>JARBWK010000007.1:767967-1103095 GCA_030556195.1 Anolis apletophallus
TGGGAGACGTTTGCCATCCTGTGAAGACAATTTGCTAAAGATGCACAACTGACCATGAGGTGATGTCAGACCAAGTCAGCTACAAAAATAAGTTCCAACTAGGAGAATTGTTGGAACAAATATCTCAATATGTCTAGATGTCTCCAGCCAAATTTGATATATTTGATTTTTATTGTGACTACTTTGCTGAACTTCAATTTTGTATCAGTTGCTGTAGGATGATGTGGCACTGCTCTGTTGACCTGTTGGCCCTGACTTTGACTGGGAAGCTCCTGCTTGGCTTTGGTGTTCATATTGCTAAGACATGTCTCTTGACACTGCTGCATATTATTGCATTAATTGATTGATTGATTTTTTTATGTCCTACCTTTCTCTCAATATCGCATGTTAAAATAAGAAACAAAAGGGATGCAATATTGATGTGTCTCTTTTGACAATTTATTTTTTATAATAATGGTGAGTCGCGGACTCGAGAGGCCTCAAGTCGCTGCTGCTGCCGCTGCCGCTACCTCCGCCATGCCCCGTCCCCAGGCCTCGGGAGCCGCCCTTCCCAGCAGCAGCAGCGAGAGAGGCAGCAGCACCTCGGTGTCTCAGGAGGAGGCGGCGGAGGCAGCGGAGGGTGCCCGCAAGGAGGTGAGGCCAGGCGGGGCTTGCCTCCCTTCCTCCCCTTGGCTTGCTTTCTTGCCCTTCCTTGGCTCCCTCCATGACCCCCTTCTCTCTTGGAAGAGCAGCAGCAAAGGGATGGATGGACGAGGCGGGCGGGCCTTTCTCCCCTTCTCGAGACTCAGGGAATTTGTTCTCCCCCCCCCCCATAAGGTCCTTAGGCTATGGCAGGTGCCTCTCCAACCTACAACTCCCAGGACCCCGTGGCAGTTAAGCAAGGCCAGGCTGCATTCATTCATTCAGCAGTGTAGGCGTGCCGATTGCAATATTCACACTTGCCTCACGCAGACAAGGGCTCTTTCTCTCCTCATCCCCCCATCTTGGCTGCTAATCTGGTTTGTGAAGAAGCCCCCAATGAGGAGGGCGCCAAAATAATGTTTTTTTGGGGGGGGGGCATAATAATGTTTGCTTACCATTTTAAATTACCTTAGACCGCCCCTGGAACCACCCTGAACCTCTTTGGGAAGGGAAGGGGGGGGGTATATACATCGAAATAATAAATAAACAATAAAATAATGTACTCCTGAAAAGTTTCCGTTGCAAGAGATGCCATTCAGCTAGAATAGATGAAACATACTTTTTATTAAAACTCCATACAACCGACAAATCACAAGCTAACTTTGCACCATTTCCATCCTCGACTTACTATGCCATTGTGTTGTTAAACAGATTAAAACTCTTTCTGTCAACATGAATTCATGAGATGCGTGTGATATGAGAGACCCGCAAGCCTTTGCAAATTTATGTTCTTCTTAGGGAAATATTTGCAGTTCCTTTCAAAGGGAATTAGCCAAGGCAAACCACGGATACATGGAAGCAAGGCATGACAAAGAAGGCATTCAGCAAATGCTGTTCCCCTCCGTAATGGAGATGTTACTTTGCTCAGCATTCTAATCATTCCATATGTATATTTAATGAGACTGCCAGACATATCTTAGATTTGCGAAAATTATCCACCCGATGCCTTGAATGCACATTGAAGAATGGCGCTGATTTTGTTCAAACCAATGCCAGTAACCCTTTGCTGCCAGTAAATACCTGCTCTGCTTTTTAGCATCAAGGTCGTGACATGCAAAGAAATCTTACATGGCACAACTTTAATTGCCATTGGTCTCTTATGGAGAATTCTGGAATTTAGAGTATATTGTAATGTGTAGTTCTCGGAATTCTCTGCCAGAGAACTCTGGTATTCCAATATAGGGGCGAAAACAATACAGCTGTCTCTCTGAAATATCCAAATGCTTCATAGGGATAGACTTTTTGCCTCTGAAGGAAGAAATTTTGCCTCTGAAGGAAGAAATGGGTAATCTGATCAATTGCTTCCCATTTGTTTTTAGAATTGCACAGTTTACAATTCGAGACACATTGCAGAAAATTTGCGTACAGTTTTTTTCTGTGTAGGAAACAGGGGGGGGTGGTGTGCCAAAGAAATACTGTCATGCCCCAGCCTGACTCCATAGCCAAGCCAGACAGAAGCCATGTTAAATCCAAGTTACCAGCCAGGCCTGGGAGAGAACCTTTGCAGAGGCCTCCGGGTCAACCAGCGGTCAAGGCCAGACGCAGCACACTTTCTTTCCAAACGGATAAGAAACGCTGGTGCAGCCGCTAACGAGCTGACATATTTGCCTGCCGAGGGAGGCCTGGGAAGGTCAGGACGCCAAACTGTTCCTGAGAAAGTATTGCGCCAAAGTCAGCGCCTCCGAGACCAAAACATTGGGGGATCTATTTAAGTTGGTCCCCGTTGGTGCTTGGCATCTCGCGCCAACGTTCAGCTTTCATTGCCAAGCTCCACGGAACTCAAGTTCGTCACCGTACTCAAGTACCAAGCCAAGCCATCGTTTGCCAAGGACTTATCCCGGATTTTAGCCCATTGGGGTTTCAAGACACTTTTGACATTTGCAAAATCCTGGGGCACACCACCAACCAAATTAACACAAAATGACACTCTAACACAGTAATACATATAGTTAATATGCTTGTAAATGTATGTATACACTCAGTGTGAAACCTGGGCCTGTTTCGATGAACGCAACATAGGAATGGGATTGTGGCATAAATAGACACAAACTTCCCACACAGAACTCCCATAACCAAGAGAAAATGCTATAAGAGTTTGGTGGGCATTGAACTTGAGTTTTGGAGTTGTAGTTCACCTATATCCAGAGAGCACTGTGGACTCAAACAATGTTGGATCAGGACCGCATCCTGAACTCTTGCAGCAATGGAATTGAACCAAGCTTGGCATATTGAACTCTCATTACCAACAGAAAGTACTGAAAGGGTTTGCTTGGGAATTGACCTTGAGTTTGGAAGTTTTAGTTCACCTTCATCCAGGGAGCACTGTGGACTCAAATAATGATGGATCTGGACCACACTTGGCATGAATACTCAATATGCCCAACTATGAACACACATTGAACCCCACCAATGATAGAACTGGGCCAAACTTCCCACACAGAACCCCCAGGAGGAAAGAGGAGGTCTCTACTTGGGGAAAGGGAGGCGTGCCTTCCCAATGCATGGAGAGGGAGAGACCAAGTAGACAACAGGTGGGGAGGGGGTGGTTGCAATTTGGTGCCTTTATCGAGGGAGGTTTCTTAGGGTTTGTATACTTCAACACACTATACTCCCCCCCCTTCCTGGAGGTTCCAATTTCCCACGGCACACCTGATGATCACTCACGGCACACTAGTGTGCCCCGGCACAGTGGTTGGGAAACACTGACTTAACCATTATTTAGTGCATTTATTATAAGAAAACATATAGCATACCCAGTAAGGCCGTGCTGATAACGAAGTTTTCAAGAAGTACCCTGACTTAAGACTATATTTATTCTTACAGCTCATCAAAGCTCAGTGTATCATTTAGGCTCGCATGATCACTTGCCAGATATAAATCTGTGTTTGATTGCAAATCTTCCTCCAGCTGAAGCAGCCCACAAATGTTTTCTAGCTTTTCATTCCCGTTCTCCTAGGTAGAAGCCAGAGTCATGGCATGAATATGGATTGCGTGGTGCTTGGCGGCTACTAAAGTGTGCACAACTTTCCAGTCAGTTGAGGAAGACTTTTCTCTTCTTCAATAGAAGCTGATTACTGAAGTAAGAGGGTGATTATATTCAATCTCTAATTTATATATGAGATAAAAACAAAATATAACTAAGAATTTTGTTTACAGAGCACAAAAATGCACCTGTTGGGTACAAGGATCAGACCCAAGCCACTGGAAACTGCATAAATGCCGCAATATTGAAAGGAATTAATTTACTGCAGAAGATAAAATATTATTAGTGCACTTCTAGCTAACCGCGGCATATTCCAAGTGCAAATTCTATGCCGAAGTTTGCGCATCACATGGGAGACAATCTATCATACAGTGCAGATGGCACGGGTAAAATTTGCTAGGTTCACTGAGACTAGTCATGAGAACATTTACATGATTGCTTTTTTATGGTGATACCTTGTCAAACTTGGGATATGTGAGGTCTGTGGGAAGCTAGGCACGTGGGTTTATATATCTGTGGCATGTCCAGGGCGGGAGAAAGAACTCTTGTCTATGTGAGGCAAGTGTGAATGTTGGTGGGGCTTATTGTAAGTGAATATGTGCCAGCGTTTCGATTGGCTGCAACTGTGGGCTTATTTGCATAAATGGCTGTGACTGGCCAGCCTCCCAACATTCCAACACAGCACGGAGAGGAAAGGGAAGGCAGGCATCAATGGCTGGAGTTGACAGTTTTTTCTGTTGGAAATGGAATGTTCAGTCCCTTCACCCAATACGCTTCTAAGGTGACTCAGAGGGAAAGCAAAAGGCCTCAGGCACTCAGCCACTGCGGCCCACAGCAATAACGGATCAGGACCAAACATGGTAAACAAGGGACCAATGGCCCACTTCACAACCTGGTGTGGTTTAGGAAAGGATGGGCCACAAATGATGGGATTTGCAGTACCTTCACCTCATTCACTTCCCACACAACACTGCAGCCCCTATAAATCACAGACCAGGCCCAAAATTGACAACAAGGCTTCCTCAACTTGATTTTCCTGACTAGGCCTCACCTCATGGGATATTGTTAGGCTTCCTCAGCTTGATTTTCCTGACTAGGCCCCCAACAATGACAGAACAAGACCAAACTTGGCACATAGACCCCCCAAGATGCACCCTAACATCCTGGTGCAGTTTGAGGGAGGATGGACCATGGATGATGGGACTTGCAGTACTTTAATTCACTTCCTTAGAGCACTGTAGCCCACACCAATGAGGAACTATGGCACACAATGCCTTCCTCAAATAACCCGGGCACCGCCGGGTCCCCAAGCTAGTAGTAAATAAAGAACAACACTCAAAAACAGGGAAATTCTGGATAAGAAAAACCAGGCCCAGATAATCACCTCCCAACAAAGGATTCTATTTTACTATTTCCTAACTGTACTTTTACATGTGTTGTCAAAGGCTTTCATGTCTGGAATCACTGGGTTGCTGTAGGTTTTCTGGGCTGTATGGCCATGTTTCAGAAGCATTATCTCCTAATATTTTGCCCACTCTTTGGCAGGCATCTTCAGAGGTTGTGAGGTATATTGGAAACTAAGCAAGTGAGGTTTATATATCTGTGGAAGGTCCAGGTTGTGAGAAAGAACTCTTGTCTGTTGGAGGCAAGTGTGAATGTTGCAATTAATCACCTTGATTAGCATTGGAAAACCATGCAGCTTCAAGGCCTAGGTGATTCCTGCCTGGGGGGGAATCCTTTGTTGGGAGGTGTTAGCTGGCCCTGATTGTTTCATGTTCACCTGATGTGTAAGTGCTATATAAGAAATGAGTTTTGGGCTGTTTTTGCAGCGATCAAAGAGTTGATGTCTGGTTCTTGTCTCCGACTTTCCTGTGTTCCTGATATCAAGTGCCTTGTTCCAGTTTCCTGATACTCTTGAGTTATGGGCTATTTCTCCACTTTGTTCTTGGGGTGAGCTGCTGTGGCAGCTCTAGCTGATGTTTGGGCAAAGGTGGGGGGTTTGGAATTCAAGGTGTGCTTTTCTGTTTAGTTACCTGCCGTGTGTCCCTGAGGCGGGGCTTGCTCTCCGCTGTGTTTAAGTGAGTTCCTGCTACAAGAACCTGGTATTGTATGAAATGGAGGGAGGCTGGCATTGTGTTACGGGGGCTATGATTGTGCTATTCGTGTATACTCAGCTCCTGTGACCCTTGGAACGTTTCCTCCTTTTCAACTGCCTTTCTCCTGCTTTGGACTTCTGGACTGGATTCGTGACTGCGCTTTTGGATTGTCGCAACGCAGGCCCTGTCTCCACCCCGTAATCACACACACACAGACGATGTCAATTAACTATTTATTAAGCACCAAATAAGTGGCAGGTGTAGAAGATAAAATGTCCAAAAAGTAAAGATCAAATAGTCCAAGGTAACAAGCAATCAATGTTCAAAGTATTCAAAAGTAAGGATCAAAACCAGGTCCATAAAAACAAAGCGAATCAAGCAAGGCAATAGAATCCGTGGTAAGCAAGGTAAATCCAAAGTTCAAGGAATCAACAAGGTTTCAAGGCAGTACTTGGCAAGGCAAGCCAGTCTATACCTCCCAGGAGGACAGCGAGCTGCTACGTCTCTCCAGCTCAGATGTGGCCGGCAATCTGTGGAACTTTCCCACGAAGTGCCTACTTAATTCCCTCCTTTGTGAGACCAGCGCCTTTCCAGGCCTCGCTTCCAATCTCTCCGTGTAGCCTCAATACTCCCCCTTCGGTCGAATCTCCGCTCAGGAATGGCCCCACCTGCCCCGTCATCTTCCTGGGAAACTGGTTCGACCTCGGCTTCCATGTCCTTCTCAACATCTGGCGTAAACACCCGTTCCTGTGACCCGAAACCTCCCGGTCTTTCATATTCCGTATCTGATCCGGGATCAGGAGAAGCGTCGTCATCAGAATAAGCCTCTGGCCAGGTGTCATCCCATAGCAGGCTGTCTGTCGGTGAAGCGGGCCCTTCATCCCCTCCATCACTTTCATCGGGGTCTAAAGCAAACGGAACCTTCGGGGCCGCAACCTGCCCTCCCGGCTGAGGTGGGGGAAGATTGGCCTCCTGCCCCCCCCCGGGTCAGATGGGGGCTGAGTTGCTACATGGATTCTCCCTTCAGGACTTCGCAGATGGACGTCTAGTGTTTGTTTTGGGCTGTTTTGTTGCTTTATTTTGTGGGACTCTTCCCTGGGATTTTTGAGGGTTTTTTGAGCCGAGTTGGCTACTTTTTTGTTCGTCCTTTCTCCAGTTACTGTTCAATAAACTTTTTGTTATCCCCTTTAACTCCTGGGTCTGGCTTTGAGTCTCTGCATCGTGACATTACCATTTCCAGAGAGATTCATTTCGTCAACTCAGGAGCTGGTTACATGAGCCTTGGGCTCCATCCTCGGGGGCTTCCAACATGGAGCCTGCCACAGTCCATCACATGATGCAGGGCTACTTCCAGCAGGAAGCATCCTAGGATGGACCCGAGAGAACACAGTAAGTTTCCCATGTGCTCATTAGTTAGAACAGAGAAAGTGCAAAGGGAAGCTGGGTGGCAACGCTTTTCCCCATGTGACGGGGTGACAGTGTTCTCCACTGCTCCACGAATTCACCATGCTGCCCGGTGAATCCTCCTACCGAGGCCCTTGAAGTGTGGCTGCAAAGGAGTGGTGGGAGCAAAGAGGCACTGGTATGCAAATAAAGAGATCAGTGAGAGAGAGAGAGAGAGTCCTGGATATCATGCTTGCCCTTTGGTTTAATCTTTCTGCGTATTTGTTCAATCTCTGCATTAGACTTTTTTGCTTTCATCCTGTCTAGAGCAGTGCTTCCCAACCAGTGTGCGTTAACGATCACCAGGTGTGCCTTGGGAAATTGGCACTCTCCCCCCTCCTAGCAGCTCTTTCTCCCTCTTTCCCTCCCCAAAGGTCCTCCCCGAGGCAAAGGAAGGGCTCTGCCGAATGCCAGAAGCTCCACGTCGGTGAATTGGGCAGTGAGCAAACCCGGGAGCATCGGGAGGCTGAAGCATTCACAGGTTTCCAAGAAACAAATTGAGCCTCTCCGCTTGGAAATGTTTATTTGTTTTACTATTTTACTGGATTTTTCTAGAGTTGCCTCCCCCAAGGAACTGTTTATAACAGCTTCATGACATCCATAGTTAACTGGAAGCAAGTTTCACTCAGGGTGAAATTTCACAAGGGTCTGGAGAACAAGCCCTATGAGGAGCGGCTTGAAGAGCTGAGCATGTTTAGCCTGAAGAAGAGAAGGCTGAGAGAAGACATGATAGCCATGTATAAGTATGTGAGAGGAAGTCATATCTATGTTGTGTTCATCGAAACAGGCCCAGGTTTCACACTGAGTGTATAAATACATTTAAAAACATATTAACTATATGTATTACTGTGTTAGAGTGTCATTTTGTGTCATTTTGGTTGGTGGTGTGCCCCAGGATTTTGTAAATGCAAAAAAAAAGTGCCACGGCTCAAAAAAGGTTGAAAAACACTGGTCTAGAGAAGTCATTTTCCTCTTCTTCCAGAATTAATTAGTCCTTCACTCCCCTTTGTCCAGGGAGGGAGCTTCCACAAGGGTAGCTTACATTCATACATTAGAGCCGCCCTTGGGGGGTTTTTCTATTGAAAAATTAGATTATCTTCTTTTCTCCTTCTCCTTTTCTGTCCCAGATGGGGATTCCAGAAGAAATAAATATAAGTTGCCCCTTGCAAAAGCATCCCGAGTATTTCTGTTCTGTTTTCTTCTGTAGCTTTTTATTTGCATTGGTCGTATTGGACTTTGCTTGCTATAGATACCAAATATTCCTACAAGGACCCCCCCCCCCCTTCACACACACAAGTAATGAAAAATAGCAGTACTGGGACTAATGCAACTGATAATACAGCAAGCAGTGTTGTGTGTGCAAGGGTGACACACCTCCCGCAAAATCTCCTCTATTGTCAATAGATTTTGGCCCCTAGTGCAGTCCATTCCTGGGCTTCAAAAAAAACCATTGATTGCATACAAACGCACTGCCAATATAAAAAGTTTGATTATTCATTCTGATCACAGCATCAAACAGGTAGAAAAAACAATCAAGCAATTTACCCATAAGTGTGGCAGGTGCTCTATATGCCATTTAATTGATCCAGCAGATCATATTGTCAGCCCTTACAACCACCGAAGGTTCAAGGTCAATACCTGGTCCACCTGCGGGTCTAGTAATATCGTGTATTGTCTAAAATGTATTTGCGGGGACATTTATGTGGGCAAAAGCGGGCGCGAAATTCGAAAAAGAGTACAGGAACATAGATCTAGATTTCGCACAGGATGTGATAATTCCAGACTGTACTCTCACTTTGTTAGCAAACAACATCACCATGAGGCGTTCACTGTAATGGTTTTGGATAAGGTAGAACCCAAACCCTCAATGGATGTAAAATGCAGATTATTACAATTAGAACGCGATTGGATAATCCGCCTTTCCTGCGAGTCGCCAAAAGGCCTCAATGATCATTTATCTGTTAGCGAGCTCCTTGTGTAGTTCTCAGCTGTTAATCTCTTGACTATAAACTTCCCCCTGCTCCACATTGCATTGTCCATGACCTGACCAGAGAAGGCCTGATGCCTCTATGTGATTTTCCCTTGATATACTAAGGTACGAATACTGCTTCTTTCTCTCCTCGTACAGGGTCGCTATGTGGGGAAAATTTACCCATTCTGATGTATTGTATTGTATATATTGTCTAGATTTGTTGCTAATACATTGGAGCGCCGAAAGACGTCCCCGGTCTAGAAAAAGCCTGTAAACGGCGAAACGATTCAGCGCACGCATCCACGAGATCGTCGGCCGCTGTGAGAGTACTTTGCTTGCTATTGGACATTATTCCTTATATTTTCTCTTCTTGAAGAAGGTGGACTTTATCATATTATTTGCGAAGGAACTCTCTCATGGGACTCTCTATTCAGAGATATGAATGCTCTTTATGCACTATGATAATGTTGGCGTCTCTTTTACCCATGTAGGGTCTCTATTAGGTTATTTACTTGTGCTCCGAAATATTGCATTGCATGTTGCATTTGTATGTTTGGTGATATACACAAAAAATACAAAATTATATCATTATCATTGCTTCTTAGTTCTCCTCGTTGCTTTCACACCTCCCGCCAAGAACAATAACACAGGCACAGGTGGTTGGATGAAAATGGCCACATCTCATTTATTGAAAACAAGAACAAAGGGTTGGCGTCCACGCATGGGTCCTGGATCAGGGTCGCACAGCCCACCATGAATGTCCAAAGGCGCTTGCAAGCCTGGGGTGTGAGCGGCCCAATGCCTGTCCACGGAAACTCGGCACCCCAGGGGGCGTGGGCGTTATCCCCCTTACAACCAAGGCTGGCTTATCGCCCACACGCCAAACACAGAGTTGTGACAAAGAACAGAATAACGCATAACCATGAACAACGCAACAATGACATGAAGAATGAGCAAAATGGACACCAACAAGCAATGCAATAAGTAGGGAGGGTGGGAGGAAAAAACAGAGCTGGCCCCCACGGCAGCCTGGGCCCCGGGTGGCCTTAAATAGGCTGCCCAGGCGGAAGCGCAGGCCAGCCGGCGCACCAAGGGGGCGGGGCAGGGCCGGCCCCGTCATTGGCCGGCTGGCATTTGGTGGCGGGAAACCTTCCCGTCACCCCAGGGGCAACCCCGCCCCGCAACCCGCTTGGCTGGTAAGTCGGCCAAGCTCATTACAAGCATTTTAACTTAGGAGGGTGGATTTGACTGTTAAACTTTGTCCCTGGGAGGCCTGAGTTCGAATCCTTGGAAAGTTTTCTCGTTCTTGGGAAAAGGTAATTACAAACCTCCTCTGAATAAGTCTTGTCAATAACATCTTCCCTAAGAGAAGGTCCACATAGGTAACAAGAATTATGGGTTACTTTAAAACACTGTGTAACCAAGATGTAAACACGTATAGGTAAAGGTAAAAGTTTTCCCCTGACATTAAGTCCAGTCGTGTCCGACTCTGGGGTGTGGTGCTCGCCTCCATTTCTAAGCCAAAGAGCCAGCATTGTCCATAGACACCTGCAAGGTCATGTGGCGAGCATGACTACATGGAGCACCATTACCTCCCCACTGGAGTGGTACCTATTGATTTACTCACATTTGCATGTTTTTGAACTGCTAGGTTGGCAGAAGCTGGGGCTGACAGCAGAAGCCCATGCCGTACCCAGGATTTGAACCTGTGACCTTTTGGTCAACAAGCTCAGCAACTCAGTGGTTTAACCAACTGCGCCTCCGGGGACTCCCTGTATATACTTATATTCAGGAATAATTATACCATGAAGCTCACATTGTGTAGCTGCACAAAGAGAGTTGCAGTTTTGTGAGCTCTTTAGCCTTCTAAAGCATTGTTTCCCAACCTTTTTTGAGTCGCGACACACTTTTTACATTTGCAAAATCCTGGGGCACACCACCAACAAAAATGACACAAAATGACACTCTAGCACAGTAATACGTATAGTTAATATGTTTTAAAAATGTATTTATACACTCAGTGTGAAACCTGGGCCTGTTTCGATGAACACAAGATAGCTATCCTGGCAGGAATGGCAGAAAGACACAGACTTCCCACACAGAACTCCCATAACCAAGAGAAAATGCTATAAGAGTTTGGTGGGCATTGACCTTGAGTTTTGGAGTTGTAGTTCACCTATATCCAAAGAGCACTGTGGACTCAAGCAATGTTGGATCAGGACCAAACTTGGCATGAATACTCAATATGCCCAAATGTGAACACAGATGGAGTTTGGGGGAAAATAGACCTTGACATGTGGGAGTTAAAGTCTCTGGAGGGGGCTTGAAAGACCAGCAGTCTCCCGCTCACTTAGGTTGCCCCTCCCTCCCTGCCAGGCTTGAATTGGGGTCGTGGTGAGCAGGAGCCTCACTCACCACCTGCGCAGCTCCTTGGGGGTCAGCGGGGCAGCCCGGGTGGGCATCTCGGGGCTGGCAAAGCAGGCAGGAAAAAAGGCGGCGGCGGGCAGGGACCCATAGGGAAGCCGAGAGTGGTTTCACACACACTGGGGTGGAGGGGGTGTGGCGGGGCCGGTGCTGGTCTGACCCATCCGGCATTAGGCCCGGGGGCGGGGGGAGATAAGAGGAGGTCTCTACTTGGGGAAAGGGAGGCAGGCCTTCCCAATGCATGGAGAGGGAGAGACCAAGTAGACAACGTGTGTTTGGGGGTGTTTGTAGTTTTGTGCCTTTATCGAGGTAGGTTTCTTAGGGTTTTTATACTTCAACACACTAGACTCTCCCCTCCCCTCCTGGAGGTTCCAATTTCCCTCGGCACACCTGATGATCGTTCCCGGCACACTGGTTGGGAAACACTGTTCTAAAGTGCTGTGGCTTTACCAGACTACAATTCCCATGATGCTATAGGATTGAGCCACATCAGTTAAAGGGGTGTCAAACTGCATTAATTCTACAGTGGAGATGTATCCTAGGTGGATAATGGCATTGAGGTGAGATAGATAAGGTATGCATAACATATTCCCAGATACTCTCATAAAAGCTGCGGGATTAATGCTGGGCATTCAGAACTTTCTTGATTTCCTATTTAAAAAATTAGGCACTTGATTTGAATTTATGGTCAACATAAGACGGCAATCTGTCCCTCTAGTGCAGGGCTGTCCAACTGGTGGCCCCCAGGCTGTATACGGCCCTCCAACCCCTTCCCCACGGCCCCCTACCCTCCTGCAAGATATCTGCTTTTTAAGATTTTTTAAAAAAAAATTTAAAACATTTTTTTGGAATATTTTTAGGAATATTTTTTTGAATATTTTTATTTATTTTTTTTCGGTGGGGGGGTGAGGGCGGGGCAGGGAGGAGGAGCAGGCTCTCTTCCTCCTCCTCCTACTTCCCTCCCTCCCCCTCTCCCTCCCTCTTTCTTTCTCTCTTTCCCCCTTTCATTCCTTCCCCTTCCACCACCTGAAGGAACGAGGGAAGGAGAGAGAGAGTGCAGTAGTGAGAGGGGGCGTGGCCCGAGCGAAAAGGGGCCGGGCCGAGGTCGGAGCACGGGGGTGTGTGTGCTCATCCATTCCCTTTTCGGCTTCCTCCTCTTCTGAGGCTTCGTGCCAAGTTTGGTCCTGATCCATCATTATTTGAGTCCACAGTGCTCTCTGGATGGAGAAGAACTACAACTCCCAAACTCAAGGTTCAGTACTTTCTGTTGCTCTCATGAGAGTTTAGGTTTGATTCAACATGCCTGAGGAATGCTTTGATTGTGTTTTCCCCTTATGGCAGAAGGAGGCAGGACTGGATGGCCCTTGGAGGTCTCCTGTTCTAGGAACCCATTGTAATTATTATTATTATTATTATTATTATCATCATCATCAGAGGCTGAATGGTCATCTGTGAGGAATGCTTTGATTGTGTTTTCCCCTTATGGCAGAAGTAGATTGGACTGGATGGCCCTGGATGGCCCTTGGAGGTCTCCTACTCCAGGAACCTGTTGTTGTTATTATTATTATTATTAGCAGAGGCAGAATGAATATTATGCCTTATCATTCAGGGTTATAGGCCTGTGTGGAAGGGCCCTGGCTTCTTATTTGACTTCCTTTCCACACATCTGAATAAAATCCCATGTTATTTGCTTTAAACCAGATTATATGAGTGTGGACTCCGATAATCCAGTTCAAAGCAGGTATTCTGGGTTATATGGCTGTGTGGAAGGGCCCTGAATCCACACTGCAATATAATCCAGTTCAAAGCAGGTTTTGTGGGGTTTCCTGCCTGGATATTCTGAGTTATATGGCTGTGTGAAGGGCCCTGAGTCCACACTGCAATATAATCCAGTTCAAAGCAGGGACTGGGACTTGAGAGTGGGATTTTGGTGTTCATCTCTATCTCCAAGTCAAAGCCCCGGTGTCCTCCACCCCCCCAGGTCATCAGTAACTGGAATTCCGGCCACAGGTCCGGTAGAAGTTGGACAGCCCTGCTCTAGTGAATCACTGTAGATGCAGTCAATCATGTTTTGCCTTGGCATCGTTTCAGTGACTAGTCTACTTACTATGACTTGTCACAGCTTCAATGGATGCTGGATTGAATCCCAATGCAGGATGTAAAAAGGAGAGTGGCCTGGCTGTTGGCGGCTGCCACTGTTTTTATATATCTATATCTATACTGTTGGAAAATGACCAGCCGAATCTGGGAAATCTGCAGTACAGATAATTTAGGCAAAATGTAGTATCAATGATTTATGGTCCTTCCATCACCGAGTAAAACACATTTGGATGAGAGAATCTATCACTCCACCATAATGCATTTTTAAAGTCACCTGTCATAACTTAAAAGCCATCACAGTTCCTTGCCTTGGAGATATCGTATAATTAGAGAAAGATATCTGGAATGTATTACACTCCGAAATTATCGCAAGGATGTCCGGGAAGGACTCCATCTTGTTCTCAGATAACTCATTCTGCAGGCATCAGCAGCGGCGCCACTTGGCAACCCTCATCGCCAACATCCGTATCATCATCTTCTGTGCTGCTATATAAAATCCAGATTATCTGCTTTGAACTGGATTATATGGCAATGTAGATTTATATAATCTAGTTCAAAGAAGATAACGTGAATTATCTGATTTGCTAATCTGAATTATATGACAGTGTAGAAGAGGCCTAAATACAGCCCTAAAGAGCCATTACCACAGCAAAATTACCAACTGTAACTCCACAGGGTGTGTCTATGCTATTTTTTGTGATTGTGGGCGTGGCTATGTGGGCCAATGGGCATGCCCTCTCCGTGTCAGGATGTTCGAACATCGTTCAAGAATCCGTTCTAAAACAGATAACACCAATTTGTATAGGCACTGTCTGGAGGCACACCATCCTCCCGGCTCCTTTAAATTTGTGGGCCTGGAGAAGGTACACATTCCCCCTCATGGTTCTGAATATATGCTTTGACCTGGATTATATTTATTTATTTATTTATTGTTCATGTTTATATACGTCTCCTCCCTGCCGGCTGGGGGCGGTTTACATAAAACAACAGATTAAAATACAGATAAAACACTTTGTTATATAAAACACAAGGACGTGGTCAGAGTTGTCCGGGGGGGCTTAGATTGAAGGCCTGCTTGAAAGGGGTCGTCTTGCAGGCCCTCCGGAAGGGGGCTAACTCCGTGATAGCCCGAACGTCATCTGGTAACGTGTTCCTTAGCGTCGGTGCCACCACGGAGAAGGCTCGTTGTCACTGAGAGGCGACAGGAACGGACTGATGGAATCATCAGAAGGTTTTGTTCTTCTGAGCGCAGAGATCCCGAGGGAACGTACGGGTGAGGTGGTCCCTCAGGTACACTGGCCCTAGACTATACAAGGCCTTAAAGGTCAAAACCAGCACCTTGAAGACAATCCGGTACTCTATTGGCAGCCAGTGCAATTGCTGTAGGATTGGTGTGATGTGCTCTCTTGTCGATGCTCCCACCAGGAATCGAGTGGCAGCATTCTGCACCAGCTTGAGTTTTCGGGTTGTCGACAAGGGAAGGCCAATGTAGAGGGCATTACAGTAGTCTAGCCTCGAGATGACCGTCGCCTGGATCACCATAGCTAGGTCATTCCTGGATAGGTAAGGAGCCAGTCGCCTAGCCTGTCAAAGATGGAGAAATGCTGTCCTGCTATCCGTGGAGATCTGAGTCTCCATCGATAGCAGTGGGTCCAATTGGACCCCCAGGCTTTTTACCAAAGACGATGGGTTTAGCCGCTCGCCATCCAGGGTAGGCAACCGGCACTCACCCATACCAGGACGACCCAGCCATAGGATCTCTGTCTGCATAGACCATGACTGCATAGACCAGGGCTGTAGCCTGGGGGGGGGGGGGGGGTTCAACCCCTGTTTTTTCAGATTAAAAAAATCCCCTGGTTTACTCATGAATTTTAACTGGTTAACCAAATCCCTATGCTAAGTCTAGGGGCCCGTCCAGGCAGTACCTTTATTGTGGTATATACGGCAATAAAGGAGGGGCTCTCCTGTGAATTAATTAGGCAGTGGATTTATTCCATGCCTCCTTGGAAGGCATGGGATAAACTAACCACTTCCAGTGTCCGGACTACAGTCCAGACACCATTTTCACAGTTTACTGTGCTAAATAAGCTTGGTAAACTGTGGGAATACCCACCCCCCAAAGCACCCAGACACCTTTGGAAAGTAATGGAAACTTACCCAGCCTCTATTACAGGCTTTGAGAAGCTCTCCCAGCACATAGAAATAATGCACCAGGAGAGTGTGTGGGGGGGGGGGGGGATGCCAGGAGAGCTGCTCGAAGGGACCCAAAAAAACCAAGTTATAAGAAACAAAAAGGGACCCAAAAAACCAAGTTATAAGAAACAAATTGGCAATTTTACAAAAAAAGAGAGAATAATAATAATAATACTCTTTATTTATACCCCGCCCCATCTCCCCAATGGGGACTCGGGGCGGCTCACATGAGGCCAAGCCGAAACAACAAATTAGAGTAAAATAAAATCAAAACATCAGCAACACACACAATAAAAATACAGACATCTAAATAAAAAAAATATACAACAAAATATCTAAAATCACAAAGACAGGGCTGGCCGCAGTCACACATATAAAGTGTTAAAACTCAGGGTGAGATAAACGGAATATCATCCTTTACAGGGGGAAACATCCTTTACGGGGGAGGGGGATGGACTCCAAGGACGGGGGTATTGAGGAGAGCAATGGTAGAAATTAAATAACTACTCTCTGAAGGCAGAGCAGAAAAGCCAGGTTTCTAGTGTTTTTTGAAGATCTCCAGAGCGGGGGCTTTCCTAATCTCTCCGGGCAGGGAATTCCAGAGCCAGGGGGCCACAGAGGAGAAGGCCCTCTCCCTTGTGCCCAACAGACGAGTCTGCGAGAGTGGCAGGGGAGAATATTTTGAGATGGAAGAAAGGGCCAACCAATTGAAATTTGTTAGAGCAGATTATCTTCAGAACGCAAATAAACCCGGCAAGAAAATTGAGGAAAAAGAGAGAAACAAATTACATAACAAAAATAAAAGAAGATGGTAAGATAAACACACAGGAAATAGATATAACGAATCAATTTGAAAAATACTACAGAAGACTGTATCAGAGGTCAGATTAAGAAAGAAAAACTTATGCAATATTTAGAACAGATGAAAATACAAAAAAATATGGAAAAAGAAGGAGAAGAACTAAATAAAGAAATAACTGAACAGAAAATACAAAAAACAATTAATAATTTGAAGGTGAACAAAGCACCAGGACCAGACAGCCTAACGGCAATCTATCTATGTATATATTGAACGGTGACGCTCATAGACAACGGAACTATACATCGCAGAAGCACGAAAATCGGCAACCCATACCACCATACCCTGAGGTACCTATACGGCCCAAAAAACCAGCCCTAGGTACCTTGCACCACCCCCAAACACAAGCCCCCAAAAATAGGCAACAGAACTCCCATCCCTGCCTCTTTGCTGCCAGTGCGCGCTTAGAATGTTCACGCATGGCAGCCAACACTCACCCTCGCCTCCTCCTCAGGAACCGCGGCGGGGGCTGCCGGGATGGAGGGAGGGGCCCAGGCAGGGAGGAGGAGCCAGCTCCCTTGCTCTTCCTTAGGCCCTCCTCCTCCGCTTCCTCCTTCCGCCGCCCCCGCCGCTGTTCCGGATCGGAACAGCGGCAGGGGTGCCGTGGACGGAGGGAGAGAGGGGCCTGGGCAGGGAGGAGGAGCCGGCTCCCTTCGTCCTCCTTAGGCCCTCCTCCTCTGCTTCCTCCTTCCGCCGCCCCCTCGCCGCTCCAATGAGGAACAGCGGCGGGGGTGGCGGGGAGGGAGGGAGAGAGAGAGAGAGAAAGAAAGAGAGGGGCCTGGGCAGGGAGGAGGAGCCGGCTCCCTTCGTCCTCCTTAGGCCCTCCTCCTCCGCTTCCTCCTTCCGCCGCCCCCTCGCCGCTCCAATGAGGAACAGCGGCGGGGGAGAGAAAGAAAGAAAGAGAGAGAAAGAAAGAAAGAGAGACAGAGAGAAATAGAGACAGAGAGAAAGACAGACAGAGAGAAAGAAAGACAGACAGAGAGAGAAGAGAGAGAGAGAGAGAGAGAGACAGACAGACAGACAGACAGACAGACAGAGAGAGAGAGAGAGAGAGAGAGAGAGAGAGAGAGAGAGAGAGAGAGAGAGAGAGAAAGAGAGACAGAGAGAGAGAGAGAGAGAGAAAGAAGAGAGAGAGAGAGAGAGAGAGAGAGACAGAGAGAGACACACAGAGAGATAGAGAGAAAGAGAGAAAGAGAGAAAGAGAGAAAGAAAGAGAAAGACAGACAGAGAGAGAGAACAAGATACAGAGAGAGAGAAAAAGAGAGACAGAGAGAGAGAGAGACAGAGAAAGAGAAAGAGACACAAAGAGAGATAGAGAGATAGAGAGGGGGGAGAGAATGGCGTATGGCACGGCACGGAGTCAGCTAGTATATTATATAATCCTGCAAGAAAAATTTGAAGAAAGTAACGAACGAAGTAAGAACAAAACAAGAAATACTAATGTCATGGAAACAAGCCCATATTTGTGTAATACTTAAAGATAATTCGGATCCAGAGCACACAAAAAATTATAGACCAATCTCCTTGTTAAATCTGGACTACAAATTATTTAGTAGTATAATAGCAGAAAGATTCAAGATATTCCTGGACAAATGGATTAAAGAAGGACAGACGGGATTCTTCCCAAACAGACACCAGGGAGAAAACGTGAGAACCATCATTATTTGATATAACATTACGAGAGAAATATTCAAAAAGAAGTAATGTTTCTGGCCCCGGATGCTGAGAAAGCGTTCAATAATGTCAACTGGGATTTTTCTCAAAATGCTAATGAAGGAGATGGATAATTGAAGCCATATACAAAAGCCAGCAAGCAAAAGTAATAATAAATGGGCAAGACACGGAAACTATAGATATAAGAAAAGGAACAAGGCAAGGGTGCCCTTTGTCACCGTTGATATTAATACTGACACTGGAAGTGTTACTGAATAAAATAAGAGAAGAAAAAGAAGCAAAGGGTACCCTTGTCTAAATGCAGGGCCTTTGCGGATGACGTAATTTGTGAAATTGAAGAACCAAATAAAAAACAAAAAAAATTGGTTGGAGATAATAAACAAATTCAGAGAAGTTACAGGATTTTAAGTAAATTACAAAAAAAATATTCCAAAGAAAAAATTAGAATAATTAAAAGAGAACTGGAACATCCAGATAGTTCATAAGACAAAGCATCTCGGTATTATTATCACATCAAAGAATGCGCAATTATTACAAAATAATTGGGATATATTGAACATGGCGATCAGATCATGATATGAATAAGCATAACAGTTTAAATAATAAAATGTTATTTATTTACTTTCATTAACAAAATGTTTAGAATACTTTTTGACTTTTTTTTTTTTACTTTACAGCAACGGTCTTCTTTTCTTCTCCCCGGCCATTTTGTCCATTACTTTTTCTGGTTTGGTTTGATGGTGATGAAACTTATAGATACATTTTTCACTCCCCTACTCTTAAAGATACAGGCTCTAAATTACATATTCTGCCTTTGGGGGGAGCATATTAGTAGCAAAACTAACTTCATTTTAACATAGAAGAACTGTTTAATAATAACAACAACAACAACAACAACAACAACAACAACAACAGGGCCTTGAACCAAGCCAATGCTGGATCTGGACCAAACTTGGCACATAAAGTGTATACAGGCAGGGATTGGGGAATGATTGCCCTTTTCAAATGGATGTTTACTTGGATCCAGAAAGCACTGAAGGCAGCCAACATCATATCTGGACCAAACATGGCCAACTGTGCATACCGGACAGGCCGGGATTGGAGGTGATTGACCTTGGATCTGGGAGTTGCAGTGCACCCTTATCCAGAGGGCACTGAACCAAGCCAATGCTGGATCTGGAATAAACTTGGCACATAGAGCCAATGTGCCCAACTGTGCATAGAGGCAGGGATTGGGGAATGATTGCCCTTTTTCAAATGGGAGTTGTTGTTTACCTGGATCCAGACAGTCCCAGAAGGCAGCCAACGAGCTTGGCGCACTCCACTCCCAGCCACGAATATGGCGAGACTTCAATGCACAGGCGCGAAGGCCTGCCAAGTGCATGGGCACGAAGGCCTATTGCGGCCTCCGAATGGTCTGTGGTGTGGTGGCATCCTCTTTGGCGCCTGGGTTGTCGGCACACTCCCCTTCCTCTCCCGGCACCGAAGACTGAAACCAGGGGCACCAAAAAGGAAAGAGAGTGCGTTGAGGACCCAGGCGTGGACAAGGATGCCACCGTGCCACGTACCAGTAAGGCCTTCCCTGAGAATTTGGGGGGGGGGGGTGTTCAGTGGTTTTGGTTCAGTGTCAAAGGTCAGAAAAATGACAGCATGCTGCTTGAACTATTTCTTGCATGATATAGCAACATCTCATTTTGGCTGGCAAGGACATAGAAATGTATGTTGCGATGACGCTACGTTATATGGCCAGACAGCATAGCCAGCTCTTCATTGGCTATTCCAGACACATGACATTCAGATGAGGGAATCAGACTGGCTTTAAAACAGAGTGATATGACAATGACAATAACCCCCAACCCCCTCTTTCTAACATGTTCAAGATCCATCCTCTACTCCCACATCGCTGGTTGCAATTTCTGCGTGTGTCTTACCTTTGCCTTGGCAAGCTGACGAGCGGCTGTTTATGGCACCTCTTGCTAAGGCTAAAGAGCTTGTGAACAATTCTCTGTGCCTTGAGGAAGAGTTGTCTCATGCTGGTTTCCAGTTGCTCATAGCGGTGCTGGAAATTTGAATCCATTGTCCACAAATGCGTTATGGCAGATGTGTTGAGGAAATAGTTCATGGGCATCCTTTTCATAAAGAACTTGAATTCATCTGCAAAATGGCAAAAGTCAACACCGTGTTCAGTTATGCTTCCGTGATCCTTTGCGCAGCAAAACAACACTTAGTTCCAGCTTATGCCCGTTTTAATCGTTTTAATTCGTCAGCATAATGGATGGCAGTACATGCACATGTATAGGCAAATGGGATACTGTTAATTTTGTACGGGGCATAAATATTAATGTGACATGAACTTTCCAAAAGTATCCCGCCTGACTTTCACTCCTGCACATTTGATAAATTGAGCAGTGCTTTAATGGGAAGATCCCTAAACTTATTTTAATTAAGTCTGCAACCTTACATATACACACTTGGGAGTAAATATATACAGTAAAATCATAGGGTGGAGTTTGTAATACAAGTCTGAAAGCAACCCAATAATATTGGCCACAGTCCTGCATCGGTGTGTTTGGGTATAGAGGTCCGCAAATGTAGCTCTGCTTGCTGTTTTGCAAGGCGGCTGTCATCTGGTAAAGACATTTTCTGAAGCCGAGAGAAGAGAAATGAGGTTGAAATCGATTTGGGATCTGGGGGATTGACGTCATTTCTCTTATTCCAACTTCAGACTTACAGTCAGGCCCGGATCATGGCCTTCTGGTGCCCTAGGCCAAAGGCTCTGCCCCCGCCCCCGGCTCCGCCCCACACCGGCTCTGCCCCTGCCCCACCCCTGGCCCGCCCCCACCTCGCTCCCGCCTACTCACCGGCGCGAGGAGGAGGAGGAAGGAAAGGGCAGGGCCTCCCCACAGCTCTTCCTCCCTCCTAAAGCCACCATGCCGGCCTCAGAAGCGGCCGAAATCGCCCTTTTCAGGCCAGCATAATGGCTTTAGGAGGGAGGGAGGAGCCGTGGGGAGCCTCCCCGCGGCTCCTCCCTCCCTCTTAAAGCCACTATGCTGGCCTGAAAAGGGCAATTTCGGCCGCTTCTGAGGCCGGCATGATGGTTCCCTGCGGGGCGGCTCTGGGGGTGAGGCTTTCCTTCCTCCTCCTTGCGCCAGCGAGGAGGCGAGGGCGGAGCTGGGAGCGGGATGGAGCCGGGGGCGGGGCAGAGCCTTTTAGCCGAGGAGAGCAAAGGGGGGCGGGGGGCGGCCGTGGATGGCACTTACGCCGCCATGCACATGCACATTTTTGTGATTTTTTTGAATTTTTAAAAACTTTTTTGGGGGGTCCGGATCTGCTGCCCCCCCATGGCTGCCACCCTAGGCCATGGCCGAGGGTGGCCTTATGGGTAATCCGGGACTGCTTACAGTATGGCTGAGTACTTCCTTGAAACCTTTCCCCGGCCTGTGAAGAGCTGTGGCAGCACTCCTAGAGTTTGTCAGAAACTTTGGCAGGGCACTGGGTACTTAAAAAAAAGATACTTCAGAGTGAAAGAGAGAACCGGGTTACATTCATGTCATATCACCAATGAGATCTGTGTTGTTATCTGATTTCACAAGCTAACCCATGATTTTGAGTGCTTTAAGAGGTGGTGTTCCCCACACAAAATATGCTCTCTTCATTATTTTCCACAGCACTGACGTCACTGCCTCATGCTACCGTGTTTCCCCGATAGTAAGACACCCCTGATTGTAAGACGTATCGGGGGTGTAAGGGGGGTCGGCTAATATAAGCCATACCCTGAAAGTAAGCCGTACCTCGCCGCCGCCGCCCACGCCGCCCGATGGCATTGGCAGCGGGCATACTCCTGCGGCACCACCTTTCTGCCAGGCCTCTCTGACGGCGCCTCTTGTTCTCTTCCCCTCCCTTTCTTCATCCAAGGAAGGAGGGGAAGAGAACAAGAGGCGCGGGTGAAGCGGCGCCGCGTCAGAGTGACGTGCTGCCGCCGCCACGCCTCTTGCTCTCTTCCCTCCCTTCCTCGGGAAACACGGTAGACTCTTTATCTGGATCCAACCTGCATCATGATACCGTCCCCACAGAAGAAAAATGCCAAAGCAAATTGCCGCTCTTGCCTCTGAGCCTTCTTGATTCTTGCTCCCTGCTATAGAGCACCGTGTATGCAGCAAGTGGTAATACAGTAGGATCATGCAGCTCCAAGGATTGACAGTGGGTTTTCTACCGTTTCCTAAGATTAGTTTGATGGTGGCAACCCCCGGTCCTCACCCTAATCAGTAATTTGTGTGTGTAAAATGCATTGATGAACTGAATGTGCTGGACTGATAGTAAATATATGTTTATGCCACACCTCTCATATTTCTTGCCACAATAACAGACTCGACATCACCATCTTACAAAATACTGTACGCATGCTTGTTTGGGTCTAGAACTTTTAATCAAAAAATCGCAGAGTCCAAAAACGAATCAAGGAACATGAAAGGCCCTGCAGACTACTTCAACCAGAGAAGTCAGCCATAGCAGGTGAACCAACCTGGACACAGCATATTATTTCAGAACACAGAAATGCTGGACCACTCCGAGAACTACATGTCAGGCTACACAGAGGAGCCATTGAAATCCACAAGCACGTGGACAAGTTCAACAGAAAGGAAGAAACCATGAAAACGAACAAAATCAAACTCTAAAATTATGACAGTGAATAAAGAACAACACTCAAACACATGGGAACTCCAGACAAGAAACAATCAGGGGCAGCTCATACATTCTCAACAAAGGATTTCCCCAGGCACTAACAAGCCACACCTAAAAAACTGTCAGGCCATCAAATTGCGCTGGGCGGGATTTAGCAGAAGCTATCAAAGAGGTGTTATATACTTTTTTGGCCTCTTTAATAGCGGACTCATAGGACATCCTAAATGCCTTATAAGCAGATTTCGTTACTTCGTCACGGGTGCGATGCCACATGCTCTCTGACTATTTCTGTGCTCATTTCATCAACCACAGCTCTTCAGTAAACCAAGGAGAGCAATTTCGACGAGGACGGAGAGGGCACGTAGGGGCGATCTTCTCTAAGGCTGTAGACAAACTAGCGTTCCAGTTGTCAACGTGCCCTTTGAGAGAGTTGCTGGCAACTCCCAAATCCCCTAGAGCAGGGGTGCTCACACTTTTTCAGCATGCGAGCTACTCTTAAAGCAACCAAGTCCAAAAGATCTACCTGCCCCCGCCGCCATGTGCTCCCGTGCGCTCCCACGCGCTCTTGCCGCCATGCACTCTTGCCACCACGCATGCTCCTGCTGCTGTTTTCCGCCCGCACAGCGCTTCTTCCGCCTGTGGGGCATTGCAGGAAGGAGAAAGCACGAGGTGGGGCACCCAGAGGGAGCGCTCCGCCCTGCCTGTCTCGCCGGCAACGGAGGCTGCACAGCTGCCTCTGGACGAGAGAGGGGCAGTGCGCTCCCTCCCTCCCTCCAGAGGCCCTGCCTCGTGCTTCCTTCTTCCTGCAGTGCCCCGCAGGCAAAAGAAGCACCGCGAGAGCGGAAGCCAGCAGCAGGAGCGCACGTGCATGCAGGGTGTGTGCGCGCATGGCAGGAGCACCCCATCCGGCTGGTGAGGCCCGAAGATCACCTGGAAGAGGGCCTAAGATCTACTAGTAGCTCCCGAGCTACATAATGAGGACCCCTGCCCTAGAGCATTCAGGAACCTGGTGGGTTCCATAAGTCTCTTTAGGCCAGGGGTGCTCATTAGGTAGCTCGGGAGCTACTAGAACTCACTGCAAGAACGCATGGTGGCGGTAGCGCGCGGGACCGCACGGCGGCGGGGGCAGGTAGATCTTTGGACTTGGTTGCTTTAAGAGTAGCTCGCATGCTGAAAAAGTGTGAGCACCCCTGCTTTAGGCAAACCAAAATCGGCTCAGCACCTAAGCGAGGGGGGAGTGGGATCTCTCCCCGGACCTTCAGAGCAGAATGGTCAAACCACGGTACCTCTACAACTGAGGACAACACCATCCACATTCCGGTGCCGAAAATCAAATCTAGCGTGTGACCGGCCTGATGAGTGGGACTGGTCTCAATCGATGAGAGTCCCAGTGTTGCCATGGTTAATACCAGGTCCTTTGCTGCTGGGGAAGGTGATGCCATGTCAGCATGAACATTGAAGTCCCCCAAGACAACAAGTCTGGGAAACCTCATGGCCCAGCCCGACACAACATCAGGCAGCTGGGGTAGGCCACATATACACTCGTCTATGTTACCACTACTCACTAAAAGAATTTCACGTCCCGTAATTCATTCCCAGAATAGCACAGTTTTGGTGCATAATTTCAGTGCTATTTGCTTTTTTCTAAACAGGAAGATAAATAATATTCCAGCTGCTTCCAGGGGTGAAAGAATGTGTTAAGTCTCTATCATGTAAATATTCAAGATGTGAGAAAGACCAAGACGTCCTTTGATTATCACTTGCTTGCTTCCTCTCTTCTCTTATCATGTCCCCTCAACACACGCATACACAGAGAGAGAGAGAGAGATTATTATTATGCTCATGGAGACTTTTTGAATATGCTGTTATGTATCTTTCGCTGCCTAAGGAAGCTTAGTCAGTGCATTCTAAAATACACCTTACACGAGAAGTGTTGGGATGGTTCTACAATAAGAGTTCGATTTCTTCCACCATAGACAAGGCAGGTGGGGGAGACCGTTTTGCCAACCTCCCTGGAGAGAGACCCGTGTCAGAAAGCACCCTGACAACATGTACCAGGATTATGGGGTGAGAGGACGTGGCTTGGCTTGCTGCTTTTAAGACAGTCAGCATCCCCTCACCCCCCTCTCTGATTTCTTCAAACTACACCAGGTAAAGATATGTTATAAGAAATGCATCAAACAGACAGCATGCACCCACAACTATGACAATCACTAGTGTTCTTTCTCATTTACTCATTCCTTGATTTTGACTGATTTATGAGGCCATTAAAAAGAATCTAGGCATTAAGTCAGGGTTAGATATACTAGAAATAAGGTTCAAAACGCATTCATTCAAAATATATCAATCTATTTGAAGTATAAGAAGCGTAAGAAATTCACTGTATAAGTATACAAAAAGGTTAGAGCTATATATTCCACTCTACCGTATCCGGGGCGCATACCCAAATTCACAAATAAGGGTCTGAGTCCCGAAAATATAATATCCAAGTTCAAAATAGCAATTCAGCGGACAGAGGGAAAGGAAAGCCAAGGTAACCCAATACCACAGGACAAAAAGAACCGGAGCCGCCAATCCTGGCTCCTGGCAGTCCGATAGAAAGCAAGGCGACAGAAGGTCATCCAGAACGCATCGGGGCCGCTGTATTTCTGTTCCGTAAATCTTTATCGAGGCTTTATCAAGTACATATTTGGGTTCATGTCCATAGCATAGGAGATCCTAGCATAACCTCATCTGGATCCGGCGAGGTGACATGAACCCAAATATGGACATCTAGCCTTGATAAAGATTTACGAAACAGAAATACAGCGCCCCGATGCGCGCTCTGGATGACCTTCTGTCGGCTTGCTTTCTATCGGATATATTTTGATATATTTTGAATGAATGCGTTTTGAACCTTATTTCTGCCATTAAAAAGAATCGCTGAGGAATGCAGAAAGATCAACAAGGGATGCTGGAAAAATTTTGAGAGATGGGGAGTACATCAGCTCCCCCTGGTGGCCAGAAAGTTTGCCTCTGTTCATCTATATGTGTGTAATATGTCAGAAATGTATGTACTGTGATAAATGTCACATGTTTATATGTCATATGTTGAACTGCAGGGATTGTCTGCAAGTATGTGTACTGTAATCCGCTCTGAGTCCCCTTCGGGGTAAGAAGAGCGGAATATAAATACAGTAAATAAAATAAATAAATAAATTCCTCCCTCCCTCTTCCTGGCTTAGATATAAGTCGACTCAGGCTTCAGTCGGCTTATATCTTAGCCAGGAAGGGGCCGCAGTGCGGGCAGCCTCTTCCCCACTAAGAAATAACCCACCTCAAGACTTGAGATATAATCCAGGACGCATTTGTTCTTGCGGGGGAATGGAGGAGTGGATGGCAACAAGCCATTCACGCCTCCATCCTCCGTCCTCCCCCCCCCCCCGCAAGAAATGACCTGTCTCAAGGCTTGAGTCGGGTTATTTCTTAGAAGAGAAAGGAGGCGCCTGTGCAGGCAGCCTTTTCCTCGCTAAGAAATAACCCGACCCAGGCTTCAGTCGGCTTATATCTTAGCGAGGAGGATGCTGCCATGGGCAGCCTCTTCCTCGCCAAGATATATGCCGACCCAGGTTATTCCAAAGACAGGAGGAGGTAGAGACGCGTGTCCGCCCCTCCTCCCTCTCTTTGGGAATATCTCGGTTATTCCCAAAGACAGGAGGAGGTGGGGACGCGTGTCTGCGCCTCCTCCTCTTGCCCCTCCATGCCAGCCTCCCTCCCCCAAGCCGGAAGGGAGGGAGTGCTTGCTCTCCCTCTTCCCTCCTCCCCTCCCAGCTGACAGGTATCGCGATGCTTCTGGGCTGGGGTGGGGGGAGGGAGGGGAGAGAGGAGAGCAAACCCTCCATTCTAGCCTCCCAGCTGGGGCAACGAATAATAACGAAGATTCGTTATTAAATACGTTTCATTTACGAATTTTTAGCAAAAAATTTCAGATCAATTCCTATAACTAATCAAAAACTGAATATCCCCCCCCCCCCAACCGAGTTTAGAATCAAATTTTTTTATGGATCAACCAACCCTATTAGCTACCATTCACCTCCAATGTGTGTGAGGAAGAAAAGGAGAAAGTAAATACAGTCTTCTTTTTTTTTTAACAACTTGAGATTTCAAATGCTTCAAATTCAATGAAATGTCATTTGCAGGTTTTTCAAAAAAATATATCACATTTTGATACCAAAATAGCCTTGGGTGCATGTCTATTCTAAAAGGCTGTCTCATCTACTCTCAGTATTTCCCTCTCCCTCTTCTTCCCTTGGAGTATTAGATGTGATTGAAGACATCATTCCTGCCTTTGCACTGTTTTTGTTCTGGTTTGGTGCTTGGAAGTATTTATACATTTATTTTAAAGAGGAGAATAGGGCTTTTTGTGTTTTGGTTTTAGTCCACTCGTGAGTAAAGCTCACTGATTTCAATAATGCTCATATATGAGGGGGGTCTATATGCATCCTAATCTTGCCCATGACCTGTTGATTTTTTTTTTGCTATCTATAACTATTTGATCAAGGCCAGTCTGCTCCATACACACGCGAGGTGCTGTTTATAAGTGATAAGAAAGATCTTACCATATATTCACTCGCTGTAAAAAATATGCACTAGAGCATTCTGTCAGAAAAAAAGAGCTTGTTAACTCTTAATGAAATCGTGTCCTGTATTCTTTTAAAATAAATACCACATTGTATTCACCATAATGAGAGATAAGGCTACCACGAAGTCACTGCGCCTTGCAAAGGGGAAAAAAACCCAAATCTGAAAGAGAAAGAATGGGAAGAAAAGTGGTATTTGGCTCCTATCTGAGCCTGACATATTTCATGAGCCATGAAAGTGCAACAAGAGCTCTTACAGTTCAAGGATTATTACATTTATTGTTCTCTAATCAGCAAAATGCACGGGCCTTCTAGGAATATGATTATGACACAAGACTGGGCTGGAAAGGAAGCCACCCGTTCCGTAACTGCCTATCAATTGGAGTTCGCTTGGCAATGTTACCGTATTTGAAATAGCATATTTACTCACACCTAATGCTCACCTTTTTTGGCTAAATTACTTTGCTAAAATTAAGGTACACATCAGAGTCATGTAATATGGTAATCTGTGCTGAGACAAAGCAAAAGGGGAAGCGGCACCTGGAGCTCCTATTTCCTTTTGGGGGGGGGTGTCACCCGCAATTTTATTGCCATAGCTCAATACTATGCAATCCTGGGATTTGTACTTTGGTGAGACATCAGCATTCTTTGGCAGGGAAGGCACAAGTCCTTGTGAAACTACACAGGGGCAGTCCAACGTATACGCAAAGTACGCGGCCGCGTGGGGCGCCATCTTCTGGGAAGGACGCCACTGCGCCACCATAGCAAACCTCCCTACTGCTGCGTCGGCTTCAGCACCTGGCCTACCGGAGTTTCTGGGCATGCGAGGGAGATTTTCGCGCATGCGCAGTGGCTCCCGGAGCTGAAGTTGAGCTCCAGAGCCACTGCGCATGCCCAGAAGCTCCTACAGGCGCTGAAGCCGAAGCCTGTAAACACGTCACATCAGCCCTCTGTCCGTATTCACCACGCAGGGGGTGGAGGCAAAGGGAGAGGCTTAACCTCTCCCTTTGCCTCCGCCTCCTGCGTGCCGAATACGGAGTGCTGATGTGTTTACAGGCTTTGGCTTCTGCGCCTGCAGGAGCTTCTGGGCATGCGCGGAGGTTTTCGCGCATGCCCAGTGGCTCCGGAGCTCAACTTTAGCTCCGGAGCCACTGCACATGCGTGAAAATCTCCGCACATGTCCAGAAGCTCCTGCAGGCGCAGAAGCCTATAAACATGTCACGTGACCCAATTGGGCAGGCAGGGGGCAGAGGCAAAGGGGGGGGCACCAAAGTAATGTTCGCTTACCATATAAAATGACCTTAGACCACCCCTGAAACTACAGCAAGAGCCTAATGATAATTCTCAGTTACATGACCCTATTTTAACACAAACCACTCTTTCTGTTTGAAGATAAACCAGGAGACTTTGATTTGTTATAATCCAAGAAAGGAAGCATCGTATTTCTCCCCTTCAGCACTTTAGAACAGTGTTTCCCAACCAGTGTGCCGTGAACGATCATCAGGTGTGTTGTGGGAAATTGGAACCTCCAGGAGGGGAGGGGGGAGAGTCTAGTGTGTTGAAGTGTAAAAACCCTAAGAAACCTACCTCGATAAAGGCACAAAATTACAACCACCACCCCTCCCCACCCGTTGTCTACTTGGTCTCTCCCTCTCCACACATTGGGAAGGCCCGCCTCCCTTTCCCCAAGTAGAGACCTCCTCTTGCCTCCCCCCCAGGCCTAATGCCAGATGGTTAAGTCTAGCACCGGCCCCGTGCCTCCCCCCCCCCCTCCCTGGTGCTGGCGCCTTCCTTCCTGCCTGCTTCGCCAGCCCCGAGATGCCCACATGTGCCGCCCCGCTGACCCTTGAGGAGCTGCGCAGGTGGTGAGTGAGGCTCCTGCTCCCCACGACCCCAATTTAAGCCTGGCTGGGAGGGAGGGGGAACCCTAAGTGAGAGGGAGACTGCTGGTCTTTCGAGGCCCCCCCCCCTCCAGAAACTGTAACTCCCAAATGTCAAGGTCTATTTTCCCCAAACTCCATCTGTGTTCACATTTGGGCATTTTGAGTATTCATGCCAAGTTTGGTCCCGATCCAACATTGTTAGAGTCCACAGTGCTCTCTGGATATAGGTGAACGACAACTCCAAAACCCAAGGTCAATGCCCACCAAACTCTTATAGCATTTTCTCTTGGTTCTGGGAGTTCTGTGTGGGAAGTTTGTGTCTTTCTGCCGTTCCTGCCAGGATGTCTATGTTGTGTTCATTGAAACAGGCCCTGGTTTCACACTGAGTGTATAAATACATTTAAAAACATATTAACTATACGTGTTACTGTGTTAGAGTGTCATTTTGTGTCATTTTGGTTGGTGGTGTGCCCCAGGATTTTGCAAATGTAAAAAGTGTGCCGCGGCTCAAAAAAGGTTGGGAAACACTGACCTCGGGTATCAACGTGAACACAATAGGTGCTAAAACCTTTCACCAACCACTCCCTGCCAGATAGGAAAGAAGGCTTTAGAATCTGATGTGTAACTAGGTCTTATCCAGAGTGTAGATTAATACCTTGACATCTGTGAAATTTAAGTTTGACATATAGGAGAGGAGATTTAAGGATTTGATCTGCAGTAGACCATTTCTGTCCAGAACCTGGATAAATGTTCTGACAGCCACTAGATGTCTGCAAATAATTGTGTTTACTTGGGATTATTTACACCAGCAAGTATAATTAAGGCAAAACTAGTGCTTATTACTATAATCGGCTGTCTAATTAACAATATTCAATAATTGATTAGAACTCCAGTCACAGAATAAGACAGTTCTGTATTCCACAGATCCTTCTACTGAAAATAAACTGTTTCTGCATTTAGCAATTGTCGGTAAATATAGCTCTGCGTAAAGCGCACTTTACATTTATCCCTGTCAAAACCAGCATTTTATAGTGCCTGCCGAGGCAGCAATTTACATGCTCTTGTCTGTCACTTTTGACAACGCTCAGAAGACTCCGGTGACATTTTTTGCCTTATTATTTGCAGCCAAAGGACACTTACAGAAACCGAGTTTGAATAAATGATGAATAAACAGCGACAGGGAAAAAGGGGGCAGAGTGGGAAAATATTCCATCACAAATGACATTGTTTCCAGGTCTGCCAGTCCAGACATTGATTGCAAGACTGGATGTTAAGAAAATATAATTGGCATTAAAGTGGGACCTGGAATCATCTTTGAGAGTTCTTGGAGAATGGAAGAAGCCCCAGCCAGGCCCAGATTACCCATAAGGCCACCCTAGGCCATGGCCTAGGGCGGCACCTTTGAGGGGGCAACAGGTCCGGACCCCCCAAAAAAGTTTTTTTTAATTAAAAAAAATCCAAAAAAAATCCCCCCAAAAGGGCGCATGTGCGCGGCGGCGTAAGCACCATCCACGGCCGGCCACCCCCTTTAGCCCTGCTCCCCTCGGCTCTGCCCCCGCCCTTGGCTCCGCCGCGCCCCCGGCTCCGCCCTCGCCTCCACGCGTGCCCAGTCTGTTTCCCTGCCTCCCTTGTCTGGCTCGCGCGCCTCAGTCTCTCTGTGTGTTTGTGTTTCCCTGCCTCTCTCACACACATGTGCTCCTCCCTCCCTCCCTCCCTTGGCTTGCGCCCCCCCCAGCCTGTGTTTCCCTGCTTCTTGGGCGGGGCAGGGGCAGACTCAGAGCCTTTGGCCTAGGGCGCCAAAAGGGCCTGATCCGGGCCTGGCCCCAGCAGATTATAGGAGGCCCAATGTGGTCCCAATCTTCAAGAAGGGGAAAAAGACGACCCAAATAATTACCATCCGGTCAGCCTCACGTCAATACCAGGCAAGATTCTGGAAAAAATTATTAAGGAAGTGGTCTGCAAACACTTAGAAACAAATGCGGTCATAGCTAATAGTCAACACGGATTTATCAAAAATAAGTCACGCCAAACTAATCTGATCTCTTTTTTCGATAGAGTTACAAGCTGGGTAGATGTGGGAAATGCCGTGGATGTAGCGTGTCTGGACTTCAGTAAGGCCTTCAACAAGGCCACCCATGACCTTCTGGCAAACGGAGTAGTCCAATGAGGGCTAGGCAAAACTACGGTTAGGTGGATCTGTAATTGGTTAAGTGGATGAACCCAGACGGTGCTCACCAATGCTTCCATCCTGGTCCTGGCCCTGTTCAATATCTTTATTAATGACTTAGAAGGATTAGAAGGCATGATCATCAAATTGCTTTTTTCCATCTCCGTCAGGTGAGGAAGCTGGCTCCCTACTTCGCCCGCCATGACCTAGCCACAGTGGTCCAACTACTGCAGTAGTCATCTCAAAACTGGACTACTGTAATGCTCTCTACGTTGGCCTTCCTTTGTCTGTGATCCAGAAACTGAAGCTGGTCCAGAACGTGGCAGCTAGACTGTTGGCTGGCGTCTCAACGACCAGCCACATAACACCTGTCTTGCGGGAGCTGCGCTGGCTACCAGTGGAATGCCGGATCACCTTCAAAGTGCTGGTACTGACCTTTAAGGCCTTGAACAGTCTGGGGCCAGTGTACCTTAGGGACCGCCTCATCCCATACTGTCTCGCTAGGCCACTACGTTCAGAGGTGGGTCAACTCCTGGAGGTGCCCAGCGTTAAAACATACCATCTGACGGCCACGAGATGGAGGGCCTTCTCAATAATTGCCCCCACCCTGTGGAACGCACTGCCTTCCGGAGTCCGTGCCCTTATGGACTTAGTGGCATTCCGGAAGGCGTGCAAAACCCTCCTGTTCCGGCAGGCCTTTGGGTATCAATGCTGAGACCTGTAGGCTACTTCGCCTACTTCTTGCAATGTGCATGCCGATGAAGTCATATACACCTGTGCCATTGGCTTGTTGTGTATTTTATTGTATTTTATTGTGTTTTCGTCACGATGCAAGACCTAGACCGGCCCCTTAATCACACACACAGAGACGGTAATCAGCTAACTACTTTATTGAAGAATAAGAAACAGTTGAAAAGGTAATTGTCCATAAAAATATCAAAAATAATCCAAAGGGTTCAAGGTATAGTCCAAAAGCAACTTGGCAAGGAAGTTCCAAAGACTTGGCAAGGCTCCGCTTAACTAGCGGATCAAAGAACAAACAAGGTTACAAGATACAAACTCTTCTTGGCAGGCCACTAGCCCCAAACTTAGCTACATGGTCTTGGCTTCGCTACACATCTGTATAGGATAGACGTATAGGAGTTCTGAGGATCCGTGGATCCTATACTTAATCCCCTTGACGAGGCCCCCGACACTTGCCTCCCAGCACCTGGTTCCCTATCTTCGTGAGAGTCAAACTCCCCATCTGCTTCCCGGGCCTCTCCCTCGGTTGTTTCCCACATCCTCTCCTGCGAACCTCGCCCCCCCCGGCCGTTCATAATCTTCACTATCACTGCTTTCGAATTCCGACTGGCCTTCCTGCATCTCATAAGGATCAGGCCAGCCGTCATCCCAGGCCAGGCTTTCTGTGGGAGAAGAAGGCCCAGCTACCTCAAAATCCCCTTCTTCTAGCCCCTCCAAATCCTCTTCAGAATCAACTGGCTCCAATGCGAGTGGGACCCCCGGTGCTGCCCCCTGCCCTCCAGGCACAAATGAGAACTGGTGTGCTACAGTTTTATACTCTGTTTTTAACTCTGAATTCATGCTGTAAGTCACCCCGAGCCACCCAGGAGTGGCGACTCACAAATTTGAATAATAAATAAATAAATAAATTGGCAGATGACACCAAACTTGGGAGGGAGAGCCAATACTCCAGAGGACAGGAGCAGAATTCAAAATGATCCTAACACATGAGGGAGATGGGCCAAAACTAATAAAATGAAGTTCAACAGGGACAAATGTAAGATACTCCACTTAAGCAGAAAAAATGGAATGCACGGATACAGAATGGGGGACAACGCGTGGTTCGAGAGCGGGACGTGTGAAAAAGATCTTGGAGCCTTCGTGGACAACAAGTTAAACATGAGCCAACAATGTGATGCGGCAGCAATAAAAAAGCCAATGGGATTTTGGCCTGCATCAATAGGAGTCTAATGCCTAGATCCAGGGAAGTCATGCTACCCATGCTCTACTCTCCCTTGGCTAGACCACACCTGGAATATCTTTAAGCAGCTCACTAGAATTTTTCCTGTCCCCATTGACTATAGCCCTTTATTCTGGTCCTCATATGATCTACCTCAACACATTTTATGATAGGAATTTCTGCCCAATCTATTGACATGTCGCACTTTTCTGATGCTCATGTAAAATGTATTGCACCCATTGAAATTGTACCTCAGCGAATTTCCCTTTTAGCCATATTGCTCTTATGTTGTGTATAATGATGTTGTTATTGCTTTTACTGATGTTTTAAATTGTGTTTTTGTGGTTTTAATTGTCTTTTGGGCTTGTACCTTGTAAGCCGCCCGAGTCCCCAAGGGGAGATGGTTGGTGGGGTATAAAAATAAAGTTATTATTATTATTATTATTATTATTATTATATTGTGTCCAATTCTGGGCACCACAATTGAAGAGAGATATTGACAAGCTGGGATGTGTCCAAAGGAGGGTGTCTGAAATGATCAAGGGTCTGGAGAACAAGCCCTATGAGGAGCGGCTTAAAGAGCTGGGCATGGTTACCCTGCAGAAGAGAAGGCTGAGAGGTACTATCTTTGCTGAAGTGACCAGGACAACAGTCCCAAAGCATGAGTTTTCCAAAACAACTCTATGGACTGGATGGCCCTTGGGGTCTTCCAGTGAAATAGTACTGTCAAGTTTACGTTGGTTAAAATTCCTTAAAACTCAGTGGATGGGCAAATCTTTCTGAAACTGGGGGGTGATACCCTGGTCATGTTGCATCATTGAAAATAGAAATTCAAGGATATAGCATTTGTAGGGTCATTTTTAAAGAAGTTGTTCCTAATAATTCCTAAAAATTACTGGAAGTGTGAAACGGGGAGGTGGGTAACAGTGTGAAATGGGGAGAGGGGTTTCAATGTGAAATGGGGAGGGGGCAACAGTGTGAAATATGTTCAACAATTGTAGCAAGTTTAATTCCAATAGCTCTAAAACAGTGGTTTTCAACCTGTGGGCCCCCAGGTGTTTTGGCCTACAACTCCCAGAAATCCCAGCCAATGTATCAGCTGTTAGGATTTCTAGGAGTTAAATACCATAACACCCCTAAAATGAGAAAATAAGGACCTTCCCCACATGCTCAATTATATAACAAAAAAGTAACTAAAATTAATACATTATAATAGTCGTTATATGAAACCCTTACGATATTTTAGAAACATTTTCTAAACAACTCCTCCCATTTAGTAATCTCTCTATATATTTTTCTTCACGTCGTGCAACGGGAGATATAGACAAAGAAATTATAAGCCTCAGAAACACCAAACTCGACAGCCCCATTAGCCATATCACTAGGTACAACCAGAGCCAAAAAAATCACCCCTAGGAACCTCGCAACACCCCCAAACACCAGCCCCCAAAAACGGGCAACGGAATTCCCATCCCGGCCTCTCCGCTGCCAGCACAAACGTTTAGAACGTTCATGCATGCCAGCCAGAGCGCCCGGCCCCATCCCACAAACTTCGCCACAAAACGTCCCCAAAACAACACCCCCACTTCTGACGTCCCAAAAGCTCCCCTCCCTAAACCCCAAAGCAACAAATCAGCGGCGCCCTGGGAGCCAGGGACGGAGGGGGGGTGGGCCTAGGGAAGGGGGAAGTAGGCGCCTGCTTCCCCCTTCCTTAGGCCCACCCCTCCGTCCGGCTCCCTGTGCCGCCCAGATCACGATCCGCGGCGCCCTGGGAGCCAGGGGACGGAGGGGTGGGCCTAAGGAAGGGGGAAGCAGGCGCCTACTTCCCCTTCCTTAGGCCCGCCTCCACAGCAGCGGCACTGGCAGAAGAAGGTGCCCAGCACCATCCTCTCCTCCTCCTCCATCCCAAAGGTCTCTTCAACTCCCACAGGCCAAAGTTTCCCAGTTGTGAAGTCCAAAACCCCTGTGAGGCCTGTGGAAGGGGCCTGGGGCTGTGAGGAAATGTGGGAGTTCAGGTCTACAATCCCAAAAAGGCCCAAGTTTGCCCAGGCCTTTGGAAGAAGATGAGGTCAGGGGAATGTAAAGGTAGAAGGCATGAAGGATGGAAGAAAGCAAGGAAGGATGGGAGGAAAAAGGAAGAATACCAGGAAAGAGGGAAGAGAAAAGGAAGGAAGGATAGAAAGAAGGATGGATGGAAGGAAAGAAGACTATGCCACAGCATCTCCTAAATAGTGCACAGCAACGCGTGCCGGGTACAGCTAGTGAAATATATTTTTTGTTGTTGATCACACACCCCTAATATTTATTATTGTCATTTAGGCTTTGTTTGCAACTGGAAAAAATAGTTCTGAGTATTTTGCAGTCCGAGATAAATCATGGGAGCACCCCCAAAAGCTGTTTTTGCAGTCCAGTTGGTTGGCTGGACAGTGGGTGCATTGCCACCCATGCCCTGTCCTTCTTGGGACTGTCCTTGGCCTTTCACCAGCCAGAATTAGGTCCCTGCAGAAGCATCGCTGCCAACATTGCTCCTGGTGGGGTCACAACAGGGTGCCGAGCCTATAATGGACTTCGAATTTGTTATTAGTTCTTATTCCAGGATCCAGGAGGCAAATATTTGCCTTCACCTGGAGTGCAATTGACTGGAGCTGAGATTTATAACAGGGGCTGTCCAACTTCTACCGACTGAGTCGATGAGAAGGTAAATATATTTAATTCCATCCTCCCTCTCCCCTTATTTTCGCGTCTGTGGGCCTCAGTAGTAGAGCCTCAGCGATCCAGTAGTAGAGTAGCTGAAGAATACGCAATCCACACGGGATTTCGCTGTCAACGCAGGCGTGATCTCGCGTTGACAGTGAAATCCCGTGTGGATTGCGTATTCTCGTGATATTTGCTCCAAACCCGGAAATAGGTATTTTTTAAAGAAAATTGTTATTTATTTTATTTTTCAAATTTTTTTATTAAAAAGCTTAGGGGGGCCCCCGGGCCGCCAGTCGGACAGCCCTGATTTATAACATATAGAAATGGTACCACCAACTTTCTGCATATTGATGAAAGTACATCAATAGATAGAGATACAGTATGAGGTTCTTGTAACAGGAATATATCAACCTTCTCCAAAATTGCTTTTCAGGGTGACTTACAGAGTATCACAGTGCTGTGCAGCCCTTCTGCTTGGTTGGAGGAAAAGGGCACGAAGGCTATTTTCCCTTCAGTCCTCCAAGGCACTCTAGGAGTCCTGGTTCTTCTCTATGGTTTCCCCTTGCTTCTGTAGTTTTTCCTTCTTCACTCTGTGGTCTTGTCACTCCCTCCTCCTCTTCTTTCAGCCTTTATTCTCCTCCTTTCCTTCTATCTACCCTGACTTTCTGGGTGGTTTAAAGTGCTATTTTCCCCTTCAGTCCTCCAAGGCGCTCTAGGAGCCCCCGTTTTTTCTCTATGGTTCCCCTTGTTTCTTCACTTCCTCCAGGAGGCCTTTTACTTTAATTATCCTCCGACCAGGCAAAGGGCCGTGATATGTCTGTAAGTACCCTGAAAAGCTATTTTGGAGGAGATAAATATTCCTGTTACAAGAACTGAGAGGCAAGATACGATCTAATTACAATAATTAAGAAAAATGGCGGCCCCCAGGTTCGGTAAAGAAATTATACTTCCGGGTTGGAGCACATGGTTCAAAAAACAATTAAATTAACTTTTTTTTTTGAAATTAACTTTTTATACAAATTTAACAGAGGGAGAGGGAGAGAGAGAGGGGGCTGGGGGATTTCAAATAATTTTTAAAGTCCGTGGGGGGTGGGGGGTGAGAGTATAGAGAGACCAACCCTACTAAGAAGACCAGCATGGTTTTATTATCCCTTTATGTCCCTCCTTCCACCTTCCAGCATTATCAAAGGAGCTTTAGATATTTCCGCATACACATTTTTATAGTGAGTGGATTTGCCAGGTGCAGCATTAGCAGGTGGCCCCAAATGCCTTTGGAGCTAAAAATGAGGTGATTAGATTACAGATCATCGATTGGTGTTGCTTTCAATTTTATTATAAGACAGGAGGAATTTAAATTTTGGCTCAGTAAAGGAATTATTTGTGTAGCACCTGTTCGCTTTGGTAGAACAGAGACAACTCCACAGGAATGGTTGGGGGGGGGGGATCAGTCACCGAAACACGGGCGGTTTAGCAGATCCCTTTCCTCTTAATTGATTAAACCGCTTGACAACCACATGGGAGGCATAGCAACACCCCGGTTAAAATAGCAAAGGAACCAGTGATTGCATTATGAACACTGAAAGTTCATATTTATGTGATTTCCTTGTTTATTTTCCCACCTCCCTCCTTTTCTGGGGCAAATGAAGTGAGCTCTATTGATTAATGTCTTTTGTTGCCATGATTAAAAAGTACTTCAACTTGCCAGCGCATCTTCGGTGGACTTTTTCACAAGGAGCCTTTCAATTAAGACTGTGAGGTTGGGCCTGATCTGCATATGAATGAGGCATCACTCCCGACTTAGGCACTGGCTCCTGTTCTACACGGAGCCGTTACAAAATGTACTCCAAAGCGATGGAAGATCCTGAACAACCGGTACAGTCAGTCCTCCCGCTAAGCATCGTTCAGCATGACTGGAGAGCGCTGGACTTTCCCTTCATGATACACAAAAGCCCTTCACACTGCAACCTTTCTTTGCTGGTCTCCCATTCATTCAGGGGCGGTCTAAGGTCACTTTAAGTGGTAAGCGGACATTATTTTGGTGCCCCCCCATGTAAAGCAAACCTTTTCCCTACCTCTTCTTTCCTTCCTCTTCCTTCCTTCCTCTCCCTTTCTCTCTCTCTCTCTCTCTCTCTCTCTCTCTTGGTGCCATGCGGTGCTGCTGCTTCTTCCTCCTCCGCCCCCTCCTCCTCGCCGCTCAGATCAGCTTCTGGGCATGCGCGAATGTTGAGCTCCAGAGCCACTGTGCATGTGTGAAAATCTCTGCTGCACCTGCAGCAGCTTCTGGGCATGCGTGAAGGTTTTCGTGCATGCGCAGTGGCTCCGGAGCTCAATTTGAGCTCCGGAGCCACTGCACATCCACGAAAACCTTTGCGCATGCTCAGAAGCTGCTGCAGGCACTGAAGCCAAAGGCTTAACAGGCTTCAGCGCCTGCAGCAGCTTCTGGGCATGCGCGAAGGTTTTCGCGCATGTGCAGTGGCTCCGGAGCTCAAGTGGAGCTCTGGAGCCACAGCGCATGGGTGAAAAAACGCCTGCAGCATGCCCAAAACCTGCATGCCCAGGCGGTGCAGGCGCCACGGATATTTTCGCACATGCAGCGGCGGTGCGGACGGTGCGGGCGGCACGGACGGTGCCAGTGTGGCGGCGCCCCCCATCCAAGATGGCGCCCTATGCGGCCGTGTAGTTTGCGTACATGTAAGACCGCCCCTGCATACATTTGAACTCAACAATGTGGAAGACGCTAAAACTAAAATGGACAGAGTTAAGAGTGAGAACTAAGAAAACTATACATGAGAACCTTCCCTAGGTTTAGAGTTTACTGTTTATCCTTCCCTAGAAATCTCCGCCACAAGGCTTGGTTCTCTGCATGACTTATCAGGAAATAAATCCCACCGAGCTAAATGGAGTTGAAACCTGGGCTGAAAAATTGTGAAATGTTTGTATGAAATAATCCCCAAGGTCCAGTACCGAATATATCCCTTTATACTCAAAAATCCCATTTCATCTCAAGGAGCAGCGGAAGCAATATTTTCACGTCTCCAGACAGGTTTAACCTCGGGAGAGGCTGTTCTGAATAGGAAATGAAGCAGAAACCACTTTCGTTGTTGTTTTTCTTTAAAAAAAAAATCCGCACCAAGCATAAAAGTGTGTATAGCGAAATGGCCCCCTTTTCTCAGGAGGCTGCAAGTACCATTTTGAGCGGAGAAAAAGTATTTAGACACATTTTTGCGGGATGGCCACACAAGGGGACCTCATTAATTATACCTACAGCCCAGCATAGACAAGGGTTACAGGGTAACACAATTAGAAACATATAATAATAATAACCCTATAATTAAAACAATTAAAACCAAACAATAAAAAAATTATAAAAATACATCAACCTACATGAAAAATGGAAAAATGGGCATGTTTGGATTGGAAAGGGCAGGGCAAGGGCTTGTGCAAAGCCAAACGGTGAGGTCAGAGCTGGAAGTATAGCGCTGGAAAACCAAACAATGTATGAGAGCCAGGCAGACCTGACCAGGAGCCAAACCGTTATTCAAAGTCACATTGGAACATGTTGATCACTGTCACGCTCAACATAACACCTCCCATCTTGGAAAACGTTATGGGCCCTCAGATAGGATGTTTAAAGGGGGGCGGGCGGGGTGGTAAAGAAGGTGTTGTCACATGCCAAAGATGTGTTGCGTGTATTCCATTAATTATTTTTATATCTGCATAGTAAATTTAAGCAATGCTGTTTTGAAAAGAATGCTATGGTATATCCATATAATACTGCTGCCTATCTCTCGGCATTACTTCGCGAACGAAGGTTCTTAGGAAGGACTCATCCCACGCTTTTTACAAGCGCACTGATGACTAAAAAGGCCAATCTGAGATAGGCAAGTTTGGTTGCAGAAAGCACAGCAGAAAGTCTCCTTGGGTGATGTTGTTTCCAAGTTGCGGTTCTTCCTGCGTTGCCGTTTCTCTTCGAGATCCATTTGGCGTGTCTTCTCAAAAGAGGCCGCAGCATTGTGGAGAGTGCGTCTCCATGCCTCCCGATGTGAGGCCAGGGTGGGCCATTGTTGGTGATCAATCTGGCCGAGCCTGAGATGTTGTTTCAGGGAGTCCTTGTATCTCTTCTTTGGGGGCGCCTCTCTTGCGCTGACCCGTGGCGAGTTCACCATAGAGTAGTACCTTTGGGAGGTGGTGGTCCTCCATCCTAGAGACCTTGTGCCCTGCCCAGCGCAGCTGTGTTCTCGATAGCATGGCCTCAACGCTGGTGACCGCTGCTTGCTCAAGGACAGCAACATTCGTCACATAGTCGGTCCAGTGTATATTTAGGATTGTGCGGAGAGAGTGCTGATGAAAGCGTCCGAGGAGTCGTAGGTGTTGGCGATAGGTGACCCATGTTTCAGACCCATAGAGGAGAACAGACAGTATGATCAGCGTGTGTTATTGTCTGAATCCGATGGCAAAGTGTCCATCCTTCTCTCACTAGCAACTTCTCTCAGGGAGGGATGTTAGGCAACTATTTCTGGTCAATAGAGAGGCAGGTTGCATGTTGCCTGAGAAAGACTAATTTCAGTTCAAGAATCCTTGAAGTTTGTATTAAGGATGGAAATTATTTCTTGAATTGTTCACTGCTCTATATGGATGGGAGGTGTCCCCTTATTTGGTTGCAACTCTAGGCTCAAATATGATGCATGCGAATAAGGGGGAAATAAATCTCCTGCATATTGGAAAAGTAATCACTGCTGGCAAATAGGCATGCCAACCATAAATACTTTGTGGCTGCGAGATGCTTCCACGTGCTTCCTTTTCGCGCCACCTTGGTAAAGGACCGGCCGTGAGCCCCTGTTTCCGAAGTGAGTGGCCGAGGATATCAGAACTATTCTCTTCCGCTGAGTAATAGGGAGGTTTTAATGAAAAAGGTTTAATAACACCCAAACGGGCCACGAGAGAGGGAAATGCGAGGAGCCTTCTCCCTCCAAATCCTTTGATATAATATTCAGTCAATGGCTGTAGCAAATTGCCTTCCCTGGTACAACTTCCGTGTGAATTTCCTTTATAGCTTCAAATCCCATCAGCTTAGTCAAGCCGTTCTCAGCAAGAGAATGCTAATAATTCAATCTCTGTGAAGAAGTGAGAAAATAAAGAATGCAACGGGAGGGGCAAGAACGGTAAGCCCATAGAAATACAGAAACCTAGCCGGGCACGTTGATAAAGATTAACAAAATTCAATAGGGATTTAGTATTAGGATAGTGCTTGATTTCAGGTAAACCTCATATAGTCTAAATGGATTGGACAAAGGTCCAGGCCCAAAATAAAAATGCGTTCAACAGCAGGAAATCCATTCATTACTAAGGAATGGCATCTTGTGTCCAGGGAATACGCGCATTCTGAGATCACTAACGTCACGTAAAGGCAATCTTATTTTAAAAGGCAGGCATTTTAATCACAGTTAAAAGAGCTAATGTAGGCTTAAAACATGTGATTTGAGAACAAAACTAAACAACTGCAGTAGGTCTAGTGAGCTGTTTTGTGTCCCTAGATTCTTCTGGAGCTGGCACAACACCGGCTAGACAGGCGCCTAGGGCTGGAAGGATGATGACGATGCCACGATGGCCGTTTCGCGTTAAAACGCTTCGTCAGGGCGCTTTCACTTCAAGCCGCTCCTCCCCAGGTTTGTACTATAATAACTACCGAGCACAGTCTTGACGGGGGATATTTGCGTTTCCGCACTTCAATAACATCAATAATACAAATGTTCTCCCGAGCGGTTTGAAGTGAAAGCGCCCTGAGGAAGCGTTTAAACTCAAAACGGCCAACGTGGCGTCGTCCTCATCCTTCCAGCCGTAGGCGCCAGCCTAGCCGGTGTTGTGCCAGCTCTTCCGCCCATCCAGGCTCCCCCAAGGACTCAGTCTTCGGTCCGTGAGTTATTTGGCTCCGGACCACTCATAGGGTTTACTTGGACTCTATGTTTGCGCCGCTTTAGCCCTGCTTTATGTTCTGGGCTCATTGTCTTGAATTGTGTATGCTTGATTACTGAGAAACATATAGTTTGTATAAATCCAATATATTGTGATATAGATATGATGCCCATTGTACTGTGTTTAGCGTGACACTAATTCTTATGACTGCGCACCAGAATATATTTTGATACTTTTGCAATCTAATAGTATTTCATTTGCGTCGCATTCTAGTCCAGCCCTCTTAAATCCAAGTTACCAGCCAGGCCTGGGAGAGAACCTTTGCAGAGGCCTCCGCGTCAACCAGCGGTCAAGGCCAGATGCAGCCTTCTTTCTTCCCAACCTGATAAGAGGCGCTGGGAAAGCAAGGCCTCGGTATCCCCCTTCCTCCAGGTGCAGCCGTTAATGAGCTGACATATTTGCCTTCCTCGGGAGGCCTGGGAAGGTCAGGCCCACAAACTGTTCCTGGGAAAGAGTTGCGCCGAAGTCAACGCCTCCGAGGCAAAAACAATGGGAGACCTATTTAAGTTGGTTCCCGTTGGCGCTTGGGATTTCGCGCCAACGTTCGGCTTTCATTGCCAAGCTCCACGGAACTCAAGTTCAGGATCAGGCCGCAGAGCCTCCATGTCACCGTACTCAAGTACCAAGCCAAGTCATCGTTTGCCAAGGACTTATCCCAGATTTTAGCCCATTGGGGTTTCAAGACTATTTCTTCATGTATTCTATCTTTGAACTCTTTAAAGACTATTGCCTTGCAATACTTGGATGCTGGGAGCATCAGTGGACTATCTACTATTCTTTTTTCCTTTTTATTATCTATTCTAAAGTAAGCATTTAATCACGGCTGCTTCGTGGTGGTTTACTGAGGGATCCTCCCGGTCTAGGTTGCAACAGCAACCTACTTTAAAGGGCGACTGTGACAACCCCTTGTTGACCGGCCTCAGACTGGACAATCTTTCGCAATCCAAACTGCTAACCCTAAATGCAAGGGGGCCTCGAGTTACCTCAGCAACTTCTGTCTTATGGCAGGGTAGACTATCTCCCCCACTAACCATTGAATTGCAGAGACTTTAAATTTCTCAGTAACCACTTGACCACACTGCCACCATTTGTCTGTCTGACCACTGACCTTGAGGGCCACCACCAATAAAAGAACTAACAGAGGTGTTTTTCTTTTAAGATGTAAATAATTTATTATGACACAAATGGGTACAAATCTTGATTGGTTTTATACTTCCTCAGAGGCACAAACTTATTCTGTTACACAAAACACAAATGGGGTTATACTATAGGGTTCCCACTAACCCTCTATAGACCCCTGGACTCTTCCATCTTTAACTAGGGTCTCTACACCCATAAAACTGGACTGCTCTCTTGCAGACCTTAAGACTAACTAACGACTGAACTGTTCTCTTACAGTCCTTAAGACCAACTAAAACAAAACAAACTCCTCCCCCCTCTCATGGCAGTTGGCTTCCAACCGCTCTTCACCAACTGTAAAATTCATACCTTGAACATTCTAAAAGGCTCTGGCCCTGGTTGCTATGGCGACAGCTCTTCAGAGCTTCTGCCAAGCCTCCCTTCTGTCTCACCCACAGCAACAATTCATAGAATATTCCTTTGAACTACACAAAACAACATACATTTAACATATGTTATACAACATTTACACACAAATAATCGACATCATTACAGCGACTCACTGATCCTCTGAGATAAACAATTCAATTGTTTTGTGGCCAGAAAATTGGGAGTGGTCCTGGGTGCCTGGGAGTCTGTAGGACTCTGTGGTGGTCTGCTGAAATTTATCAGTCTTAGATTTAATATGAATGGAAAACTATGGACCTCGTCACATTGAGGTCGGTAAGCCAGGCAGTAGCGGGGGGATTCATCATGGATCGTGACAAATCTGGCCGGCTGTGTGGGAACCTGCCACCCTGCATTGCCCCTTACCTCATCCCACAGGGGGAGGCGTTGCCACCCAGCACCCCCCCCCCCATCTCAATGAGAACTTGGGAAGCCTCCCGTGTTCTTGCTCCTCCCTCTTACAACAGTTTTACCCCAGTTCAGGGATGGAGCCCCACCAGAAGTAGGTCTACATTATCGAATGGGTTCTGGTGGGCTCACCTGAACTGAGGTGAATCTGTCACAAGACAGGCAATTTTGCCCATATAATGAGGTTGTGAGGAAAGAGCTTTTCCTACAGTCTACATTGTATACTCCCCCACCACACACACACAGTCACAAAATTATCACAGGATTATGAAGCTCCCTCGTGAGGGCTGCTGGACTTCAGCTTTGTTTGCCTTTAGGCAAATGATGACAGCATTTCAATTGTGCAAGGCCATTTGAATGGAGTTTTACAAATTCTGATGTAAATTCTCAATCGATCAATTTCTCTCCCAAAACATGGCATTGGTTCAGATTGTTTATATATCTTTTTCAGAGACAGAAACTTTCAGGGAATTAAAACAAAGATAGCTCTCTATCAAGTGTTTTCAATTTCCTTCTACATGAGAACAGAATACTAAAAAAGAAGGAAGAGGAAAAATATTATGTTGTGGAAATATCCACGATCGGGATACCAAGTACCCCGTTTCTGTCTGCTCTTGTCAGATTCCTTCTCCAAGGCAACTAAACAACATTTTATGCCCATAGAATCACAGAGTGGAATACACAATTAAATGCAACCTGAAAGATGTCCATCTATAATCAAGTATGGTTCAATGCCACATTTAGTTCTTACTAGCTTGGGGACCCGGCCCTGCCCGGGTTATTTGAGAAAGGCATCGTGTGCCAAGGTTGGTCCTTATCAGTTGTTTATTTGGCTCGCAGTGGTCTCAGGAAGTGAGTGAAGGTACTTTAAGTCCCATCATCCATGGTCCATCCTCCCTCAAACTGCACCAGGATGTAGAGTGGGTCATGGGGGTTATGTGTGCCAAGTTTGGTCTTGATCAGTCATTGGATGAGGGTTGCAGCGGTCTCGGGAAGTGAGTGGAGGTACTTCAAGCCCCATCATCCATGCTCTGTTCTTCTCCAAACTGCACCAGGACATAGTGTGTCATGGGGGCTCTGTGTGCCAAGTTTGGTATTTATTGGTCTTTCTTTTGGGCCACAGTGGTTTCTGGGAGCCAAAGTGCTTGGAAGTACTACAAATCCCATAATCCGTGGTCCATCTTTCCCAAACTGCACCAGAACGTAAAGGGCATCATGGGGGTTATGTGTGCCAAGTTTGGTCCAGGTCCGTCACCCGTGCTGGTCAGAGTAAGTGAGTGAAGGTACTGCAAGTCGCATTATCCGTGGTCCACCCTTCTTCAAACTGCACCAAGATGTAAAGTGGGTCTTGGGGGTTCTGTGTGCCAAGTTTGGTTTTGTTGTCTCATTTTTGGGGGCTGCAAAGTGTTTTGGACTTAAACTCCCACCATGCCTGACTGCCTCAGGCCTTTTCCTTACCCCCCCCCCCCCCCGGCACTTTAGAGTCTGTAGAGTGTCGGAATGTTGGTGGTGGTGGCCAATCAGAGGCGTTATGCAAATAATCCCACAATGGGAGCCAATCAGAAAGCTGCCACATATCCTTCCGCCCTCCGCACACATACATACATACATACATTCTTTTTTATTATATATACAGATTGGTCATGTTTTTTGGGGAGGGGTTCCTGTGGTTTTCTCCAAAGTTTTCAGGACAATTGTAAACGACAGTGCCTCCCCGTGCCTGTGGATTCTTCCTATTTGCACATGATTCTTAGTGCTTTGTGTCAATGCTGAGATAGCTGAGATAGCTGTTAGTGTGTTATATATGATGTCTGCGCAGACTGAGAAAGGGAATTGAACATATTTTTATAATGCTGTTTTTCAACCACTATTTTGATGAATCAACACCCCCCCACCCCCCCACTGCTGTTCCTTAAAACATTTTCCAATAGCACATCAAGGGGGGAAAGTGTTTTAATTCTGTCGGGGTCTTTGAGATACTAACGAAGCCTGCTAATTTAGGGTGAACAGCATCAGTATGGATTTTTGATCAAACAGCTGTTAATTTTGCAAAGGAAATAACTAAATCCGAAGGCTACAAGAAGATATGGCTGTGTGAAGAAGATAACGATAAGGAGCCAGCAGACGGATCTGAGCAAACAGTCTAAAAGAGCTCCAATTGCAGTTCAGTGAGGTGGGAACACAATAATTTACATTTTCCCAAAGACATGGCAGGGATTTAATTATGCTAGGAAATGTGCTGCTCAGTGAAAACCAGAGAAAGACGACCAAATGTATTATGGGACTTCTTTTTTTTTTCCAGATGTGGATGTCAGTTCCAGCTTTTGCTATGTAAGCATGAGAAGCAACGGAGGCTCGAATACACAGAAGAGCTTTCAAACACTTTTCCCTCAAATTCAAAATGCACTCAAAACTTCACTGCAGTTGTATCCCCCAATAAAGCAGGTCTGGGGGACTATAGCATTCGGTGTAATTTCAAAAGTATTCTAAAAGTAACCATTTTCAGACCTATGACAATAACAAAATTTATCCCCATCTTGGGAGAAGAAGGGAAGAAAAGGACGCAAAGGCAAAGGCGCACGAAAAGAAGGAGTGAGGGCCCTTCTACACTAAACTACTAAAACCCAAAAGGAAGCATGTCAAAATAATCCACATACTTATGAGGAGTGACTAGATGGCATCCAAGTCAAGTCAGACACGGCCATGCTCTCTCGGAGGCCTTTCTCGTAACTAACCGAGTGAAGCAAGGTTGTGTTCTTGCACCAACCCTATTGACAATCTTCTTCAGCACGATGCTCCAAAGGGCTACGGCAGACCTCGAAGAAGAAGAAGAAGACGGCATATATATACGCTAACATACTGATGGTAGCTTGTTCAACTTAAGCCGTCTGGGGGCTCGCACTAAGACTCTAAACCAGTGTTTCTCAACCTTTTTTGAGCCGAGGCACACTTTTGACATTTAAAAAATCGCAAGGCACACCACTAACCAAAATGAAACAAAATGACACTCTAACACAGTAATACATATATTTAACTGACCTTGAGTTTTGGAGTTGTAGTTCACGTACATCCAGAAAGCACTCTGGACTCAAACAATGTTGGATCAGGACCAAACTTGGCATGAATACTCAATATGCCCAAAAGTGAACACAGATGGAGTTTGGGGGAAATTGACAGGGAGCCTGAGGGAACCGCAGCAAAGAGGAGGGGGAGGAGGGAGGGGCGGGGGGCAAACGGAGCAGGCGCCCCTGGGGCCTTGCCTTCTCCCAAACTATCTAGTCCATGAGCTGCTTTTTTTGCCGACGATGCTGCCCTTGTTGCCCATTCAGAAGCAGCTCTGCAGCACCTAACATCCTGCTTTGCATCAGCTGGAGAGCTGTTTGGGCTGGAAGTCCTGTACCAGGAAGTCCTGCACCACAGGAAGAACACCATCATCCCCACGTCAGCATAGGCACATCTGTGCTTAAGTCCGTTCAGTAGTTCACCTACCTGGGAAGCATCATCTCTTCAGACACCAAGATTGATAAAGAAATAGATCACAGATTAGCAAAGGTATATGTAGTGCATTTGGAAGGCTTCACAAAAGAGTCTGGAGCAACAAACACCTGAGGCAAAGCACCAAAATCAGTGTGTACAGAGCTATCCTACTGTCCATTCTCCTATATGGGTATGAAACATGGGTCACCTATCGCCAACACCTACGAGTCCTCATTCTGCTTCGTAGCGTCACCCACCACTCCCACCCATTGACAATATAATTATTGGTTGCCCATTGGGACTGGGTAGGAATTTTTTCCCCTCCTATGTTCTAGGAGGGTTTTTCGCCTACCCTATACTATTATTAGGGCCTAGCTGGGATGGTCAGTATGTAAATAGGCTTAGCATAAATACAAAGGTTGGTGTATATCTAAGGCTGTGGGCCATTACACAAGCACTCACCTAGAGGTTAACTTTAGGGGTGAGGTGATTCCAAATGGTCCAGAAATGGGGAAAGTCTGGTCTCAATAGTTTGAGAGAGAATTCTCCGGATGTTTCCCTTACAGGTTGCCCAGGTTTAAATTTCCAGGGGACCCAGGTATTACGTCCTAAAGAGCCGAGGGGTAGATTGTATAAGACGCTACCTCGGCTTTGCCGCACCAAGTTGAACTGACACCTAAGTTAGTCGAGTTAAATGTTAAATTGGTAACATTCAATAAAGTTGTCCAAATTATGAATCCATATTACTGTTGTCTTGTCTCATCATTTTGGGGGTTGGGAGGCAAATGAATGAGTGGCGCCGTAGTCTCCTGTCTATGACAAGCAACAACTTCAGAGATCCTTCACTCTGTGTTGGTCAAGAGTTCCAAGAACAACCTCCTCATTCTCCTTTTGTTCTGTTCAGAATACACTTCACCTTCCAACAAGTTGGGGGGTGGGGAATTTTTGTCTCCTCCCCTCGGAGAAGAGATTGGTTAATTTCGCAGAATGTGCTGGAAGGGAGGAGGGGCTGGTGGTATAGTGTGCTGCCAGCCCCTTCTCCCTCATTCTGCAACAGGACGTCGCCCACCACTCCTGCCCATGGATAGTATAATAATGATCGTCAAATGGTTTAACATTTGGGGTCGGATAGGAATTTGCCCACGATGGTTTTGCCTATCCTATACTGTCTATTAGGGGCTAGATGGAATAGTCGGCTAGTAAACTAGCTAAGCGTAAATAGATTAGTTATTCAAAGGTTTGTATACACTTAAGGCACCCCTTAAGGGCGTGGGGCATTATGCAAACACTCACCTAGAGGTTAATTTTAGGGGTGAGGTGATGGTGAATGCCCCGGGAGCGGGGAGTGTCTAGTCTCGAAAGTTGAGAGAGATTTCTCCTGATGTTTCCCTTATGGGTTGCCCGGGTTGAAATCTGCAGGGGACCCAGGTAGTACGCCTGAAGAGCTGAGGGGTAGACTTTAGAAGACGCTACCTCAGCTTACACACACCAAGTTGAACTGACACCAAATTAAATGCATTTTGTAAGAAGATATTGTTAATATAATTAATATGTGTCCTTGTGTTGCTCATGAAGGAGGAGTGTCAGATTCTTGCATTTGAAAAGTAATTCATGAGTCAACACAAGATGTATTTTTGCAGTTTGAGATGACCTGCGGTGTGGCATGTTTGACACCAGATGGCGCTGTTTCAAGACTGCTGAATGGAACCTTGAGGAATTTCAGTTGAAAGTGACAGTTGGGATTTGTCAGTTGGGATTTGATATCTGTGAGGAAAGGTTGTATGTTAAGAAAGGTAGCTGATGGCTGCTGTTTTTGATGCTTAGCTAGATATTATTAAATACAATTCAATACAAAGTTTTATACTTACCATTTGAATTGAATGAGAGTTTTATTATTCACACTAACAGAGACTGAGTTTTGAGCCTATGGGGGATTATTGTTATATTTTTGTTGCCTATCCGCAGTAACACAATTTACTCGTCGTCGAAGATGAGGTGATGGTGAATGCCCCGGGAGCGGGGAGAGTCTAGTCTCGAAAGTTGAGAGAGATTTCTCCTGATGTTTCCCTTACGGGTTGCCCGGGTTGAAATCTTCAGGGGACCCAGGTAGTATGCCTGAAGAGCTGAGGGGTAGACTTTAGAAGACGCTACCTCAGCTTACACACACCAAGTTGAACTGACACCAAAAAAGTTAGTTGAGCTACAAGTTAAATAGGTAAATCTTTAATAAAAGTTGCCCAAATTTGAAACCATATATATTTGTGTCATGTCTCGTTATTTCGGGGGGTTGGAAGACAAAGAGTTTACCATCATCTATTGGAAGAACATTTTCTCAAGCCAAGATAATAACCACTCAAACAAAGTACTACTGCTCTTTTTATCTGTGATGTTTTATTGGTTAATTGGCTCAGCAGTTGTCTTCTGAATTCAACCTCGTACTTTATGGTTTTCTTGCAATGTTTGAGCTGCTGCGTTACCTTGAGTGGAGAAGGTGACCTTCCAGTGGGAGCACCTTCTCAAGTCAAGATAATGCAGCAGCTCAAACGTTCTCAGGAAACCATAAAGTACGAGGTTGGATTCAGAAGACAACTGCTGAGCCAACCAGCCAATAAACCATCCCATATAAAAAGAGCAGTTATTCCTTCTCTCACACCTGAACTACCGGGATAAAATAAAAGCCATGGCACCTGAACATCAGCGCCTCTTCTTTTTTCTTTTTTTCTTTGAAAAGTTCCGACACCTTTTTCACGCCACAGAACTCTCCGCCGTTCACGATAATAATGTGAGAGCAATAGACAATTACCCAATAAAAAGAGGCCACGAGTGGATTTCTATCTCAGGGCAAAATCTCTCTTTCAAGCGTTTATCGAATGCTTTACGTATCTTTGGTGAGGGTTTGACAAACAAAAAAGGCTTGGAAACTGAGTGCATGGCAAGTTCCCTTAGAGGCAAATCACAGAGCCATAAAGGTCATAATAGCCTAATGCAGCTAAGCTAGCGTGGCATTTAAAGGTTGCTCCCCTCCAGATGTGAGCCTGGAAAGGGCAAAATGGAAACAGCAGGTGGAGAGACCTTCATTCGGCGGGGGATTGGTGTGGACTAACAACGACGACGTTGAGCGGTCAAATCCTGCTTGCCCTGACCTCTCCTTATTCCATAGGATCACCTTGTGATGTTTCTATGGATCCCAGTACTACTTTCTTATATGAAGTAGGTCTCAAGTTACAACAGGCATACCCGTTGTAAAAAGTAAACAAAGGTTCATTGAAAAGACTTGCGAGTCCCCGTACAATGTGTGTGTATGTAAGCATCTGGAGAGATACAGGGCAAGAACAAGGGGTTTTGATGCCCAGGGTGTACTGAGCAATGCACAGGTTGGAAATTGTCCAAGGGTTTGCTATATACCATATTTTAAAATAAGAACTACACACTCAAGCATGTATGTTGGCAAGGTTTTATCTGATTCTCAAGTCTCCAATAACAGCTAAAAATACACAGAAATTAAAATGAATAGAGAAAACAAATATGGTTGCTAAATAAAAGAATTAGTGGATTTTGTGGCTGGAATTTCGTGCATGGCATATACCAGTGTTTCCCAACCAGTGTGCCGTGAGCGATCATCAGGTGTGCCATTGGAAATTGGAACCTCCAATCCCCTTTCTTCCCCCTCCTGCCAAACACTTTTTCTTCTCCACTCGGGCTCCCTTCTTCTAGCCTCGCTCTATGGCTTTATGACAGGGGATTCTGTCATAAAGTTTTCCCATGCCCGTTTTAGGGACCTTAAAGTGGTGAGCCTCCTTCCAACATGGTGATTCTGGATAGAAAACAAACAACAACATAACATTGTTTGAGTCCACATGGCTCTCTGGGTGTAGGTGAACTGCAACTTCCAAACTCAAGGTCAGTTCCCAAGCAAACCCTTTCAGTACTTTCTGTTGGTAATGAGAGTTCAATGTGCCAAGTTTGGTTCAATTCCATTGTTGCAAGTGTTCAGGATGCTTTTTGATTGTGTGTTAACTATAAATCCCAGAAACTGTAACTCCCAAATGTCAAGTTCTATTTTCCCCAAACTCCATCTGTGTTCATATTTGGGCATATTGAGTATTCATGCCAAGTTTGGTCCTGATCCAACATTGTTTCAGTCCACAGTGCTCTCTGGATATAGGTGAACTGCAACTCCAAAACCCAAGGTCAATGCCCACCAAACTCTTATAGCATTTTCTCTTGGTTATGGGAGTTCTGTGTGGGAAGTTTGTGTCTTTCTGCCATCCCCGGCAGGATATCTATGTTGTGTTCATCGAAACAGGCCCAGGTTTCACACTGAGTGTACAAATACATTTAAAAGCATATTAACTATATGTATTACTGTGTTAGAGTGTCATTTGGTGTCATTTTGGTTGGTGGTGTGCCCCAGGATTTTGCAAATGTAAAAAGTGTGCCGCGGCTCAAAAAAGGTTGGGAAACACTGGGCTAGCGAGTTCATCCAGAATGGTATCATGGTCAATGGTATTGAAAGATACTGAGAGATTCTGAAGATTCAATAGGAACACACTTTCCCTGTCCAACTCTTGTGACTGAAACTGTCTTCATTCCATAACTAGGCCTGAAATGGCCTGAAATGGATCTAGATTATGCACCTCATCCAAGAACCCATGGAGTTGTGAAGCCATATTTTGCCTAAAATGGGATGTTGGAGACTGGCCTATAACAGGAACCAGTCAATTTTCCCTCCCAAAAGACATCTTAGCATTTTCTCCTTCAAGTGAGTGAGGGCCCTTCTTTGTTGAAAGAAGTCACTGATCAGTTCCCTTGCCTAATCAGCCAGTTCCCCTCTGGCCTGTAATGAGTTTCGGACTGTGCAACGCTCGCGCCACTTTTCAGCATTTCATGAATGACATCTTTCGAGACTTTTTGGACCGTTTTTTGTTGATATATTTGGACGACTTGTTGGTCTTCTCACGCGACCAAGGGTCGCATGACCGACATGTGCGGGCAGTGTTGCAAAGACTGCAAGACCATGGACTCTATGCCAAGTTGGAAAAATGTGCTTTTGATGTGCATACATGACAGCTCTGACTTCTCCAAGGATTATGTCTGTACTTCCAGGCTGCACAAATGGAGCTGTGTCTATTGGACAAGCAGGGACCACCCTCCTGGCGATTAGGACATGAAGAATTCAATTGGAGATTCCACTGAAATCCTCATAAGCTTGATATATCTTTCTGATTCTTGCAACTCCCTGTACTCTTGGATAAATGTCACTCCCTCTTTAGCAGTATAGCTCAAGTCATGTTTTTTGTATTACCCAGACACATTTGGAACGCATTCAACTCTTCCTTTTAGAATCTCAAATTCCATGTGGCAGCTGCTCTCTCTACGCATAATGCTCCTTGCAAGGTTGACTTCCACCTCGACCCCAAGAACGAAGAATGGTCCGGGGCTTTAGACCATATTAGAATATGTTGACGCAGCACAATCTGCAAGTTCCAAAGAGCATTGCTCCCTGGGATATTGTAGACCCCAAATGACCTCTATTCCATGGGTCTAAGATGGCCTGGGGAACAATGTCCAGGAGAGGGGATAGGTGTGGCTTTAGTGATCCCATGCTTCCCAAAAAAATGAGATTATTTTGGGTGTTTCTTTAATGAATGAATGAATTTGGAGGGGGGGGGGGCTGGGGCCTAAAAATACCTTAAAAGTGTACTCTACTTAACATTTAATAAAAGTCAGTGTTTGCGGGCGGTGGGTGGGTGGTGTGCCCGAGCGAATATGTGCCAGCGTTTCGATTGGCTGCCACTCTGGGATTATTTGCAGAAATGGCTCAGACTGGCCAGCCTCAGAACTCCAACCCTCTAAGGCACCAGACAGAGGTGATTGGTTGCCACTGGCAGACAATTTGCATAAATGACTGTGATAGGCCAGCAAAACAGAATGCAACTGAATGCTTGCGAGCAGTGCATATAGCCACTGATTGGCGACAGTTGACAGTTTTTTTCCATTGACAGTTGACAGTTTTTTTCCATTGACAGTTGACAGTTTTTTTCCAGTTGGCAATGGAATGTTCATTTTCTGAGAGGATTTCACTACAGGCACTACTACCATTACAAGCTAGGCCCAAAAATAGACATACATACATCCTTCCAGCCAAAGGTGAAAACACCACTTTTCCCAACAGGCCTCAGCCTGAATTGACAGTAAGGCTTCCTAGGCCTCAGCCTCAACTGACAGTAAGGCTTCCTAGGCCTCAGCCTCAATTGACAGTAAGGGTTCCTAGGCCTCAGCCTGAATTGACAGTAAAGCTTCCTAGGCCTCAGCCTGAATTGAAAGTAAAGCTTCCTAGGCCACAGCCTGCATTGACAGTACGGCTTCCTAGGCCTCAGCCTGCATTGACAGTAAGGTTTCCTAGGCCTCAGCCTGAATTGACAGTAAGGCTTCCTAGGCCTCAGCCTCAACTGACAGTAAGGCTTCCTAGGCCTCAGCCTCAATTGACAGTAAAACTTCCTAGGCCTCAGCCTGAATTGACAGTAAAGCTTCCTAGGCCTCAGCCTGAATTGAAAGTAAAGCTTCCTAGGCCACAGCCTGCATTGACAGTACGGCTTCCTAGGCCTCAGCCTGCATTGACAGTAAGGTTTCCTAGGCCTCAGCCTAAATTGACAGTAAGGCTTCCTAGGCCTCAGCCTCAACTGACAGTAAGGCTTCCTAGGCCTCAGCCTGAATTGACAGTAAAACTTCCTAGGCCTCAGCCTGAATTGACAGTAAAGCTTCCTAGGCCTCAGCCTGAATTGAAAGTAAAGCTTCCTAGGCCACAGCCTGCATTGACAGTACGGTTTCCTAGGCCTCAGCCTGCATTGACAGTAAGGTTTCCTAGGCCTCAGCCTGAATTGACAGTAAGGCTTCCTAGGCCTCAGCCTCAACTGACAGTAAGGCTTCCTAGGCCTCAGCCTCAATTGACAGTAAAACTTCCTAGGCCTCAGCCTGAATTGACAGTAAAGCTTCCTAGGCCTCAGCCTGAATTGACAGTAAGGCTTCCTAGGCCTCAGCCTGAATTGACAGTAAGGCTTCCTAGGCCTCAGCCTGCATTGACAGTAAGGTTTCCTAGGCCTCAGCCTAAATTGACAGTAAGGCTTCCTAGGCCTCAGCCTGAATTGACAGTAAGGCTTCCTAGGCCTCAGCCTGCATTGACAGTAAGGCTTCCTAGGCCTCAGCCTAAATTGACAGTAAGGCTTCTTAGGCCTCAGCCTAAATTGACAGTACGACTTCTTAGGCCTCCGCCTGAATGGACAGTAAGGCTTCCTAGGCCTCAGCCCATTTCAAATAACCCGGGCACCGCCGGGTCCCCAAGCTAGTAGAAAATAAATAAAATGAATCTGACAGCACTCTTCCACACCCCTAATCTTTATTAAGGAAGGTGCTTCACCCAACCTATTCACATTTCCTATTTGTATTCAAAGCTAGCATTCATGGGTTGGCTATACCTTCCGATCTCACCTTTCCTTGCAAACTATTCCCCAATTTCACTTCTTCTCACTGTTTCTGCATATTGTCCCATTCCTTCCTTGTTATTTAGCATGTCTGTTTATTAGTAGCCACCACCACCAGGGAATTGCTAATAATGAAAATATTGAGCAACAAAGAAATAGTGAAAATAGTTCTCAAAAATTTATGCTATAGTTTGCTATTATTATTTGTTATTTGTTAGATTTATTGGCCGCCACTCCCAGCCGGCTCGGTGCGGCTTACATCAAGCACCACAATAAAACAACAAATCTACACGGCAGTAAAACCACAAGGATAAAACAAGTCCTAAGAGATAACACAAGTCCTAGGGGATAGCACATTACAACTCAAAGGCCTGCCGGAATAGGGCCGACTTGCAGGCCTTCCGAAAAGTCAACAGATTACGCAAGGCCCGAACCTCCAGGGGTCGTGCGTTTCAGAGAACTGGGACGATGATGGAGAACGCCCTTCCCCGTGTTGAAGTTAGGTGGTATTGTTTGACATTGGGCACGGCAAGAAGATTCCGGTCTTCAGATCTAAGTGTTTTCATGCGACGGTATGGGGTTAGGCGGTCCCTCAGGTACACTGGCCCCAGACCATACAAGGCCTTGAAAGTCAAGACTAACACTTTGAAGCAGGCATGTAGCCGGGGGGCTAAGGGGCTTCAGCCCCTGAAAATCTCAGGGTGGTCCGCAAAAGGCCTTACTGGTACATTATTTAAACTGTTATGCTTATTCATATCATGATCTGATCACCATGCTCATTATATCCCACATTAATGGGGTTATTGGGATAACAATACAAAAGGTTTGCTAGGGTAGACCCTCTTCCACCCAGTCTCAGCCCCCGAACCAAACTCACCCCCGGAATCAAAATCCTGGCTACGGGCCTGCTTTGAAGGTGATCCAGTACTCAATAGGAAGCCAGTGTAGTTCCCACAGAATTGGTGTCATGTGGCAGCTCGCAGGAGCTCCTGCGAGCAACCGAGCTGCGGCGTTCTGCACCAGCTTGAGTTTCCGGGTCACCGACAGAGGCAGCCCAATGTAGAGAGCGTTACAGTAGTCTAGCCTTGAGATTACCGTGGCTTTGATCACCGTGGCCAAGTCGTGCCGAGACAAGTAAGGGGCCAGCCTCCTAGCCTGGCGGAGATGGAAAAACGCCACTCTGCTGACAGCGGAGATTTGAGCCTCCATTGACAGCAGAGGGTCCAGGAGAACTTACTTGTCTCTTTACTGAAGGTGACGGGCATAACACTATGCTGTCCAGGGTCGAAAGCTGGGCATCCCTACCGCCCAGACAACCCAGCCACAGGATCTCCGTCTTCGCTGGATTCACCTTCAACCTACTGGCTCGCAGCCATCCAGTAACGGCTTCAAGGCAGAGATGAAAATTATCGGGTACGGTTTCGGGCCTGGCCCCCATCCTCAGAATGAGCTGGGTGTCATCAGCGTACTGATGACATTACAGCCCAAAGCTACGCACCAGCTGAGCAAGTGGTCGCATATAGATGTTAAATAATAGAGGGGAGAGTATGGCCCCCTGAGGAACCCCACAATTTAAGGGTTAGTTCAAGAAATCCCAGTAAAGAACTAATTCACAAAGTCTCCGGCTACTTGTGGTATCACTTAATTCTCAAAACACTTTTCCAGGATTCAATGGGGAAGCCAGAAATACAGCCACAGGGATGAAGATCAGGCTCTGGATAGGCTAGGATCTGCTTGAAATGGATCCGAACTGAGGTGACAAAAGCAAGTGGGAATTTTTTTATTACTATTCCTAACCAATATTTTGTATTCATTCTCAAACAAACAAACAACCCAAAGGAAGACATGCAAATCTCATTGGCATATATGGAAATTTGAATTTGATCCAATCAAGAGAAGCATTGTAAAGACACACACACCAAACATTAACATAATGAATGGCGTATGATAAAATATCTCACCCGAATCTTCAAACTCATTATTGTAAGTATTCCAGGTCTCACTTATGCGAAGCAGGCTCTCCTCCATAGCTTGAATATCCATATATGGACAGTTGCATTCTGGGAATTTGGGGCCACACTGACACCAACAATCGTTGTCCTTGCAGATGAATTCCCCTTCTGAATTGCAAGCAATGTAGCTCAGAGCCGCCTGCACAAAGCGCTCTTGCAGATATTCAGGCAGGATCAGCTGAAGACCTTAATGAAGGGGGAAGAAGGTGGAAAAGAAATAGTCTGTCTTACTAAGCATGGTGGTTACGTCAGAGCAATTACTGCAATCTCCACTAAAGTCAATATATAAATAAGTTTGTCAAATATATTCACATGTCACTAGCAACAGGTTTTTAATGATTCACAACAACAGTTTCATTATTTGCAATACAGAGATAGTTGCCAGGTGAAAAAAAATAGATTTTTTTTCATTTTGTCGTGCATGCTTACAATGATATAAAAGAACTGTAAGGACAATTTTAAATGAACAGAAATATGTATTAGCAATTATTTAGTAACAATTCTATTTAACATAATGGCTAAGATTCTGCATTATGGAGGCATTGTGAATGTTTCTCATCATACTAAGATCCTGAATCTGGGGGAAGGTGGGCGCATCCATCGGGGCAGCAGGGCAAATCTGAAGGGCAGTGTGGAAACCATCACCCTGCACACCACAGCACCCACAGCACCCCCTTCCTTATCCCATGGGGTGGGGGAAGCATCGCCACCTGGCTTCCCATGCTTTCCCCATTCTATTGAATGAGAACATCGGAAGCCTCTCATGTTTTCAGGGTTCTGTCATAGGACAGCACAGTTTATGAATGGAGCCCCGCTGGAAGTAGCGGTGCGTCATCTGATGGGATCCGGCAGGCTCCATCCATGAACTATGTTTGAAGCACCTTATTGTTGGGAATCAGCCCGTGTTTGTGTTTCAGGATCATGATGCTTCTGATCTGGGCAATGATGTGGGCATTGTTGTGGGAAATGATGAGGGAAATGATGGTGCTGAGGTGCAAGATGGAGATGGTTTGGTCAATGATTCTCATGCAGACAAGGACAGAGAGGCCCCAGTGGAAAGGGCAGTTTCTCATGAGAATATTCCTGCTGGGCAGAGAGATGATGGTTCACTCCCTCTCTCTGTGAGCTCTCAAGATTTGGGTTTGGGCAACAATCTGACAATTCGGCAGCACACGGAAGGATAGGTCCCTTTAAGGAATAATTCCTTTCTTCATCCCATTCCTGGACGCGAGGTTTGCCCGATTCTCACGAGAAGCACCCCGCTTCTGGGTCCGTTGGTCTCGCGAGATCCGGAATGATACCAGAGACGCTTCTGGGACACGTAGTCTCATTGAACTTTCTCCTTTACAAGCCGCTGCTCATGCTTCGGAATGGTAAGATTCATCTTGTTATTGTTTGAGGTTATCACACGGAGACTTCCAAAGCGGCTACTGGCACATGTTGTGCAATATTTTTTCATATGTGTGTATTTTGCTATATATCTGTATTGCGTCTGTGTATCTACACAATATTTATTGTACCCAACTTTTGCCCATAGGGCTTCATAGGCACACTTCACGTGTCCTGCATAAAGATATTTACCTTTTGACTTTGTATGATATATTCATGTTTTGAGACACTTGCTTCCAGTTTCTTTGTATTGAATTTTAATGAGCAGCCAGATAAGGAGTTGAAAAATAGGTGGCTGGAGTTTAGCCAGGATCGGCAGCAAACTCAAGGTTTACGTCGCTCTGAAAGACTTCGTCAGAGAAGAGCCAAGAGTGGGGGAAAACAAAGCCAGTTTCTGGGTTTTGGGATATAAGGTTTGCTTCAAGGAAAAACCTGTTAGATCAGGCATTGTTTGGAAATCAAGATCATGTGCCATGGAAATCCTGTTCAAGGGTCTTGTTCCTGTGGATATTTTTAGCCTTTTGGTGTTGTCTAGCATGGCCTGGATTGTCTTTGTATCCTGTTGATTCCTGTCTGGGTTAATACTGCTTTGGAATTGCTTTCATATCTTCTATGGACATTGCTTTGTGTTACTGCATTTTACTGACTTAATACTTAATTATGAATGTTCTGTAAAGAATGAGAATAGATAATACAGAAAGTATGTTTACTATAAACTATGCTTACAATAGACAATGATTATCTGTTCAAATATGTTATTTTTTCCAATAAATTTTTTTTTAAAAAAAAAGATAGCATCTAGACAACACTCATAGGTGAAAACCGGAATAAAAATAAAAAAAATAAAAAATTGAAAAGAAAAAAAAGAACATAATACTTTTTGGAACTTTTTTACTTTCTCACAAGCATCTATTTCTACTGGCTATTTTAATAAGCTTCAATAAAAAGGATTGGATTTTTCACTCAATGTGTGGTGTGTTTTAAGTCAGAGGGCTTTTCCTGTTCTGGAGCGCAACACCTATGATGCATAAGAAAGCCCATGTGATGAAGTCATATCACTTTTAAAAGTAGAGCCCCTGGTGGCGCAATAGGTTAAACCCTTGTGCCAGCAGGACTGCTGACCAACAGGTCAGCAGTTTGAATCCAGAGGGTGAGCTCCAGCTTCTCATGTGGGTACATAAGAGAAACCTCCCACAGGTTGGTAAAAAAATCCAGGCATCCCTGGGCAATATCCTTGCAGACAGCCAATTATTTCACACCAGAAGCAACTTGTAGTTTTTCAAGTCACTGCTGACACTAATTTTTGTTTTAAAAAAGTCTTAGCAGTTCTTTATCTAGCTCTAGAAATATAGCCAGACGCTTCTATGATGAACTCTGCTCGCTAAATTGTAATGAACAGGAACTTCTGTAGCTAAAATAGGGACTGCATGGTTAATTGTGGTTATTGTGTTGTGCTAGGAAAGAATTCTAGTGTCTGCAACAACCACAAATGAGATTTTAAAAAGTTGTATATTGAACTTAACATCATTATACTAAAAGAATGCTGATTGTAATCTGATTTTGTCCTATCCGTACTGAAAGGGAACTATGGAATACTTTATCTTTATTCATTCCTGGCAACAGTATTTTGAGTGAATTATGAGGCCATTAAGAACTCCAGGAAACGCTGAGGAATGCGGGAGAACAAGAAGGGACGCTGGAACGCTGAAAGATTAGGAGTGCGTCAGCTCCCCCTGGTGGCCAGAGTTTGCCTCTGTTCGTCAATTTGTTCGTCTATAATGTTCGTTTATATGTGTATATGTGCACCTGTACCTGTAATCCGCTCCGAGTCCCCTTCGGGGTGAGAATATAAATAAAGTAAGTAAATAAATAAATAAATAAAATTAAAATTAGACAAGCCCCCACTTTAGAAAGTTTTAAGAAAAATCTCAAAATCTGGCTCTTCCATTGCGCCTTTGGTGATTAAGCATAGAACCTCAATGCTTGTCTTTAGAGTATACCTCCGCCTCTCCTGTATGTAGATTCCTCTTGTCTCCATCCCTGAATAATCTCTCTCACAAATAAATCTGCTCCACCCCAATCTCAACCCGTGCTTTTTAGCTTCAGTGTTTTAGCCTGTACATGCGGCCCGCTCACTGTTACTGTGCTATATATTTTAATTTTACATGTTGTATTCTTATGTCTTATGTAACTTATTATGTTTTGTTTGCGTTTTGATTTCATTTATTGTATTGTGTTATTGGGCTTGCGCTCATGTAAGCCGCCCCGAGTCCCCATCGGGGAGATGGTGGCGGGGTATAAATAAAGATTATTATTATATTAAAAACATACGGGATCACAGTAACTTTGACATTCACATACTTTATGTTGTTGGTATCACATCCATGTCTTGAAAATTCAGCATCTTTTTACAAAAAGAACTTCACTCGTGCAAAACCTTTTCACTATCCAAGTGCTTTTGTTTCACATAGTTCAGGGCTGTCCAACTGCCGGCCCTGCAGGTGTTTTGGACTTCAACTCCCAGAAATCCTACCAGCTGGTAAACTGGCTTGGATTTCTGGGAGTTGAAGTCCAAAACACCTGCAGGGCCGGCAGTTGGACAGTTAACCAAACACTCTGCTTTTGACAGATGAAGACTTTCTTCCAATTCATAGCAGCATAGTAACTGCTCCCCATACTTCCTCCATAATGTTGAAGAGTAGCTTATTAGGGGTGTTTATCTCCGGTTATAAATTATTTGATATCTGAGTTTTTTGTTTTTATTTTTTAATTTCATAGTTTTTTGACCCAAGATGCCCAACCAGGAAGTGGAATATCTTCACCGAACCTGGGGGCCGGGATTTTCTTTATTTTTTTTTGTATTAGTTCATATTGTGCCCCCTCAGTTCCCTTCTCCTCTCGCCAGAAGAGAGCTTCTTACAAAAGGAATATAAATCTCCCCAAAAAGGAGATTTACACAGACGCAGTAGGCTCCTGAACCCAGAAAACAGTCGCAGACCCGAGCAATGGATGCCAGGTAGAATGGATCCGTGATCAGATCCATTCTACCTGGCATCGGTGCTCGCGTCTGCTGCTTCTGTCTGGGGCAAGCTTTCGTGCACTTTCCCTCCCTTCTCAGAGCAGCCAGAGTGCAGGGCTGTGATGTGTGTGTGTGTAAGTAAGGAAGCCTCAGAAGCAATTTCTGGGGAGACTTATATTCCTTTTATAAGAAGCTGTGTGGTATCTGTGCATTTCATTTGCATTGCTTGATTATTTCTTGATATACTTTGCTCCTATCATGTTAGTGAGCTGAGTGAGTGCATGGAAGGAAAGGAGTTCGTGACTTATTCTGTGCAAAATTCTCATTTTCTCCTCAAAGAACAGTATTTCCGAGGAGCAAATGATGTTTCCTGCACAGAAAATGTTACTTTCTGTGCAAAAAAAAGTGGAAACACTCCTTAAAATCACTGTCTACATGCAAAGATTATCACTAGTCTAGAATCACTTTTTAAATCAGTTTGTAGTTTAGAATAAGCTTTGTGGTGTCTTGACTCATTGAACCTAAAATTCTGAGCTCTGCGAGGGTACATTTTGGATTTTGAAGAAAAATTACAGTCATGATCCCAGTGATCAGTAAACATATTAGAAGCAATAATGCAGGAAAACCTACTGGATATATATATATATATATATATATATATAGATATATATCTATATCTCGGCATTACTTCACGAACGCAGATTCTTAGGAAGGACTCATCCCAGGCTTTTTACAAGCGCATTGATGACTAAAAAGGCCAATCTGAGATGGGCAAGTTCGGTTGCAGAAAGCACAGCAGAAAGTCTCCTTGGGGGATGTTGTCTCCAAGCTGCAGTTCTTTCTGTGTTGTCGAGACCCGTTTGGCGTGTCTTCTCGAAAGAGGCCATAGCATTGTGGATAGTGCGTCTCCATGCCTCCCGATGTGAGGCCAGGGTGGACCATTGTTGGTGATCAATCTGGCCGAGCCTGAGGTGTTGTTTCAGGGAGTCCTTGTATCTCTTTTTGGGGGCGCCTCTCTTGTGCTGACCCGTGGCGAGTTCACCGTAGAGTAGTATCTTTGGGGGGCGGTGGTCCTCCATCCTAGAGACCATGTGCCCTGACCAGCGGAGATGTGTTCTCAATAGCATGGCCTCAACGCTGGTGACCCCTGCTTGCTCAAGGACAGCAACATTAGTCACATAGTCAGTCCAGTGTATATTTAGGATTGTGCAAAGACAGCGCTGATGAAAGTGTTTGAGGAGTCGTAGGTGTTGGCAATAGGTGACCCATGTTTCAGACCCATAGAGGAGGATAGACAGTATGATAGCTCTGTACACACTGATTTTGGTACTTTGCCTCAGGTGCTTGTTGCTCCAGACTCTTGTGAAGCCTTCCAAATGCAGTCTATGCCTTTGATAATCTGTGATCTATCTCTTTGTCAATCTTGGCGTCTGAAGAGATGATGCTTCCCAGGTAGGTGAACTGCTGAAGGTGCCTCTGCTGACGTGGGGATGATGGTGTTCTTCCTGTGGTGCGGGCTGGTAGAGGACTTCCGTTTTCTTCAGGCTGACTTCCAGTCCAAAGTCAGCCCCTATATATATATATATATATATATATATATATATATATATATATATATATATATGCACGCACACACACACACACCAACAAGAGCAAATCAATCCAATCAACTACATAGTTTATATTAGCAGATGTCCTTTTTCAATATCATGGCATCAAGAACTTAAGAACAGGTATCTTACATAAACAACAGGCCAATTCACAAGGCCTGTCCTAGTATTTATTTGATTGATTAATTAATGAATTAATATCCCATCCTCCTCACCCGAGGGGACTCAGGGTGGCTCACAACGAATGCACAATTTGATGCCTTGAACACATATCGACATAAAAACAAGATACACATTAAAACCACATAATTAAAACATATCAATTTAAACAATTAGTTAAAATCAGAGTACTTGATCCTACGTTCCCCTCCCCACCCCCGGCTGCTATACAAATGTTTCCTTCATGGAGAATGCTATTTTCTGCAAATCCATCATGCAAATTGTGTGCAGAATATGCTCATAATTACATATTTTCTGCACAATAATTTACCTGTTTTGCTTCCTACACAAAAAAATGCTGTTTGTTGCTGTCACGATGCAGGGTCTTGGCCCAGCCCCTTAATCACACACACAGAGACGGTAATCAGCTAACTATTTATTGAATAATAAGAAACAGGTGAAAAGGTAAATTGTCCATAAAAAGTATCAAAAAGTTCAATCCAAAAGGCAAAGAGTCCGTAAGCAAAATCCAAAGGCAAACGTGGCAAAGGCTCCAAAAAACTATGCGGATCAAGGACTTGGCCCGTGGCAAAGAACAAGGCAAAGTTCATGAACAAACCCAAGAAACTTCTTGGCAAGGCTCGAGCCGGAAACTTGGCTCCGTGGAACTCCGCTCGCTTCACTCCTCTTAGAATAGAAGTGGCCGAGCTACTGAGGATCCTTTCCCACGGATCCTATACTTAATCCCCTTGGCGAGGCCCCCGACGCTCTAGGCTTCTGCGCCAATCTGTGCTACGGGATCTAGCGCTCCTCTGGCGCTCTAGGCTACGGTGCCAATCTCTCCTGCTGGACTCAATGCTCCGTCTCCTATCAAAGCTCCGTCCTTGCCTCCCAGCACCTGGGTCGCTATCTTCATGAGAGCCGAACTCCCTTTCAGCTTCCATGGGCTCATCCTCCACTGTTTCCCTGATCCTTTCCTGTGACCCGTAACCACCTGGTTTCTCATAATGATCAGAATCATCACTCTCAGGGTCAGCCTGAACTTCCCAGCTAGCATAGCCGTCAGGCCATTCATCATCCCAGGCCAAGCTCTCTGTGGGAGAGGAAGGCCCAGCTAACTCATCAGCCCCTTCCTCCATGTCCTCATCAACTGCAGCTGGCCCTAATGCAAGTGGGACCCCAGGTGCTGCCCCTGCCCCCAGGCACGAAAGGGAACTGGGTTGCTACACTATCCCCCCTCAGGGGCCCCTCCGAGGCCTCCCTCGAGGCTTTGGCTTGTCGGGATACTTGCGGTGAAAGCGGGCAACAATGTCCGGGGCGTGGACGTCTCGTGCCGGTGTCCAAGAATGCTCTTCCGGTCCAAAACTCTCCCAGTCAATCAAATACTCCAGCTTCCGGTATCTGATGCGAGCGTCCAGGATGTCCTGTACCTCAAACTCCTCCTCCCCATCCCGCATCACAGGAGGGAGTGGCGGCTGCGTCACGTCCTGCTGCACCCCCTTCGGCAGTCTCAGCAGGGAACGATGAAAGACAGGATGGATCTTCATGTCTGCTGGAAGCTGTAGTTTGAAGGCAACAGGCCCCACACTCTCCAACACCTTGTAGGGACCCAAAAATCTCGCGTCCAGTTTGCGACTAGGTCTCTGCGTAGGCAAGTTCTTGGTAGACAGCCAAACTTTGTCTCCCACCTGGATCTCTGGACCCTCTTGGCACCACCGATCAGCCATCCGCTTGTAAGCCGTTTTAGCCTGGTCCAATTTAGTGCACAGCATCTCTTGCATCGCAGTGAGCTCCTGTAGCCAATCTTCTGCTGCAGGCACATCTCCGGACTGGTCTACAGGAGGGTAGCACCTAGGGTGATGTCCATAGTTGGCAAAGAAAGGTGTTTCTTTGATAGATTCTTGTGTCGCATTGTTGTAAGCAAACTCCGCCAAAGACAACAATGACGCCCAGTTGTTCTGCTGATAGTTTACATAGCACCACAGATACTGTTCCAACGTGGCGTTAACCCTTTCGGTTTGCCCGTCGGTCTGGGGGTGATGAGCCGTAGACATCCGTGCTTCAATCCCCAGCAACTTCTGAACCGCCCGCCAGAACTGGGAAGTGAATTGGGTGCCTCGATCCGTCACCAAACTCTGTGGAAGTCCATGCAAACGAAATACATGTTGCACAAACATATCAGCAGTCTCTTTAGCAGTAGGCACCCCTACACATGGAATGAAGTGACTCATCTTGGTGAGACAGTCCACCACGACCAGGATCGTGGTGAACCCCTTGGACTTTGGCAAGTCAGTGATGAAATCGGCTGAAATCATCTTCCATGGAGCAGAAGGGGTCGGGAGCGGCTGGAGCAAACCGGCCGGCTTGCCCCCTTGCTTCTTAGCCCGCTGGCAGACAGGGCAAGTGCTGACGTAAGCCTCCACGTCCCTCCGCACCTTGGGCCACCAAAAGTCACGCAGCACCAACTGTAAGTTCTTGAACAGTCCAAAATGTCCTGCGGCCCGGCTATCATGGCAAAGTTTGAGAATGTCTTCCCTCTCAGGCCCGGGGGAAACATATGCACAATCATGGCAGTATAACAAGCCGTTCTTTACTTGGAAAGGGGGTTGCACCCCCTTGGCTAGTTGCTCTTGAACCTAAGGGTCTCCCTTTTGTCGAGCTTGAATCCGGTCGCTCAGAGTCCTCTTGTCCCCCGGGTCTGGGTGGACCACCGGGGGAGGCGCAGGGGCTGCGCCAGTGGCGGCAAAGTTCTCTGCTTTCAGCAGCTGCGTCTCGGAAAGCCCTTCTCCTTCTCTGACATATTCTGGCTTTCGAGACAGCGCATCAGCTTGTTTGGTCTGCTTGGGGGTCACATAGTGAATGCGGAAATTGAATCTCTCAAAGAACAAAGACCATCTCTGTTGCCTCTGGTTCAATTTGCGCTGAGTCTTCAAGTGCTCCAAGTTCCGGTGGTCGGTGTGAACTTCCACCGGAAATTGGGCCCCTTCAAGCAGATGTCGCCAAACTTCAAAAGCTACCTTAATGGCTAGGAGCTCCTTCTCCCAGATGGTATAGTTCCTTTCCGGCGCCGTCAGCTGCCGGGAATAGTAAGCACAGGGCAATAAGTCTGTCCCCTGCGGCTGTAGCAGGATCGCTCCCACTGCTACATCCGATGCATCTGCTTGCACAATGAAAGGGGTGCGGGGGTTAGGATGCTGTAGAAGCGGCTGCGTGGTGAACAGCTGTTTCAACTTCCGGAACCCCCGCGTCCGCCTCCGATGTCCACCGGAACGGCACCTTTCCTCGCAAACACTGGGTGATGGGGTCGGCCCACTTGGCAAAGTCCGGGATGAACTTCCTGTAGTAGTTGGCAAAGCCCAGGAATCTCTGAATGTCTTTTTTGCTGGCAGGAGCCTTCCAGTCTGCCACAGTTTGGACCTTGGTATCATCCATGGCTATGCCTGTGGGAGAGATGCGGTAGCCCAGGAAATCTACCTCGCGTAGATCAAATGCGCATTTCTCCAACTTGGCATAGAGACCGTGGTCTCTCAGCCTCTGTAGCACCTCTTTCACATGGCGGTCGTGGGTCGCCTGGTCGGGCGAAAAGATCAACAGGTCATCCAAATACACTGCCAGATAACGATCTAACAGGTCTCGAAAGATGTCATTCATGAAGTGTTGAAAACAGGCGGGAGCATTACACAATCCGAATCCCATAACTCTGTATTCGAAACTTCCCCATTTGGTCTGGAAAGCGGTCTTCCATTCGTCGCCCTGACGAATACGCACCAGATTGTAAGCACCTCTCAGGTCCAATTTGGTGAAAACTTTAGCTCCCCTCATCCGCTCCAACAGCTCTGGGATCAATGGCAGGGGGTAGCGGTTCCGAATCGTGATCTTGTTGAGCTCTCGGTAGTCATTGCAGAGCCGCAACTCCCCAGATTTCTTCTTGACAAACAGGATAGGCACCCCGGCCGGGGACTGGGAAGGCCGGATGAACCCCTTACGCAGATTCTCATCCAAAAACTCCCGGAGAGCCTTTTGCTCGGGTTCCGAGAGAGGGTAGAGTCTTCCACGCGGGATGGGGGCTCCGGGCTCCAACTCAATGGCACAATCATAAGGTCGGTGGGGAGGGTAAGTGTTCCGCCTCCTTCTCGCTGAAAACATCCCAAAACCCCGCATACTTTTTGGGCAAAGTAGCTGCTTGTTCCACCTCTTGGGCCTGGCACGCCCGGGCCGTCATGCAATGTCCCTGGCAATGTTCAGAGGAAAACTGCAACTGCCTTCTGGCCCAGGAGATCTGCGGATCGTGAAGAGTCAGCCAAACGATTCCCAGAATCACCGGGAAATCTGACAACTTTGTTACAAGGAAAGAAATGTCCTCTTTGTGAGAGCTTGTCCACATCTTGGTAGGGGCAGTGTATTTGGTCACGGCCCCGGCTTTTAGTTGCCTTCCGTCGATGGTTTGTACGCCCTTAGGCTCCTTGAGATCATGGAACTGTAATCCGGCAGACTTGGCATAGTCTGCATCAATGAAGTTGATGGTGGCCCCTGAGTCAAACATGGCATGTACCATCATTGGGCCCTTCTCTTTGGACCACAGGGTGACCATCACCAAAAACAACTGTCCAGTCTGGGGTTCTGGGGGAAGGTTAGCGACCGTGGCCGAGTTAGCGAACCCACTTAAACTCGGCCGGCCCCTTCCCCCGCCGTCTGGATGGCCTCTTCAGCCTCTTGGGGCTCTTCAAATGTGGCCGAGGCCCGAGGGGTCTTGCCGCGTGGTTTCTGGGGGCACTCTTTGGAAAAATGGCCGGATCCTCCGCAGTACCAGCACAGGTTCAGCCGCTGGCGCCGGGCTTTCTCGGCGGCGTCCACTTTGGGCCTCACGTGCCCCAACTGCATGGGCTCCGGTTCATCTAATGGCTGGGGAGCCGGTGCGAACGGCCGAAACGAAAAACGGCTGGCCCCCGTCTCCTTGCGCACCACCGGTTTCTCCCCGAACCCTTTGTCCCAGCGTTTCCGGGTCTGCAATCCAGCCTCCACCCGTATGCTCAAAATGATCGCCTCCTCCAGGTCGGCAGGCCGAGTAGCCTCTCTCAGGATTTCCTGTTGCATCTCCGGTGACAGGCCTTTCATATACTGGTAACGCAAGGCAGCGGGATTCCAGGCCACTTGAGCTGCCAACACACGGAACCGAGAGATGTACTGGGACAAGGGCATGTCTCTCATAGACAAACGATCCAGCTCCCTCTCCGCCAGCTCTGCATTCACCGGGTCTCCCCAGGTAGTCTTGATAGCCTCTAGGAAGGCCGCCACCGTAGCCACTTGTGGGGAGGCAGATTGCAACTGCGTAGTAGCCCATGCCGCCGCCGTCCCCTCCAGGAGACCATATACAAAGCCCACCTTGGCTCGTTCGCTGGCGAACTCCGTGGGTCACATTGTCCAATGAATATGTTGACTTGAGCTGGGTTACCGCCGAACTGAGCCGGAACAGACAAGGTAGGGTGTCGGCCAGCCCTGGCCCGCAGCTCTGTCACCTCCTGCTGCAGCTCCGCAACTTGGGCAGCGGTTAGCTGGGCCGTCTCGCCGACTCGCAGTTTGCATCGCCTGGAGCGTCACGTGGTGTGAAAAGGGGTTCGTGGAGTAGCTCGGCCAACTGTCACGATGCAGGGTCTTGGCCCAGCCCCTTAATCACACACAGAGAGACGGTAATCAGCTAACAATTTATTGAAGAATAAAAAACAGGTGAAAAGGTAAATTGTCCATAAAAAGTATCAAAAAGTTCAATCCAAAAGGTAAAGAGTCCGTAAGTAAAATCCAAAGGCAAACATGGCAAAGGCTCCGCAAAACTATGCGGATCAAGGACTTGGTCCGTGGCAAAGAACAAGGCAAAGTTCATGAACAACCCCAAGAAACTTCTTGGCAAGGCTTGAGCCGGCAACTTGGCTCCGTGGAACTCCGCTCGCTTCACTCCTCTTAGAATAGAAGTGGCCGAGCTACTGAGGATCCTTTCCCACGGATCCTATACTTAATCCCCTTGGCGAGGCCCCCGACGCTCTAGGCTTCTGCGCCAATCTGTGCTACGGGATCTAGCGCTCCTCTGGCGCTCTAGGCTACGGTGCCAACCCCTCCTGCTGGACTCAATGCTCCGTCTCCTATCAAAGCTCCGTCCTTGCCTCCCAGCACCTGGGTCGCTATCTTCATGAGAGCCGAACTCCCTTTCAGCTTCCATGGGCTCATCCTCCACTGTTTCCCTGATCCTTTCCTGCGACCCGTAACCACCTGGTTTCTCATACTGATCGGAATCATCACTCTCAGGGTCAGTCTGAACTCCCCAGCTAGCATAGCCGTCAGGCCATTCATCATCCCAGGCCAGGCTCTCTGTGGGAGAGGAAGGCCCAGCTAACTCATCAGCCCCTTCCTCCATGTCCTCATCAACTGCAGCTGGCCCTAATGCAAGTGGGACCCCCGGGGCTGCCCCCTGCCCCCCAGCCACGAAAGGGAACTGGGTTGCTACAGTTGCACAATCACCTTCAAATTTTTTTGCACATAATAAGTCATCAGTTCACTTTTTTTTTTCATCAAAATTCCGTTCTTTTTCATTCTTAAATTTGTGATGTCACATGGCCTCATAAGCTCATTATCTACATATAAACTTAAGGTCATAATTGTTAGAACACCTGGAAGGACGAATGTTCCATATCCTTATCACAGAATAGGGAGATAGTTTATCTACACAGCAATGGTTAGACAAGTAACAAATCAGTACACAACCTGTAAGTATTGATATAGTAAGGGTTTGGATTATAATAATTTTATTTCTTGTGTGTGTGTGTGTGTGTGTGTGTGTATATATATATATATATCTCACTAAAAGACTCTAGTGACTAGATGCGACATCATTTTAACACTTTTTAAAATTCAATTGACATGGCCATGTACAGAAAATAGAGTCCTGTATCATTTCTACTGATTCCAACATGGCTTGCCTAAGAGAACTACCCTGTATTATTTATTATTTATTTATTTCCAACATTTCTACCGTACTCTTTTTCTCAACCCCCGAGGGAGGGGGGACTCAGAGCGGCCTAACAAAAGGCACAATTCGATGTTAACATAATACAATATAAAACCAAAAACATACAGCATTAAAACACATTAAAATACAATTAACATTAACACATCACACACATTCACTTAAGTTTAAAAAAACCCCAGTATTTCCTCCATAACAGGAGCCTTGAGCCATCTCCATCAACTTGCCCTTACAAATCCAGTCCAAAGTGCTGCCTTGTGCTAATGTGCAAACAGCCAAGATTTCACTTTTTCCTGAATGCCAGGAGGGATGGTGTTGATCGTATGTTGCTTGGAAGCGCGCTCCACAGACGGGGAGCCACCACCGAGAAGGCCCTCTCTCTTGTCCCCACCAACGCATTTGAGAAGTAGGCGGGAGCGAGAGCAGGACCTCCCCGGATGATCTTAAATTACGAGGTGGGACGTAGCGGCTGATGCGTTCAGACAAGTAAGCTGGGCCAGAACCGTATAGAGCTTTAAAGGTCAAAACCAATACTTTGAATTGAGCTCGGAAGTGGACAGGCAGCCAGTGGAGCTGACACAACAGGGGGGTGGTATGTAGCTCCAGTTAGTAATCTGGCTGCCGCCCATTGGACTAGTTGTAATTTCCATAGCTAAGCCTGAGAAACGCCATGTTAATTCCAAGCTCTCAGCCAGGCCTGAAAGCAGGACTCTACAGGAGCCTCTGTGTCAACCATCGGTCAAGGGCAAGCGCAGCCTTTCCTCTTCCCAGGCCAATAAGAAGAGCTGGTATGGCCGGGATGTGTTGCCTCCCCGGCTCCCAGATGCAGTTGCTAATGAGCAGACATTCTTTCCCTCTTCGGAGGGCAAGGGAGGGCCAGGCCCACAAACTACCCATGGAAAAGAGTTACGACGCAGTGAGCGTCTTCAGGAGAGAAGCCAGGGAAAACCTATTTAACCTGCTTCCCGGTGGTACTCAGGATCTCGTGCCAACGTTCAGCTTTCCTCGTTAAGTTCCAGCCTGGGCTGTTGGGCCGTCAAGTCCTCGTACTCAAGTATTTGCCAAGCCTTTGTTGCCAGAGACTTATCCAGGATTTAGCCCATTGGGGCATCAGGACTGTTTCTTATTTCATTGAACCTTTTATTTCCTTGGACTATTGCATTGCAATAGTAGATGCTGAGAGCATCAAAGGACTATATTTTTATCTCTTTACTTCTTTTCACTTATTCTAAATAAAGCATTTAATCAAGGCTGGTCTCAAGTGGTTTACTGAGGGATCCTTCAGGTCTAAGGTGCAACAAGCCACCACCGAGAAGGCCCTCTCTCTCGTCCCCACCAACCGCGTTTGAGAAGTCGGCGGGAGCAAGAGCAGGGCCTCCCCGGATGATCTTAAATTACGAGGTGGGACGTAGCGGCTGATGCGTTCGGACAAGTAATCTGGGCCAGAACCGTAGAGAGCTTTAAAGGTCAAAACCAGCACTTTGAATTGAGCTCGGAAGTGGACAGGCAGCCAGTGGAGCTGACACAACAGGGGGGTGGTATGCTGTAGAATATTTCTCTCAGGTTTCTTTAGGAAGAAAAGCCATCTTCTACTTCTCCTCCATCTCATCTCCCTAATCATTCCCCATGTTTGCATCCCAATCAATTATTATCTCTGTTCACAAGTATCTGAAGTCATTGGTAATGCTTTAATAATCTGGAACACCTGATTGAGTACAGACAAGAGCACAAAAGAAATGAGTTCATACAGCACCGGGAAACCCTTTGTTGGTGTCACACCTCAAGGGCCTCAGGCATCACTTTTGCTTGAGCAAGACTTTAGCCAAGGCAGCATTAAGGTGCTTTCCAAGCCAGCTTGCTTCACTCTCAAACCTTGCCCTGGGCCTCCCGTTCTTTCCCGTGAGAAGTCAGGAATGAATGCATAACATAGGCAGCTCAAGGTTATACCATCTCGCCTCCCTGATAGCAAGGCCTCTCTTCTGTCCAGATGGTAGTCGCTAACGAGCAGCGCATACCAAGAAGACTGAGGTAACATAACATATAGATGGCCATCAATCATCCAGCAGTGACACTCGACGCATCCACATCAAAGCCAGGGAATGCTATAATTGCCAAGAGATGCGCCATTGCCAGTATCTCGTACCAACATCGCGCTTGGGAGATACTATGGGGAGAAGGCCGCATCGAGCCTTCCAGCTAAGCTGTGCCAGTCAGCCTACACCGGGCTGGCTTGTTCCCGCGTCGTGTCGTGTCGTGTTCCTGCTCATCGTTGAGGTCCTGTGATTGATCCTGAAAGACTTTGCTGATTGCTGAACTCTTTGCCTTTAACTGAACCAACCCAGCCTTATTTGCTCCGGCTGGAATCCTTTGAAAGACTTTCCTTTGCATCCGGCTTGTGTTCCCGTTTTCCTCCGCTTGTGATCCTGTTGCCACGGATCACACTTCCCTGCTGAATCCTGACTTTGGCTGCTAGTTGGAGACACTATAAGGATTGTCTCCAACCCTTTACTAAACCTATTACTCAATAAAACTTGTACCTCAGCTGCTGTGTGGTTTGTCCAGGGAGGTCAGGTCCCAAGGCCCAAGGGGGCGACAGCTGGTGACGGCAAGGCACACCCCCCCCCCCACTGTTGTAATGAAACAACAACAACCACATTTATCTCCCATCTTTCCCCCAGATTTTTCTAGCTTACAACACATAAAGACTTTGTTAAAAATCAGTAAGATACAAAAATAAAACACAATTAAACAATTTAAACCATGTTTAAACATGTCATCAACTCCCCCCCCCCCCACACACACACACAAATACAAGCACAATTGGGAATATCCAGCAAACAGAGTATTCTGAAAGATGGGAACTCATTTGGCAGCAGCTTATGAAAAACACAGCTGAAAACAACTTCCTTTGTCTTTTTTTTCTTGTCAAGATGCATACTATTCATTGCCACCATACACATGCACTTAAAGCTAATTTGGGGTGAAATGGAAAAAAAATTGGGCTACGTGGAGCCGTTTATTCATCAAAGCAACAGTGCCTATGAAATGGTTTCGAAATGACAGCGCCGTGTGTTGTGGTTTTGACTTTAGGAATCCACAGCATGTATCAAAGCAGGGCCGTGATTGATGTAACAACCAATTTCCTAAGCATTTTACTGACAAATATTATGTCGAGTGTGGGGAGAGCCGCTTTCGGATGGCAAATAATTTCTATAAACACAGTGGAGATATGAGCCCCAATGAAAATGACAGGATCATCTATCAAACTGTTACATGCCCAAAAATATCAGGCATACAATGTGATATTCAAGATAGGCTGTCCTATTACGCGAGAAGCCAAGGGAAACTGTTGAGTTTATCCGTCAATTCAGAGGAAAGGTAATTCTCCCTGTCTGTCCCGAGTGCTAGGGAAAGTGTTATGTTTTTCAGGCAGCCCACATTCTCAACCTGCAAAGACTTCAACACCTGGGCTTCCCCCATTTGAAGGCATGCTGCTGCATTCAGATGGAGGAATCGAGATGGCTTACGGCAGGGCTGTCCAACTGCCGGCCCTGCAGGTGTTTTGGCCTTCAAATCCCAGAAATCCTAACAGCTGGTAAACTGGCTAGGATTTCTGGGAGTTGAAGTCCAAAACACTTGCAGGTCCAGCAGTTGGACAGCCCTGACTTACGGAAAGGCTCCAAGTGGAATTGAATATGGCCCAGGCTGCCAGGAAATGGACTGACCTTGTGTCAGTCTTCGTTCTGTTTTGACTTATGCTCAGGCCCGGATTACCCATAAGGCCACCCTAGGCCATGGCCTAGGGCGGCAGTCTTGGGGAAGGGCAGCAGGTCCCCCCCCCAAAGTTTTTTAAAAATGCATTTTTTTAAAAAAAATTGAAAACAATTCCAAAAAAGTGCGTATGCGCGTGGGGCGCAAGACGCCTCTTTCTCCTCCGCACCCCGCCCTCCTTCCTTCAATCAAGGAAGGAGGGCAGGGGCAGAGGAGAAAGAGGCACCTCCCGCCGCACGCGCATGCACGGCAGGTCCCTCTGCCTCTTTCTTCTCACGCCCTGCCCTCCTTCCTTCAATTAAGGAAGGAGGGCGGGGCGCAGAGGAGAAAGAGGTGCCTCCCGCCGCACGCGCATGCGCAGCAGGGGTCCCTCCACCCTTTTCTCTTCCACGCCCCACCCTCCTACCTTCAATCAAGGAAGGAGGGCGGGGCGCAGAGGAGAAAGAGGTGCCTCCCGCCCCGCACGCATGCATGGCAGGGGTCCCTTTGCCTCTTTCTCCTCCGCCCCGCCCCTCCTTCCTGACTGACTGAAGGTAGGAAAGTGGCAGGGTCCTTAATCCGGGCCTGCTTATGGTATAGCTAAAACAGTTCAAAACTGTGAACAAAGCATTAAACATGGCGCGAGCCTCCTTCACGTCACAGCCAAATTCAATAAGCCAGATCTCACAGGATCTTCAGGTTCCTGTCTCAACAGGGCCAGATCTACAGTTACCACTTAGATCAGTTTGGAACGAATTTGGAAGAAACAGGTGGTTAGGTTGACATGACAGGAACAGATCTGAGACCAAGAAGGTCTCGGTCCTTAATACCCTCGGACATTAAGCACGGAAGCTGCCCTCAAATCAGTTCCATAATCTACATTTCCCCATTTTCTACAATCACCTGGGGAGGACCTTTGCTCTAACCCACCAGGCTCTCAAGCACATTTGGTGGGAATGTGGGAGACGGCCTTTTTGGTGGCTGCTCCTAGAATGTGGAACTCTCTCCCAAGAGAAACCAGGGCGGCCCCGTCCCGGCATGCCTTCCACAAGCAGGTAAAGCCTTCTCTGCCAGCGGGCATTTGAGGAAGGATAAGGGGCACCCTGCTGTGGAGGTGTGGGTGGGACTTGGGGGTGGGTGAGTGCAACCATATAGATACAAAGAATTGTGCTCTGGGAACGTTTAAGGAAGAAGAGTGAGCAAAAGTTCTTTAGTCAATCAACAAAATTAATGTTTGTTTCCTTGACTACAATCATATGCGCATTGGGCTGGATTTATCACTATGCTGGCATACCATTATAGGCCTTTCTATCTTACCCATAAGGCCACCCTAGGCCATGGCCTAGGGGCGTAGGCCTAGGGGTGTCAAATCAAGCAATTTTTAAAAAAAACCACCACCCCGCAGCGTCTCTCCCCCACCCTCTCCCGAGAGAGTCATCATACCTCCTCGGGAGAGGGCGGGGAGAGCGCTGCGAGGGGCGGGAGGAGGAATGGCGCCCTCCCTCGCCATTGCCTGCCTGGGCTGCCCCTTGTAAAGGAAGGAGGCGGCGAGGAGGAGGAGTAGGAAGGGAAGCCTTGCCCCGCCGGGGCCGCTGGCGCGCATACCCACCAGCGGGTTTCCCTTCCTCCTCGTCCTCGCCACCTCCTTCCTTTGCAAGGGGGCAGCCCAGGCGGCGAGGAGGAAGAGGCGGACGAAAGCCACACGGGCGGGGCAGCAGCGCCCTGGGGACGGGACTTCACCCTCCTTTCGGTCGCGGGAGGAGGAGGAGGCGACGGAAGCCGCACGACACCGGCCCCGGACATGCGGCTTCCGTCCGCCTCCTCCTCCTCCCGCGACCGGAAGGAGGGCACGAGGAGGAGGTGGACGGAAGCTGCATGGCTGGGGCTGGTGCCGTGCAGCTTCCATTGCCTCCTCATCGCGCCCTCCTTTTGATCGCGAGAGGAGGAGGAGGCAATGGAAGCCGCACGGCACCGGCACTGGCCGTGCGGCTTCCGTCCACCTCCTCCTCCTCTTCCTCCCGCGACCGGAAGGAGGGCATGAGGAGGAGGCGGACGGAAGCCCCATGCCCGGGGGTGGGGTTTTCCCTGCCCTGGGGACGGGGCTTTCCCACCCTGGGGTCGGGGCATCTTTTGGCCTAGGGTGTCAAAAGACATAGTTCTGGGCCTGGCTGGGATAGGTGTTTAATAAATAAGCAGGAGAGGGCAAAAAGAGTAAAAATAATACACCTCAATCTAGACCGGCGGTTCTCAACCTGTGGGTCCCCGGGTGTTTTGGCCGACAACTCCCAGAAATCCCAGCCAGTTTTCCAGCTGTTGGGATTTCTGGGAGTTGAAGGCCAAAACATCTGGGGACCCATAGGTTGAGAACCACTGCTCTAGAGAATGCTACAGCAAAAATGTTCACCACACCAGATGTAAACATTGTTCTTCATAAAATAACTCCCATTAAATTTAATTAAGCAGGTACCTTGGTGAGCACGCACAGGACCACGGGCGTAAAATTTAAAGTCATTGTGAAGATAACATTGGTGTGAAAAGTACCAATTGCCCTGAGGCCCGGATCAGGCCCTTTTGCCGCCCAAGGCCAAAGGGCCTGCCTCTACCCCTCCCCTGGCTCTGCCCCTCCCTGCCCCCAGCTCCGCCCCTCCTCACCCTCGGCTTCACCCTTCTCCGCCCCCGTCTCCTCGCCGGATTGAAGGAAGGAGGGCAGGGCGAGGAGGAGAAAGAGGCGCCCTCCCACCGCGCGTCCTGCACGCCGCCCACCCCTTTTCGGCAGGGCTGCCGCGACGCAAGGGAGGAGGGGCGGTGGCGCGGCTTCTCCCTTTCTGGCGACGCCAAGCCAGGGAGGAGGCAAAGAGGAGTCCCGCCGCCGCCCCTCCTCCCTTGCGTGGCGTAATGACGCAAGGGAGGAGGGGCGGCGGCGCGGCTTCTCTCCACCTCCCTGGCTTGGCGTCGCCAGGCAGGGAGGAGGGGGTGGAGAGAATTCGCTCCGCCGGCCCTCCTCCATTGCGTCGTCACGCCCTTTTCAGGCCGGCTTTAGGAGGGAGGGCGGATGGGCTCCGTGCCGGCGAGGAGGGGCGGAGTCAGGGGCGGAGCCGATCCTCCCTCCCTCCTAAAGCAGGGTTGAGGGAAGCAGAGCAAAGGGAAGGGGCGGCCGCACATGCACCCTTTTTTAAAAAATGTAATTGGGGGGGGGGTTTTAAAAAATTGGGGGGGGTCCGGATCTGCTGCCCCCCCCCCAAAGTGCCGCCTGAGGCCATGGTCTAGGGTGGCCTTATGGGTAATCCGGGCCTGATTGCCCTTCTGTAACCTAGTCATCACTGAGCCTATAATTTCCATTTTAAAAATACAGTCCTTATTGTGTGGGATGAGAAGATCACACAATGTGCCCAACAGGCATGAACTGAATTGAACGAACTGTCCAAGGAAAAGGGCCCACACCACGGAGATGCTAATTCCCATGGCAACTTTGACATCTAGACTTTCTCTAGCTCAGGGAAAATAGGGTCCCGTTCCCCAGGTTCCAAACACCAGACCTTTCTGGCATGACATGGATTTCTAATCTCCGTCTGGGAAATATGACATTCAAACCGACCCTTGACATGAATTTTTCAGACAGAAGTTTAAAGAAAACGACAGGTAGCCCTGGAAATACCTTCCTGGAAGAAATTAACGAAAGTAGTCCACCCACGTACCTTGCAACTGAATCTTATTTTCCGGACTCTGTACCAGAACAGAACTGACAGAATCTAGGTTGTCATAGTTACTGCAGCCAAGAGGACCAGTCCGGGTTTCCGTTACCTAGTAAGTAAAGGGATGGAAAACCACTTGCTGTATTATACAGAACGAACTAAGTTTCCATGACAAAACACCAGGCACAGCAGGCACAGTTCACTTTCACATGTACAAGTGGCACGGCATTTTCCCTGTAGCCTTCCAAAGAGGCTGCCACACACAGCATAGTCTGGCTTGTCAGCGCATACTAATATATATATTACACCTCAAGGATAAGCATAAATAAGCAAAATATTAGAAATCCCACTTTTTAAAATAGGGCTGAGTGAAAATTTTACCCTCGCGACTTACAATATAAGCTTTTCATGAGGCAAAAAAAAAGATTAGTGGTACGTCTTTTGGAACATTCTTATTGGCACATTCTGCTTTTATTTGGTCAAAAAAGAACGACCTCTACTTCAAATTCTAATAAAGTTATTAGTTGAGAAATAGCAGCCGTATAAAACTATATTGCTACTTTCTGCTGTGGATAAATACATCAGGAAGCTAAGGGGACATCAGCCTCTGGATGGGCCATAGATCAGCTCTATGGCAGCCAAGCAGCACACTGAACTGGTCTGGGATGACACGCTGCAAGGCCACCGTTGTGTATCATTACCCTATATCAGTGTTTTTCAACCTTTTTTGAGCCACGACACATTTTTACATTTACAAATCAGGTGTGCCGTTGGAAATTGGAACCTCCAGGAAGGGGGATGGGGGGGGGGGGGAGAGTCTAGTGTGTTGAAGTATAAAAACCCTAAGAAACCTACCTCGATAAAGGCACCAAATTGCAACCACCCCCCTCCCCACCCGTTGCCTACTTGGTCTCTCCCTCTCCATGCATTGGGAAGGCCCGCCTCCCTTTCCCCAAGTAGAGACCTCCTTTTGCCTCCTGGGGGTTCTGTGTGGGAAGTTTGGCCCAGTTCTCTCATTGGTGGGGTTCAGAATGCCCTTTGACTGTAGGGGAACTATAAATCCCTGCAACTACAACTCCCAAATGTCAAGGTCTATTTCCCCTGAACTCCATCTGCATTCATATTTGGGCATATTGAGTATTCATTCCAAGTTTGGTCCTGATCCAACACTGTTTGAGTCCACAGTGCTCTCTGGATATAGGTGAACTACAACTCCAAAACTCAAGGTCACGGCCCACCAAACTCTTATAGCATTTTCTCTTGGTTATGGGAGTTCTGTGTGGGAAGTTTGTGTCTTTCTGCCATTCCTGCCAGGATATCTATGTTGAGTTCATCGAAACAGGTTCAGGTTTCACACTGAGTGTATAAATACATTTAAAAACATATTAACTGTATGTATTACTGTGTTAGAGTGTCATTTTGTGTCATTTTGGTTGGTGGTGTGCCCCAGGATTTTGCAAATGTAAAAAGTGTGCCGCGGCTAAAAAAAAAAGGTTGGGAAACAGTGTTTTAAACAATTGCATGTTTTATATTATTTAGACCAGTGTTTCCCAACCTTTTTTGAGCCATGGCACACTTTTTACATTTGCAAAATCCTGGGGCACCCCACCTGTCGAGTTTCTAATTGATCTGAGCACTGCTTCGTCAAGTAGGCTGGTTCTTCTTTACTCCCTTTAAGCTCTCTGTAGTTACAAAATGTCACAAGAGTCTTTTGATTATCAAAAGAAAACTCTTTATCAAAAATATGCTTTGGCAAAATAATAAGACAGTATAGCTTTAACAAAACATGCTGCTACAGCCACAGAATCTTCTTATGCAGTCCATTGCACGGGAAAACAAACATTCTTACAGTTCAGTCTTTCAAGAACAGAGCAAATCTTCTTCCAGGCTTTTTCAAGGCGTCTTCTCCAAACACAACAGGCTGGCTTCTCCTCCAACTCACAATCCCCACAGAAACCAGTCTCTCCGGTGCCTGATTATATCGAGGGAAAGCTGCAAAGCACCAACAGCTGCAATCCTACGAGCACTTTCTGGATGCTTCTGAGCTTGTTACAAACTTACCCAGAGTAGTCCCATTGCATATTCTTACATATTCTTACATTTTACAAAATAATTAGCCCAGTTACATTTTTTAAATCTCAACACCACCAACCAAAATGACACAAAATAACACAGTAATACATATAGTTAATATGTTTTTAAAATTATAATCTTCGAGACATCCTACCTAAGATGTTATTTTTGTTCCAAAATCTACCCATAATATCGAGTGACAAACTTTTCTCAGGGTGGAAAAGAGACCTAACAAGGTTTATCTGGAGAGGCAGGCAACCTAGGATAAAATGGATAAGCATGATCGACGCCAAAAATAGGGGCGGACTAGGGGTACCGGATTTTCAAACATATCATGAAGCATGTGCTCTGGACTGGGTCTGTGAGTGGACAAAGTTAGAAAACAAAACACTTCTCGAAATAGAGGGAGACGAATTAAGGGTGGGATGGCATAGCTACCTATATTACGACAGAGTAAAGATAGAAAAAAACTTTAGGAACCACCCCATAAGAAGGGCACTATTAAAAATATGGTTAAAATATAAGCCCTATTTCTGCCCAAAGACCCCAAGGTGGCTATCCCCGCAGGAGGCCTTTTTCCGCAGACAGTACGGCAGGAGTTACTGGTTGAGATATGACGAGTAAGTTAGTAAGACATGATTTGCAAAGGCAAATCATGTCTTACTAACTTGATAGAATTCTTTGAGGGTGTAAATAAACACATAGATAAAGGGGACCCAGTCGATATTGTTTACCTTGACTTTCAAAAGGCTTTTGACAAAGTCCCTCACCAAAGGCTCCTAAATAAGCTCTTCAGCCATGGAATCAGGGGACAGGTCTTGTCCTGGATCGGAACCTGGCTAAACTGTAGGAAACAAAGGGGGGTAATAAACGGACACTTCTCTGGGTGGAAAGAGGTGAGAAGTGGCGTACCCCAAGGTTCAGTTTTGGGTCCGTTACTTTTTAATTTATTCATTAATGATCTGGATGTAGGAGTGAATTCTGAGGTAGCAAAGTTTGCAGACGACACTAAATTGTTCAGGGTAGTTAAAAATGAAACTGACTGTAAAGAGCTCCAGAAAGATCTCTCTGGCTGCGTCCACCCATACCAGGATGATGACTATGCATATGCATCTATAATATTGGATACCCGGATCAGTGGAATGGTCACATTATTTGTTTTCACACACCTGGGTTCTGAAGAAGCCTAATTATAGGCGAAACGGCGAGGCCTTTCTCAGACCGTTGACCCATCTCCCTCTCTGACCGTCCCATGAAGAATGCATTATTGATGTGACATTATCTATGATTTCCTTTGGGATTTTTCATGGCCAGAGAGTGCTCACATAGTGACCAACAACTATTTGCATTCCACTTCTCAGTTAACCTTTGGATGAAAATTTACTTTATTATATGAAGACTATATGAAGATTAAACCATTGAAATATACCTTATATACCCGTCTCTTCTGATTCCTTGACGTTTTCCAAGCACACCCAGTCTCTTCCCCCATTCCATAGGGGGTACCTTACTCCACAAAGGATTGCATGCTATAACAAAAATTACAATCCATATTGCTGGAAATGCAAGACGGAGACAGGTACGTGTATGCACTTATGGTGGAAATGTAAAAAAATACAGACCTTCTGGTCCAAACTACATAAAGTCATGACAAATATGTTAGAGTTAAAATTCCAATTCAAACCGGAATATCTCCTATTGGGCTTACTGGATTTTGAGATAGATAGAAACCTAGAAAAGATTTTTATATACTGTATTTCAGCAGCCAGACTAACCCTGGCCAAAAACTGGAAAAAAGACATCGTTCCCGACATCAAAGAGTGGTCTGAAAAGCTGTTCGAAATTATGAAGATGGACATCCTGACTCAAAAGCTCTCCCAGGGAAATATACTCCAAAGGACAGATTGGTCTAAAGTGGCGGCTTACATGAAGGAGAAAAACCACGACCCATGGACTGAATTGTTGCTAGACAATACCTTGTGAACCAACCCTTTCTTTCTGATTCTCTTTTCTTAATATTTAGATATACATATTTCATTACACCTATAATGATGTTTAAGTAATCTAGACACCGGTAAATTTTAAGTTAGAAAATGGGATTAAAATAGGCAGCACAGCATGGAGTGTTGCAGAGTGGCGTAGAGACGGGCTGGAAGTTCTTGTGAGTCTCATCTTGTGTTTGTTAGTTAGCTAGAGTTAAGTTGAGTTATGTCTATAGTATCGTTGCGTGGTTGTATGTTGTCATGGTCTAATTTTATGTTTCTTTTAAAATCAATAAAGACGATTTAAAAAAAAATGTTTTTAAAATGTATGACACACTAGTGTGCCCCGGCACACTGGTTGGGAAACACTGAGTTAGAGGACACTTGCCTTTGCTTCTTTTAAGAGGCTTATGTGTTTCAGATCAAGGCGGGGGTGCCCTGGTTTTAGCTATGAGTAGGTTTTTAATTAAAGAATGTTAATATTTAATTTTCAAATAATGTTAATATTCTATTTTAATGTTTGTATCTTTTAGGTTTTAAATTGTATTGTATTGGTTTTGAGCCTTCTTTTTAGAGAGAAAGACTGGGGTACACATAATATAATAATAATTATAATAATAATAATAATAAAGTTCGACTTTCCCAGTTTCTTAAGGTTCCCTTTGTATCAGTGGTACCCATAATTATGTCACTTTTAGGCAGTCCCACCTTCTTTTGCATGTATGGTTTGTATTTATTTTATTTTTTTCATATGATTTCTTCTATGTTATTTTCTGCTCACTAAGGTTTACATGATTTTTTCAAAAGCAGTTACATGATAACTTCGATGAGGATAGACAAACATTCCTTCATAATGTAAGACCTGGCTGTTTGAGCAGGCATTTTCTGATGAAATATAACGGTTTAATTAAATGTATGGAATGACGACGATGTGACGGAAAGTGATTTCAACATGATGCTGAGGCTGTAATTGTATGTTTTAATTGCTAATTTGTTGTTGTATGGTTATTCTTTGGTTTGTTTGCTTGTGTTGTATTGAGGGCAGAGACTGCCTTGTGTAGACCGTCCTGAGTCGCCTTTGGGCTGGGAAGGGGCAGTATAGAAATGTGACAAATAAATAAATAAAATAAGCAATACACTTAGTTCTCCAAAGAAAGAGGGCTTTCGCTGGTCTAGGACCAGCCGGCTTTTTGAAAGCCTGTGCACATTTGCACAAAAGTATATGGTCTCCAGACATGTTCTTCATGGTGTAAGAATAACATTACCCTTTTGTTCCTTAGACCATTGGAGCATTTTTTAAAAATAAAAAATCATGTATACAAGTAAGATCATCTTTATGCATACGGCGTTACCTTGACTTAAGAGTTTAATCGACGTGATGAGAAATAGAATTTTGTTATTGGTTGTTGGTTTTGATGTCTGTTTTATATATTTTATAATGTTGTTGTTTTATTTTGTTTTATATGATGTTATGCATTTTAATTTGTTACATTTTTAACTATGTTGATTGGGCTTGGCCCCATGTAAGCCACCCCGAGTCCCTTCGGGGAGATGGAGGTGGGGTACAAATAGTAAAGTTGTTGTTGTTGTTGTTGTTGTTATTATTATTATTATTGCTGGTCTGAGTCCCTCTACGGAGTTTTAAATAAATTTAAATAAATAATATTTGAAACACTACAAGATGAGTCCACTCTGCTGGCTGTTCTATTGGATCACACGTCAGACACATTGTTATTATTATTATTATTATTATTATTTGTTCTGTGACCAAGCTCTTAACTCAAAATGTTCTTATCTCAAAGTGAATTTTCCCATTGAAATTTATATGTAACAATAGAAATAGAAAGATCAACTTTAAAATGGTAGAAGCACAAAGTTGTGGCAAGGAAGCACAAAGTGAAGAGGCAAAAGCAACATTTCCTTCATACTGTACTCATTCCAGTTTCCCTCCCTCTTTGGCTCTCTCTCTCTCTCCAAGAAGCCAAACATACCACACAAATTCAACTAACCCAAAGGTCCTCAAAGCGGACAGCAATCTCCCAAAGCAGACAAGAGCATGAGGCACAAGGCACGGAATCAGGAGGCATGGAGGCTGCATTCATGAGGTCCTAAAGCCCTGTGCTGTCACATTAGTGCTCCTCCTGGTGCTAGCTACTAACTCAAAACCTTGCTCTTATGTCAAAGCCAAATCCAGATCAAGCAATAGTTCTTAACTCAAAACACTCTTAAGTTCGGATGCTTTTATGTAGATGTCCTACTGTGTTCCTTTTCACTCTGATTACAACATATCCATTGTAAAGTAACAGCATATAAGGAGACTTAGCTTCAGCAGGATGTATACTTTCTGATAAAATGTCTTTGGGATGTCAGTGCTTCTTGAGCACAGGAAATCTTACTTGTTGGTTGCACTACTGAGCTGTCGGCACTTTGTTTGTCATTCTCCCACTCTCTCGCCCTCATGCCCAACTTTCTCTCGACACCTGAACCTAATAAGTAATCGGCAGCCAACCCTTCTATTTAATTGTCTGAACGCCCGATCTAAATGAAAGATGGAAATGAATATGCAAGAGCAGTGCAGGTAATGATTATGCTAATGACCACATTCCCTTTATTTGGTTACTTCAGAAGCTATAATGAAAATGAATGGGTAGTATGAAAATAATAACATAAATCCTCATTATAAAGCAACATTACATGTTCATTACGTGTAAATCTGCATTGCATTTGCAAATTACTCTTGTGTGGAAAGAAGGTGGGATCGTAATAAATGTCCAGATAATACAATGTGTTATGATTAACTTTCCCACATTGGAAAAGAGTATCCCACTTCTGACACCAACTATGTCATGAATGACTTTTCAATAACTTTAAAGCATAGGTTCTTTTTATTGCAATTTCCAGTTTGCAATAAATTTCCAGTTTGCAATGTCTGAGAGGGGACATCATATTACAGAAAGACATTTAGACAAAGTATGACAGAAGACAGGGACGACCTGGCCACGGTGATCCAAGCAACAGTCATCTCGAGGCTGGACTACTGTAACGCCCTCTACGCTGGCCTTCCCCTGTCGACAATCCAGAAACTCAAGCTAGTGCAAAATGCCGCCGCTCGCTTACTGGTGGGAGCACCGGTGAGGGAGCACATCACTCCCATCTTGCGGCAATTGCACTGGCTGCCAATTGAGTACCAAATCGTCTTCAAGGTGCTGGTGTTAACCTTTAAGGCCTTGCACGGTCTAGGGCCTGTGTACCTGAGGGACCGCCTTACCCCGTACGTTCCCCCGAGATCACTACGCTCAGAGGAGCAGAACCTACTGATTGTTCCATCGATTCGCTCTTGCCACCTGTCTACGACAAGGCAACAATCCTTCTCAGTAGTGGCCCCTGTATTGTGGAATGCCCTTCCGGCTGACACCCGGGCGCTCACCGAGCTTATCCCCTTCCGGAGGGCATGTAAGACCGTTCTCTTCAGACGTGCCTTTAACTGAAACTTGGAAATTCAATCTGATTGCCAATCATTGTCTGTATGAATTTTATGAATTTTATGTAATCTTAATCATTTTATGCACACTGTTCATAAGAAGAGAGCCATGCTGAATCAGGCCTCAGCCCATCTAGTCCAGCATTCTGTGTCACACAGTGGCCCACCAGTTGTACACGGGGATCTCAAGCAGAAGGGAGGGCAAAACCCTCACTTGTTCCCGACCCCCCACAACCAGTACCCAGGGAAATCCTGCCTGCCTCCATCAACACAGAGGTGGCACTTGGATGTCCTTTTCAGTAACTACCGATGCACTTGGTATCCATGAATCTGTCTAATCCTGCCTTGAAGCTGTCCAGGCTGACCGCTGTCACAACCTCCTCTGGAAGTGAGTTCCATAACCCAATGACCCTCTGGGTGAAGAAATATTTCCCTTTGTTAGTCCTAACTTTCCTACCTTGAGCTTCAGGAGTGCCCCTAGTCCTAGTGTTGGGTGACAAAGAAAATATTTTTCTTTATTCACCTTTTCTATCCCATGCATGATTTTATACACTTCGATCAAGTCACCTCTTAAACTCCGTCTTTCAAGGCTGAAAAGACCAAGGCGTTGCGACCTGGTTTCATAAGGGAGCTGCTCCATCCCTTGGATCATTCTTGTTGCCCTTTTCTGTACCTTTTCCAGTTCCGTTATATCCTTCTTAAGGAGCGGAGACCAGAATTGTACACAGTACTCCAGATGTGGCCTCACCATAGATATGTAGAGAGGCAATACAACATTTGCCGACCTATTTTCGATTCCCTTCCTGATCATGCCAAGCATAGAATTTGCTTTTTTCACTGCTGCTGCGCACTGGGTTGACATCTTCATTGAGCTGTCCACCAAAACCCCAAGATCCCTTTCCTGGTTTATCTCGGAAAGCTTTGACCCCATCAATTGGTTGGTGTAGTTGGGGTTCTTTGCCCCGATGTGCATGACTTTACACTTGTTTAGGTTAAAATGCATTTGCCACTTTGTTGCCCATTCACTCAATTTCGAGATATCTTTCTGGAGCTCTTTACAGTCAGTTTCATTTTTAACTACCCTGAACAGTTTAGTGTCATCTGCAAACTTTGCTACCTCAGAATTCACTCCTACATCCAGGTCATTAATGGATAAATTAAAAAGTAACGGACCCAAAACTGAACCTTGGGGTACGCCACTTCTCACCTCTTTCCATCCAGAGAAGTGTCCGTTTATTACCACCCTTTGTTTCCTACAGTTTAGCCAGGTTCCAATCCAGGACAAGACCTGTCCCCTGATTCCATGGCTGAAGAGCTTATTTAGGAGCCTTTGGTGAGGGACTTTGTCAAAAGCCTTTTGAAAGTCAAGGTAAACAATATCGACTGGGTCCCCTTTATCTATGTGTTTATTTACACCCTCAAAGAATGCTATCAAGTTAGTAAGACATGATTTGCCTTTGCAGAAACCATGTTGATTTTCCTTCAGCAATGCCTGTTCTTCTATGTGCTTGGTAATTTTTTCTTTAATAATGGTTTCCATCACTTTGCCTGGAACTGAGGTTAGACTAACTGGCCTATAATTTCCTGGATCACCCCTGGATCCTTTCTTGAAGATCGGAGTTACATTTGCCTCCCTCCAGTCCTCGGGTACAGTGCCTGATCTTAGAGAAAGGTTATATATCTTAGCTAGAAGTTCAGCAATTTCACACTTGAGTTCCTTAAGAACTCTGGGGTGGATGCCATCTGGCCCTGGTGATTTGTTGACATTTAGTTTAGTAAGGCATGTGAGAACATCTTCCTTGTTTATCTCTATCTGGTTTAATTCATTTAATTCCCTCCCTGAAAAAACTGACTCAGCTGCAGGCATATGTTGTCTGTCCTCCTGTGTGAAAACGGAGGCAAAGAAGTCGTTTAGCCGCTCAGCAATCTCCTTGTCTTCACTTATTGTCCCTTTCTTACCATTTTCGTCAAGTGGCCCAACTGCTTTTCTAGTTGGGTTTCTGCTTCTGATGTACTTAAAGAAGTTTTCGCTATTTTTTTAAATGTTCTTAGCTCTATGTGCCTCAAAATCTCTCTTGGCTTTCCTGACGGTTGCTTTGCATTTAGTTTGCCAGAGCTTGTGTTCCTTTCTGTTCTCCTCAGTAGGAAGAGCCTTCCATTTCTTAAATGAGTTTTTCTTCTTTCCAATCACATCTTTTACTTCATTTGTAAGCCATACTGATGTCCTCTTGGACTTTCCCGGCCTCTTTCTTATTTTAGGAATGCATTTTAGTTCGGCTTGTTTTGAAGTATTTTTAAACAGTTTCCAAGCATTTTGGAGGGATTTGATTTTTTTTACTGTTCCTTTTAGTTTGTTCTTTACTATTTTTCTCATTTTGGTTTTCTGTTTTTTTTATGTTGTTTTTATGTATGTTGTGTAAACCGCCCCAAGCCTGCAGGGAGGAGCAGAATATAAAATCGAACAAATAAATAAATAAATAAATAAATTCTGTGCAACTACATTGGATTTACAATTCAATTGGTTAACAAACAAAGGGCAATTACATTTTCACAAAATATTTATTTATTGATTTATTATTTGGACTTATATGCCGCCACTCCCCGGGGGCTCGGAGCGGCTTACAGTCATATAAAAACACAACAGAGGTAAAACAACATATTAAACTAGATTAAAAAAAGGTTTTCCAGCTTAGCAGTCAAATGCTGGCTGGAAAAGATGAGTCTTGCAGGCCTTGCGAAAGGAGGATAGGTCCTGCATGGCCCGCACATCACTTGGAAGGGTATTCCAGATTGATGGCGCCACTACTGAAAAGGCTCTGCGCCGGGTCGATGTGAGAGAGATTGCTTTGAAAGTCGGCACTTCAAGGAGGTTCTGTTGTTTGTAACGGAGTGATCTCTGGGGTTGATTCACACCACATGTACACACATTCATCCTCAGGTATCCAAATATTACCATATCCTTTTCTCCCTCCTTGGAGGAGCACCTGTTAGGCCAGACACTGCTTTCCTGCAGCCCTTCCAACGCGTCGTTCCAAAACTCCCATAACACCATAACTTCAAGACTCCAAAATGCATCCTTTCCCTAAGCACAATGCCGAGGATCAGATATCTGTTTTCCATACAGTAGATCTGACTCCCTGCATAAAATCTAAGACTCCAAAAGCGCACTTCTTCCTCCTCCCTCGAAAAAGAAGCCCCAAAGTGTACAGAATCATGCTTTCCCGCAGCATATCTGACACTCTCCGAATACACCATCTCTGTCCTTCCCCTGGAGCACAGCATAGCGGGTGAACCGGACTCCTCAGGTTGGTCACACTTTGACCATTATTAGACTGAGTATTTTATAAGAATATTCTGTTGATGTAGTCCCAAAGTTGTAAATGAATGATAGACATCTTCCATCCTGGATCCATCTTAGTTTCCTGGCCAGATGTTGTCACACCCCAACGTGATCCCCAACCTGTTTCTTTGGTCAAGCCAGACCGCAGCCATGTTAATTCATTGAGGCCTGCTAGGCCAAAAGGCAAGCCGCGGTCAGGCTGTGTTTGCAAAGATTCCCAGGTCATTCCTTGTTCAAGGCTAAACAAAGCTCATTTGCCTCTTGGCCCGATAAGCGGAGATGGTACGACTCCCTTCTCCTTCCCAGGTGCCTCTGCTAATTGGAAGCACATACCATTCCCATGTGAAAGGCCTAAAGAGAGGCCAGCTGGGATCTGTTTTGAGAATTGACTTTCGACGCAGTTGTGTCGAAGGGATCAAAGGGTTGAGACCTATATAGTTTCAGCTTCAGAAACCATGGGTATCTTTCGTCAACTTTGCATTTTTCCAAGCCAAGCTTCACGGAACCTTGTCCGGCCACTGGGCCCGTTAAGAACTTTGTTGCCAAGAACTTTGTTTGCCAAGCTTCAAGCCAAGTAATTACCTTTCCTGGATTTAGCCCATTTGGGGCAAGAAGGTTCTCTTTGCTTCCTGCCTCCTTGAACAATTGCTGCTATCTATTGATGCTTTACAACATCTTTAGACTATACTCCTAGCCTCTTTACTATACATCATATTCTAAATAAAGCATTTTAAACGTGGCCAGTGTCAAGCGGATTACTGAGGGGTCCTCCAGGTCCTTGGGTCGCAACAGATGTTGATCTTCTTGATTGGTGTTGATCTTATGTTGACTTCCTTCTTAACGTAAGAAATGTTGCAAACATTTCCTTGACTTGAAAGAGCCATTGTCACAGTTCTTATCAATTCTCATTAGCAACTTTTAATTACAGTCCAGCAAGCAGGTAGTTGGTCATTGCAGGCCTTTTACTGGTGTTTCCAAAATTATTAGCTCCATACATCCTTCCATTCTCCCATTCATTCCCACACATCATATTAAATTCACATTTGTCAAATCTGCACATTGAATTTCTTGTGATAAATGTTCCATTTCCAGGAGTGGTCAGATAAATATCTCTGTGAAGGTGAAAAGCAGGCCATAAAGGTAATGGCTACTCAGTCTCAGAAGCCACTGGCTTGCCTTTTTCTGGTTAGGAACTGAGAGGAGTTGTTTACACGTGAATACTTGCAAGTGAATTTAGACTTGTTTAATTAGAAAATGTAGATCAAATTCAATGGTTCTTCATTAGCTGTGATGTGAGATTTTCTTGACAGTAATAGAATCACCAAAACGCAGGCCCGGATTACCCATAAGGCCACCCTCGGCCATGGCCTAGGGCGGCAGCCATGGGGGAGGGAAGCAGGTCCAGACCCCCCCCCCCCAAAATTTTAAAAAATAAAAATAATTTTAAAGTTTGATGTTCTGGTGCTCCTGTGCCTGCGTGGCATCACCAGGCAGGGAGGAGGAGGCGGAGAAAAGCTCCGCCGCCCCTCCCCCTTGCGTTGTCACACCACGCAAGGGAGGAGGGGCGGCGGGACTTCTCTCCGCCTCCTCCCTGACGTGGCGTCGCCAGGCAGGGAGGAGGAGGTGGAGAGTAGCCCTGCCGCCCCTCCTCCCTTTGCGTCGTCGGCCCCTCCTTCAGTGAGGAGGAAGGAGGCCCCCCCGCAAGTGGCCCTGCCCCCACAAGCGGCCCCGCCCCTGCAAGCGCCCCCGCAAGCGGCCCCGCCCCCTGCAAGCGGCCCCGCCACCCGGAGCGGAGTGTGACCTGGGGCGCCACAATCAGTTGATCCGGGCCTGTCAAAACGCTTGTAATGCAGCAATGGCAGGTATGGGGAGAGTTTTTAAGATGAACCAATTTCACCTTATAGTGGTAATTATCATGTGCAGCTGGTCATGTAGGTCAACCAGGAATCTTGTGCCACATCCGAAGGGCTATGACAGCATGAGCTTTTGGAAGACATTTCCACCAGCAGAAGGAGGGAGAGAATCTGAAGGAGAGCTTCTGGGAGCCTTTCCTCTGAGGAGATCTATGCCCAAAGGCTTTGCTCTAGGGAGCAGTTTGGAGAGGCTACCCTAGAGGAGGCTATGGTGGCATAGCCAATTACTCAAGGTTTATTTTTGCTCTCTCATTTGATGTAAGACGAAGATGCCTTATTTTGTGTTACTTACAAAGACTATGTAAGTTTTTTGCACTGCTTGATTTTTGTAAGTTGCAAGTTTATGTTTCATCTTCGCTGAGCAAAGAGTAAAGATTTTTCTGTTGATATTTTACTCTGGTCTTTCGCTCTTGGACTTCGGGCGCCAGGACGCTGGGTAAAATATGCTGCTGCATAACACATTGTGGTATATGTTCTCATTGTTTCCAAATGAATAAGCTGAAACAAATATCTAACAGTATAAATGCTGATTTAGCTAGTGCCCTGGCACTCATAATGCATCCAGGGAGACCTACAGTTCCTCAAAAGCCATAGAAGGTTCTTTAGTGACAAATAATAAGACAATGAGAATAGCAAAAAGCCACAGTGTGATGTGCTGCTGAAGAGCATTTTTTTCTTCACATGGAGACCATCACATAGGTCTGACCATTGTCCTTTAAAAGCATGCTTTGTAGAATATTCCTCAATAATTGTCTAAAATGTGAATTCCCGGTTGTCTAAATCTGTGTTTCCCAACCAGTGTGCCGGGGCACACTAGTGTGTCATGAGCGATCATCAGGTGTGCCGTAGGAAATTGGAACCTCCAGGAAAGGGGGAGGGGTCTAGTGTGTTGAAGTATAAAAACCCTAAGAAACCTACCTCGATAAAGGCACAACATTACAACCCCCCCCCCCCGTTGTCTACTTGGTCTCTCCCTCTCCATGCATTGGGAAGGCCGGCCTCCCTTTCCCCAAGTAGAGACCTCCTCTTGCCTCCTGGGGGTTCTGTGTGGGAAGTTTGGCCCAGTTCTATCATTGGTGGGGTTCAGAATGCTCTTTGATTGTAGGGGAACTATAAATCCCACCAACTACAACTTCCAAATGGCAAGGTCTATTTCCCCTGAACTCCATCTGTGTTCACATTTGGGCATATTGAGTATTCATGCCAAGTTTGGTCCTGATCCAACACTGTTTGAGTCCACAGTGCTCTCTGGACATAGGTGAACTACAACTCCAAAACTCAAGGTCAATGCCCACCAAACTCTTATAGCATTTTCTCTTGGTTATGGGAGTTCTGTGTGGGAAGTTTGTGTCTTTCTGCCATTCCTGCCAGGATATCCATGTTGAGTTCATCAAAACAGGTCCAGGATTCACACTGAGTGTATAAATACATTTAAAAACATATTAACTATAGGTATGACTGTGTTAGAGTGTCATTTTGTGTCATTTTGGTTGGTGGTGTGCCCCAGGATTTTGCAAATGTATAGAGTGTGCCGCAGCTCAAAAGAGGTTGGGCAACACTGCTCTAACTAACTCTTGGGCAGAGGGTGCTTTGAGGTTGATTGGGCGGCCGATACTCTGAATTCATAAACTAGAAAGATAGTCTGAGTGTGTTTGTGATTAAAAAGGAGTCAGTACAACTTGCCAAGAATCCCTGACAGTAAAATTGGGAAAGCTAAATAAAGAAGAATACACAGAGGAGGGAGCTTTCAAGAACACGCTCGCTTAATGTCCTACATCCTGTACTCTGCCCCCTAAGTACCAATAAGGAAAGATGAATAAAACAGCTTGACGTGAGGCAGGCAGCCTAGTCTCCAGCGGGTTGTTTCTAAAGATTATCGCAGCGCAGGACATTTTGGGCAGCTGCGTTTTCAATTCCCAGAAACAAGTTTTTAATGCCTGGCATTAACGAGAGAGAAAATGCCTACAGTTTTTACTCAGTTAAGACTCATAACTACAATGATAATGGCCCATTATGTGCACAGGAAGCCCGTGCCTCTCAGCCGTGCTGCAGGACAGGATTTCTTTGGATATCAGGAGGCAATGTTGCCCTTGGAAATGATACTTTTGCCCCTGGTGTTTCCCGCTCATTCTTGGTGGCAATTAACTCTGCACTGGTGCATGAAAACAGAAAGGGGAGAAAACACATTTTTTGCACAGTTACAGGAAATTTTGTTAATATCTTGAGGTTCACTGACTTTCTTTGTGTGTTATCCGAAGCTTTTCATATTCTGCTGCCCCATTTATTCTACAAGATATAACTACTATGGCTATAAATTATTATGTATGGAGCAGCTGCAGTCCTACCTAGATGATGCAACTTGGCTTGACCCCTTCCAGTCCGGCTTCCGTTCAGGGCATGAGACGGAGACGGTGCTGGTCGCCATCACAGACAAGCTGCATTGCCAACTAGACCAGGGTGGATCGGCGCTGCTCGTGTTATTGGACCTCACAGCAGCGTTCGATACTGTCAATTATGATCTTTTGACCCACCGTCTTGCCGGGGTGAGGGGGGCAGCCCTTAGCTGGCTGTCCTCCTTCCTCTGGAACCGGTCTCAGCGAGTGAGAAGGGGCAAGGTTGTCTCAGGGGGCACCCCCTTCTTTGTGGGTTGCCTCAGGGGGCAATTATCTCCCCTTTGTTATTTAACATCTATGTCCGACCACTTGCTCGGTCGGCACGCAGTTTGGGCTGGAGTGTCACCAATGCGCGGATGACACCCAGCTCATTCTGGGGATGGAGGGCCGGCCCAACTCCGTACCCGATAATTTCCATTGTTGCCTTGAAGCCGTCACTGAATGGCTGCGAGCCAGTAGGTTGAAGGTGAATCCGGCTAAGACGGAGATCCTGTGGCTGGGTCGTCCGGGTACGGGAGGGATCCAGCTCCCAACCCTGGACGGGGCGACACTTTGCCCGTCTCCATCTGTAAAAAGTCTGGGAGTCACCCTTGACTCCCAGCTGTCGATGGAGAACCACATCTCCATCGTCAGCGGAGTGGCTTTCCATCACCTCCGGCAGGCGAGGAGGCTGGCTCCCTACCTGTCCCGTCATGACCTAGCCACAGTGGTCCAAGCCACGGTCATCTCAAGACTGGACTACTGTAATGCCCTCTACATCGGCCTTCCCTTGTCGGTGATCCAGAAGCTTAAGCTGGTGCAGAGCGCTGCAACCAGGCTGGTGGCAGGCCTTCCCTCTCGCTGCCACATCACGCCTGTCCTGCGCGGACTGCACTGGCTCCCAATAGAGCACCGGATCACCTTCAAGGTGCTGGTTTTGACCTTCAAGGCCTTGAATGGTCTGGGGCCAGTGTACTTAAGGGACCACCTCTCCCAATACAATCCCCCACGACCACTGCAATCTGAATTTCAGAACCTCTTGCTGGTACCTAGCTGTCAATCCACCCACCTGTCTACAACGCGGAGGAGGGCTTCCAGTGCCACTGCGCTGGTCTTGCGGAATGCCCTTCCCTCCACAATCTGAGCACAGACCGACCTGTTAGCCTTCCGCAGGGCTTGTAAGACCCTCCTGTTTGTTCAAGCCTTCAGTCCATAGACATCTCTAGGCCATTGACTGTAATGCATTGCCATCCTCAAGCCTGGAGAAGCTGCTGGTAGCACGGAAGCCAGAGGGGGTGGAGCCAGGACATGCCAAGCCCCTCCCCCTCCCCTCTGGCTTTGGAGCTCCCAGCAGCTTCTCCAGGCTTGAGGATGGCAGTGCCAAGCCACTGGTGGCATAGCTAGCACAAGGCTGGCTTGGCCCTGCCCTCCTCAAGCCTGGAGAAGCTGCTGGTAGAGCCGAAGCCAGAGGGGTGGAGCCAGGCCGCGCCAAGCCCCGCCCCCTCCCCTCTGGCTTTGGAGCTCCCAGCAGCTTCTCCAGGCTTGAGGATGGCAGTGCCAAGCCACTGGTGGCATAGCTAGCACAAGGCTGGCTTGGCCCTGCCCTCCTCAAGCCTGGAGAAGCTGCTGGGAGTGCTGAAGCCAGAGGGGGGCGGAGCCAGGCTGCGCCAAGCCCCGCCCCCTCCCCTCTGGCTTTGGAGCTCCCAGCAGCTTCTCCAGGCTTGAGGATGGCAGTGCCAAGCCACTGGTGGCATAGCTAGCACAAGGCTGGCTTGGCCCTGCCCTCCTCAAGCCTGGAGAAGCTGCTGGGAGTGCTGAAGCCAGAGGGGGGCGGAGCCAGTCCGTGCCAAGCCCCGCCCCTGCCCCTCCCCTCTCCAGCCTTGAGGAGGCAGGTAGATCTTTCTGACTTGGTTTTATTGTAAGTAGCTCGCATGCTGAAAAAGTGTGGGCACCCCTGCCCTAAAGAGAAAGAGGAGAAGGTGGGGTGGAGAGGGTGGAAACTAGATAAATAAATAGACAAACAGTAACTTATTACATAAGAAAAACAAATTGGTCAAAATAATATATACCATCTAATGGACATCCAGCCTATTGTTAAGAGTAAAGGGAAGAGTCTACTTCTGTTTTCTACCAGTTTTACCTACATCCATTCAGAACTTCTTCCCAACTTGCTTCCACTTTAATTTGGGATTAAAAGATATTAAAGGACATTACCAAATTGTTGATGGGGGCTGCTTCATAATGGGGGGGGGGGTAGCAAATGGGCAACAGCAGTCACATGACATTGTGTGATAGCAATATCTTCCTTCTGTACTTGGCTCCACTTCCATGCAATAAAGTCAAACATGTTAATAACTATTTAAAATGTTACATTTCATCTCAAAAAGATTTCTAAAATTATTCCAAAAATATTTTTGAACTGTGAAAGGTATTAGAAAATGCAGATAGATTTACAATCCAAAGAATAATTCAATTCCAAATTGCTTATTTATCTGCAAAGTTTCGATAAAATTAGTTCAGACCAGAATTTGCCAAAATTGAAATCCTTCAGCAAAGACTCGTTTCGTAAAGGCTCTTGCTTTTCTTTATAAGACAAAGTAAACAGGCTCTAATAGAGACATATTTGGAAGAGAAATAAAATCAGTCAGCACTTCCGTTGCTGAGATGGAAAGAACAGGCCCGGATTACCCATAAGGCCACCCTAGGCCATGGCCTAGGGCGGCAGCTTTGGGGGGCAGCAGATCCGGACCCCCCAAAATTGAAAAAAAAATATTTTTTTTTCAGTCCGAACTTCTGGCGCTTGCTTCTGCGCCTGTGCACTGAGAAGGAGCGAGGAAGAAGGAGCCGGGGGAAGTTCCGCCGCCCCTAGGGCGTCTGACGTGGCTTCCCCCGCCGCCTCCGGTATCGTGCGGGCGGGTGCCGCTCCTTCCTTCAGTGAAGGGAGGAGGGGCACCCGTGCGAACGAGGCGGTGGCGGGGGAAACCACGTCAGACACCCTAGGGGCGGGACTTTCCCTGGCTCCTTCTCCCTCACGCCGGCTCCGCCCCTCCTCCCTTCAGTGAAGGAAGGAGTGGTGCCCGCCCGCGCAAGGGAGAAGGAGCCGGGGGGAGCCCCACCGCCCCTAGGGCGACTGACGTGGCTTTGCTTGCCCGTGCGAGTGAGGAGGCGGCGGGGGAAGCCACGTCAGTCGCCCTAGGGGCGGGACTTTCCCTCGGCTCCTTCTCCCTCATGCCGGCTCCGCCCCCTGCAAGAGGCCCCGTCCCCCGCAAGCGGCCCCACCCCCGGGGGCGGCATTTAGAGAGTGTGGCCTAGGGTGCCACAAACCATTAATCCGGGCCTTGGAAATTAGCAGGTTAGGCAAAACCTTTGGAGTTCTAGAAACGTGGCTTTCATTCCATCTACAAGACAGGGCAACTAGGAGGCATAGGTGGTTGCCCAAGGGAGAATGCCAAAGTGGATGTGATAGGTGATTTCCATTACTGAAAATAAGGGATTAGCTCTATCAGCACGATTCTAAATGGGCATAATATAGGCCTACCTTCTATTAAAAAAACTCTTTTGTTATAATAATAAAATTTACAATGGAATACATTGCATTCCAATCTGGAATTTCTGAATTTTTAAAAAGAAAACCAGACACTTTTTTCCTGATCTGAATATCCATTCACTATTTAAGGAAAAGAATAAATAAGAAATCCTACATTATCATCTATCTATCTATCTATCTATCTATCTATCTATCTATCTATCTATCTATCTAACTGGCTTGGTTGATCCATAAAAATGGTTCTAAACTACAAAGGGGGTGGGGGGATTTTTTTGGGATTAGTAATAGAAATACTTACGAAAAAATTTCCAAACACTTCTTAATTGATATGTAATTAATAGCGAAATTCGTTATCAGTTCTTATTCCAGCGCATGCGCACAGCAGGAAAGCAGGGCTGACATCACAGGCAAATCAAGGGGGAAACATTTCCCTTCACTTCTGGAGTGCAATTGACTGGAGCTGAAGATTTATAACATATAGAAATGGTACCACCAACTTATACAGTATGAGGTTCTGGTAACAGGAATATATCAACCTTCTCCAAAACTGCTTTTCAGGGTGACTTACAGGCATATCACAGTGCTGTGCGGCCCTTCTGCTTGGTTGGAGGAAAAGCGCGCGAAGGCTTTTTTCCCTTCAGTCCTCCAAGGCGCTCTAGGAGTCCAGGTTCTTCTCTATGGTTCCCCTTCCTTCCATAGTTTCTCCTTCTTCACTCCGTGGTCTTGTCACTCCCTCCTCCTCTTCTTTCAGCCTTTCTTCTCTCCTTCTCCTCCTTTCCTTCTATCTACCCTGATTTTCTGGGTGTTTAAACTGTTTTTTCCCTTCAGTCCTCCAAGGCGCTCTAGGAGCCCCCGTTTTTTCTCTATGGTTCCCCTTGCTTCTTCACTTCCTCCAGGAGGCCTTTTACTTTAATTATCCTCCGACCAGGCAAAGGGCCGTGATATGTCTGTAAGTACCCCAAAAACTATTTTGGAGGAGATAAATATTCCTGTTAGAAGAACCGAGAGGGAAGATACGATCTATTACAAAAATGTAACAAAAATTGCCACCCCAGGTTCGGTAAAGAAATTATACTTCCGGGTTGGAGCACATGGTTCAAAAAACAATTAAATTAACTTTTTATACGAATTTAATCCGATTTCAAATAATTTTTAAACCACATTGACCAACCCTACTATCTATCTATCTAGTTTTCTTTTCCTTGTCACAGAAATTAGAGAAACTATTACCATCTTGGTAAAACACTTGAAAGCTAATCTTATAGAAAACATCACTGATGCAAAATTTAGTTTTTCAGAAGAGGGCAACACACAGTTACTAAAACAGTTATTTATTTATTTTTAGTAGCTGGTCTATTATTCAGTATTATTTAGATTAACTGAATCAGCACAACCCTTTTTGGTTCCTTACAGCAGCGTTTTTCAAACTTTTTTGAGCCGCGGCACATTTTTTACATTTACAAAATCCTGGGGCACACCACCAACCAAAATGACACAAAATGACACTCTAACACAGTCATACAGATAGTTAATATGTTTTTAAATGTATTTATACACTCAGTGTGAAACCTGGGCCTGTTTCGATGAACACAACATAGATATGACTTCCTCTCACATATTTATACATAATAATAATACTGTTTATTTCTATTCTGCTCTTCTCACCCCGAAGGGGACTCAGTGTGGATTACAATACACATACGACAGACAGTCCCTGTCAGAAAGACATAAACTTACACATAGACAAATACAGTGCAGTTTTTAGAAGGACTTCTTCTTTCCTGGCTGCGTCATACAGGTGGGCGTCACCGGGTGTGAATGCTCCATTACATCATTGTTGTTATGTCCCTGCGTCATTGCGCCATCACTTCACAAGGGGGTGCTGTTGTTCCATCCTCATGGCAGGAGCCTCTTGTTTCCACCACTTCCGCCTCTCCCTTCTCCGTCAGCCTATTTCAGACAAGTCTGTGCAAAAGTCCTTCCCCACTTTTATGGTCCCCAATTTGTTGTTAATTCACAGCTGGGCTGTTGAACTGCTTGGGTAAACAGTAGGCAGGGCTCACAGCTGGCGTCTAACTCAGCCCGGGATTCGATCCTGCAATCTTCAGATCTTCAGATTGCCAGCACAGCTGTTGTTACCACTGTGCTATCTCTCCGGCTATCATGTCTTCTCGCAGCCTTCTCTTCTTCAGGCTAAACATGCCCAGCTCTTCAAGCCGCTCCTCATAGAGCTTGTTCTCCTGACCTTTGTGAAATTTCACCCTGAGTGAAACTTGCTTCCAGTTAACTATGGATGTCATGAAGCTGTTATAAACAATTCCTGGGGGTGGGGAGAGGCAATTCTTGAAAAATCCAGTAAAATAGTTAAAAAAACACCCCAACATTTCCAAGCGGAGAGGCTCAATTTGTTTCTTGGAAACCTGTGGGGGGGGCTGCTAGGAGGGGGGAGAGTGCCAATTTCCCACGGCACACCTGATGATCGCTCATGGCACACTAGTGTGCCACGGCACACTGGTTGGGAAACACTGCCTTACAGCAAGCTTATGATATATTGGAGAACAACATATTTGAATTACTGATTATTTCCAAAGAAGGATAAAGCCCAAATTTTGGGCTGACTGCCTTAAGGTTTTATTTGATTGATGTTGGATGCTTAGCTTTTTTATTTTGTATGCTTTGTATTGATTATTTATTTTGTATAGCTTAATCATATTTAAAGACAAAGAAGCGAGCCCCATTGGTGCCATAAAACATGTTTCAAGTAAACATTATTCACAATCTGGACAAGGTTTCAGCAGAGTTTTCCTTTGGCAAATTATATTGCCATTTCCCTTTCAAGGTGCTGTCAGAAGTGAATTGTTGACACGTACTTTGCATGCCTTTCTCTCCCTCCATTTCTCTTAATATACACCTGGACTGGAGTGATAGGAGTGCTTTTCAAAGGCTGTCATTTCACACTGCCTTGCCCATTCTGTCAGTGAAGCACTACTCATTAACCCACTTGAAAGTGAACTCACTTTCAGATTGTTACATTACAGGCTAAGCCATAATTTAATAACTTCTTCTTTTCCCCTTCTCGACTGTTCAGTCAAGGGGGACCATTCTGGCGGCTTTCATTTTGGAAACCACTCAACCTTTATCCTTAAATTTGTCCTTCTGTCCGTGACCTTTCATCGTGCACCAAATTCTCTTGAGGCCACTGACTCACAGGAAAAGCCAGAACTCTCCATTAAAAAGGACTGGTGCATATTTATTGGATGGCAATTATTGTTTATCTAAATTTCCTTATTCTTCACTGCATTTCTTCAGTGGGAAAAGGAATATCCCCTGTTACATATGCTTCAATAAATTTGTCATGAATTGCACAATATAGGTTTCATAAGCAAAACAGCATATCTGATATGCCACGAATCATTAACAGGCTCATCCATTTCCCCCCTATACTATGATCTATGCTATATGTTGCAAAGTGTTTTTCGTCTTTTAAAACTAAGTTTGTGTTTGAAGATCTATGTGAATAGTTGGATTCAGAAGACACATTTCTTTCTCTGTGTGTACACTAGGTTTGTTTGATTAAAAAAGGTTCAAAACTCGTTTCGGATGTCGGGGGCGCTGGTGGTTCGGATCTAAAGTCAATTCTGATTTTCACAGAAAAAAAAAGTTCAGAACTTTTCACAACTTCCGAGATTTCAGAATCCTTCGTTAATGGTTTCAAAGTGTTATTTTCTGTTTCACAGGGTGGTATTTACTTTGAAAGTAGTTGTTTTATTCCAGAAAGGAGGGGGGAAGCAAAGGGAAGAGATCCATCCAAACTGGGTTAAACAGCAGCTCTCACCCAGGAATGATGTGGGAGAGAAAGGAAACCGAAGGAAATCCACCCACACTGATTTGAAATGCTGAAAATTTCCGGTTCCTTACTGATTAAGAGAAATGGCGGAAAATGCTTCGGGCAGGACTGAATGGCAAGGATACTTCCAGGTTCCCAAATCGAGGCAGAAATCAGGGCTCTCGCCCTTCAAAAGGAATTTGATCCGGAACTGACATTAAAATGCAAACTGGGTTAAACATTCTGACCATGGAACACAGAGCTCTCGGGCAGGACTGACACGGGAGAGAAAGGAAACCGAAGGAAATCCATGCAAACTGGGTTAAACAGTGGCTCTCCCAGGACTGACATGGGAGAGCAACAAACCGAAGGAAATCCATGCAAACTGGGTTAAACAGTGGCTCTCACACAGGACTGACGCGGGAGAGAAAGGAAACCGAAGGAAACCGATCCAAACTGAGTTAAACAGCGGCTCTCGCCCGGGACTGACATGGGAGAGAAAGGAAACCGAAGAAAAATCCATCCAAACTGGGTTAAACAGTGGCTCTCACACAGGACTGACATGGGAGACAACAAAACTGGAAGGAAATCCATGCAAACTGGGTTAAACAGTGGCTCTCACACAGGACTGACATGGGAGAAAGGCAAACTGGGTTAAACGAAGGAAATCCATCCATGCAAACTGGGTTAAACAGTGGCTCTCACACAGGACTGACATGACATGGGAACCGAAAAGAAGAAATCCATGCAAACTGGGTTAAACAGTGGCTCTCACACAGGACTGACATGGGAGGAACGAAACCGAAGGAAATCCATCCATGCAAACTGGGTTAAACAGTGGCTCTCACACAGGACTGACATGGGAGAACAACAAAACAGAAGGAAATCCATGCAAACTGGGTTAAACAGTGGCTCTCACACAGGACTGACATGGAACAACAAGGACTGACAGAAGGAAATCCATGCAAACTGGGTTAAACAGTGGCTCTCACACAGGACTGACATGCAAACTGGGAGAGGACTGACATGGGAGGGACTGAAAGCCATGCAAACTGGGTTAAACAGTGGCTCTCACAGGACTGACATGGGAGGGCCGAAGGAAATCCATGCAAACTGGGTTAAACAGTGGCTCTCACACAGGACTGACATGGGAGAGCAACGAAACCGAAGGAAATCCATGCAAACTGGGTTAAACAGTGGCTCTCACACAGGACTGACATGGGAGAACAACAAAACAGAAGGAAATCCATGCAAACTGGGTTAAACAGTGGCTCTCACACAGGACTGACATGGGAGAGTGGCAGGACTGACAACAAAAAGAAGGAAATCCATCCAAACTGGGTTAAACAGTGGCTCTCACACAGGACTGACATGGGGAGGCAGCGAACCGAAGGAAATCCATGCAAACTGGGTTAAACAGTGGCTCTCACACAGGACTGACATGGGAGATCCATACCAAACTGGGTTAAAACTCAAAGGAAATCCATGAAAGCCATCCAAACTGGGTTAAACAGTGGCTCTCACACAGGACTGACATCCATCGCAACCAAAGGAAATCCATGCAAACTGGGTTAAACAGTGGCTCTCACACAGGACTGACATGGGAGAGCATCGCAACCAAAGGAAATCCATGCAAACTGGGTTAAACAGTGGCTCTCACACAGGACTGACATGGGAGAAATCCACAAACGAAACAGTGGAAGGAAATCCATCCCAAACTGGGTTAAACAGTGGCTCTCACACAGGACTGACATGGGAACTGACATGGGGAACAAACCAGAAGGAAATCCATGCAAACTGGGTTAAACAGTGGCTCTCACACAGGACTGACATGGAAGGAAATCCATCCAAACTGGGTTAAACAACAGGACTGACATGGGAGAACAACAAAACTGAAGGAAATCCATCCAAACTGGGTTAAACAGTGGCTCTCACAGGACTGACATGGGAGAAGCGAAACCAAAGGAAATCCATGCAAACTGGGTTAAACAGTGGCTCTCACACAGGGACTGACATGGGAGAGAAAGGAAACCAAAAGAAATCCATCAAACTGGGTTAAACAGTGGCTCTCACACAGGACTGACATGGGATGCATCGCAATCCATGCAAAGGAAGCCATCCAAACTGGGTTAAAAGTGGCTCTCACTGGGACTGACATGGGAGAACAACAAAACCGAAGAAATCCATGCAAACTGGGTTAAACAGTGGCTCTCACACAGGACTGACTGACACTGGGAGTGGAAGACTGACAAAGGAACAAAGGAAATCCATGCAAACTGGGTTAAACAGTGGCTCTCACACAGGACTGACATGGGAGAGCAACGAAACCGAAGGAAATCCATGCAAACTGGGTTAAACAGTGGCTCTCACACGGACTGACGTCGGAGAGCGACGAAGCGGAAGGAAATCCGTCCAAACTGGGTTAAACAGTGGCTCTCACACAGGACTGACATGGGAGAGCATCGAAACCGAAGGAAAGCCATGCAAACTGGGTTAAAATCCATGCAAACTGGAAATCCATGCAAACTGGGTTAAACAGTGGCTCTCACACAGGACTGACATGGGAGAACAAAGAAACAGAACCTGGGTTAAACAGTGGCTCTCACACAGGACTGACATGGGAGAACAACGAAACAGAAGGAAATCCATCCAAACTGGGTTAAACAGTGGCTCTCACACAGGACTGACATGGGAGAGCATCGCAACCAAAGGGAATCCATCCAAACTGGGTTATACAGTGGCTCTCACACAGGACTGACATGGGAGAACAACGAAACTGAAGGAAATCCATCCAAACTGGGTTAAACAGTGGCTCTCACACAGGACTGACATGGGAGAGCATCGCAACCAAAGGGAATCCATCCAAACTGGGTTAAATAGTGGCTCTCGCCTGGGACTGACATGGGAGAGAAAGGAAACCAAAAGAAATCCATGCAAACTGCGTTAAACAGTGGCTCTCACACAGGACTGACATGGGAGAGCATCGCAACCAAAGGAAATCCATCCAAACTGGGTTAAACAGTGGCTCTCACACAGGACTGACATGGGAGAACAACGAAACTGAAGGAAATCCATCCAAACTGGGTTAAACAGTGGCTCTCACACAGGACTGACATGGGAGAGCAACGAAACCGAAGGAAATCCATGCAAACTGGGTTAAACAGTGGCTCTCACACAGGACTGACATGGGAGAGCAACGAAACCGAAGGAAATCCATGCAAACTGGGTTAAACAGTGGCTCTCACACAGGACTGACATGGGAGAGCAACGAAACCGAAGGAAATCCATGCAAACTGGGTTAAACAGTGGCTCTCACACAGGACTGACATGGGAGAGCAACGAAACCGAAGGAAATCCACCCACACTGGGTTAAACAGCGGCTCTCACCCAGGAGTGATGTGGGAGAGAAAGGAAACGAAGGGAATCCACCCACACTGATTTGAAATGCTGAATAATTTCCGATTCACTTACTGATACGTAAGAGAAATGGCGGAAAATGCTTCGAAATGGCAAGGATACTTCCGGGTTCCCAAATCACTTCGAAATCACTTCAAAAAGGAATTTGATCCGAATTTATTCGAATTACGAAGATTCTGACCGAACCGAACCATGCCTAGTGTACACATATAGCATTTTATTTTTTGTGTTATTATACACACAACCCTTAGAATTCAATCCTTCAGTTAAGCTAAGACTTTGTCCCAGGAAACTGCTGTTCCATGCCACTTATGATATCATAAATAGTGGACACATAGCTGAATGAGCACTTTTGTTACCATACCTCACTCCATTTGCACAATCACATCGATTCACTAAACCACGGTCCACAGTCATGCTTTCATATAACCTCACAGGCCCTCCTTCCCACACTTCAGCTGTGCCACATTTTTTTCACAACAGTTTGCAGTTTGAACACTAGTTATTTTTTAAAGCCAAATATAATGAACAAATATTAAACAAACAGAAATTATACACATTGGGGATGGTGAGTGAAAGTGGGAGAGGAAAATAATCCCACCTACTGACATCATTGTATTGCTGGCACAGAAGTGGAATGGACTCGTCACACAAGGTAGGTGTTAGGGAAATTGTCGGACTGCAAGCTATGGATACTGTTGCAGGGGACAGGTTAACTTGTTTTAAGGAAACACACATGCGCATGGAAAACTTGCAATAAGGAGGATCACCAAAGATGGCAATCCAGTTTCAATGCCACTTTGCTTGTCTTGTGTGAACTAATAGTGTCCTTAAACATTGCTACATATTACCGAATGATTGTTCACTTTCTGCATGTTCAAACTCTTTGAAACAAACAAAAAAGGTTCTCCAACAATATGTGACCTTTTAGTAACACTAAATTCATTTGCATTTTTGAAGAAGGTTTTCCTGGTATACAAATATTTTCTTATTAATAGAAATATAAAGAGAGATGTCTATGATAATATGTACATAATAATAGAAATGAATAGAAAATCCATATGCAGTATAACCCATAACTCAATGGGAAGTGCATTTCCGGACTTTGCGTGGATTTGTAAAACTACCTGCAATCATGAATTCTATTATTTTCAATATGAATTTCAGGGATATTGAGAGATAGTATAGCTTGTACAGCAGGCCTTAACTGAATAAGTGAAACTGAGTAAATTGTGCCACAGGTATGAGGGTTGTACTGTACTTTGATACACATTATTCTTAATGTAGACTTGCACAACTTGTGGCCCTCCAGATGTTTGGGGCTCCAACTCACAAAAGTCTTAGTTAGCTTGTCCAATGGCTAGGAATTCTAGGAGCTGAAGTCTAAAACACCTGGAGGACCACAAGTTGTACAGCCCTGCCCAAATGGAAGCACTAGGGTTGGTCTCTGCGGTTTAAAAAATATTTGAAATCACATTAAATTCATATAAAAAGTTAATTTAATTGTTTTTTGAACCATGTGCTCCAACCCGGAAGTATAATTTCTTTACCAAACCTGGGATGGCAATTTTTGTTAAATTTTTGTAATAGATCGTATCTTCCCTCTCAGTTCTTCTAACAGGAATATTTATCTCCTACAAAATAGCTTTTCAGGGTACTTACAGACATATCACGGCCCTTTGCCTGGTCGGAGGATAATTAAAGTAAAAGGCCTCCTGGAAGAAGTGAAGAAGCAAGGGGAACCATAGAGAAAAAACCGGGGCTCCTAGAGCGCCTTGTAGGACTGAAGGGAAAATAGCACTTTAAACATCCAGAAAATCAGGGTAGATAGAAAGAAAGGAGGAGAAGGAGAGAAGAAAGGCTGAAAGAAGAGGAGGAGGGCGTGACAAGACCACGGAGTGAAGAAGGAAAAACTACAGAAGCAAGGGGAACCTTAGAGAAGATCCGGGGCTCCTAGAGCGCCTTGGAGGACTGAAGGGAAAAAAGCCTTCGCACGCTTTTCCTCCGACCAAGCAGAAGGGCCGCACAGCACTGTGATATGTCTGTCAGTCACCCTGAAAAGCAATTTTGGAGAAGGTTGATATAACTGTTACAAGAACCTCATACTGTATAAGTTGGTGGTACCATTTCTATATGTTATAAATCTTCAGCTTCAGTCAATTGCACTCCAGAAGTGAAGGCAAATGTTTCCCCCTTGATTTGTCTGTGATGTCAGCCCTGCTTTCCTGCTGTGCGCATGCGCTGGAATAAGAACTAACAATGAATTTCGTTATTAATTACATATCAATTTAGAAATTTTTGGATTTTTTTGGTAAGTATTTCTATTACTAATCAAAAAATTCCCCCATTTGTAGTTTAGAACCATTTTTAATGGATCAACCAAGCCTAGTAAGCACAACATTAAACGAAATGTAAATTCCAAAAGGAAGTACCTTTCATTTCATATGTTAGCTTGGAAAGTGAAATTATGTCACTGCAAGGATGTAGCTATATGGAAGGGAACAAAATGAAGACCCACAGAAAAATTCTGCCCTCCTGTGAAATTTCCTCACACTCCATATTTTTGCAATAATAGTAACTTAAAACTTCAGCTGAACATATAGGAATAGAGTTTAGACATCCAAAGAAAAGACTCAAGTAAATTTACCAAAAATTTTTGCAAACATAGCAAATATAAGATTTCAAAAGGTGAATTATTTTCAACCTTACTTTTCATAATGCTAGAAATTTAGTTACTGAAGGAAAACATTATTCGGTTGGAGATCATTCTTATTTGGGTGCTATGCCTCCACGCTCATCATATCTACAGTTCTGAATTTATCTTCCTTCTTGCTCTCTTTAAAATTTCAATAAATGAGGCTCTGAATTTGAATCGGCCTTGAATTGATAGATCATTACAACAAAGGTGTTGAAAATCAGTGACTCCCAGCAACCCCACATTTTTTGATTTCACCTTCCTCATAATGTGCAGTATATAAAAGAATTGAATGATGCCATAATATATGGAATGCCTCTGCATGTGCAAAGTACCCGAACAAAATAGAGGAATTATTGAATGAATCCAAACATGATGGCCATTTTCAAGAAACTAAAAGCTCATTTTAATTAGACTTGTTTGATTTGTAGGCCCACGAGAATGCTTAAATATGCTAGCTGGGATTCTGTAATTTCATCTAAATATCAATTATTCACCAGATAATGTGATTCAAAAGAAGTTACATTGGATAATTAGTGTAATTACTGATGCAGATCCAGGGGTTGTGGGAGGTGGGGCTTTTTCCAATGTTTTAACTAGCATAGGAAAAACAAACCATATTATTGGAGTGTTAAGGAAAAATATAGGAAGGAATAGTCTTAGGAAATTTAACTCAAGTCCCCTACCACAAGGCCATATATATTGTGTTAGTCTCCTCTTCTCTCATATACAGGGGCGGTCCTACCGGTAGGCAAAGGACGCGGCTGCGTGGGGCACCATCTGGGTAAAGGGCGCATTTCCCCGCCCACCAGGCGTCCTTTGCCTACCGAGCCTCCTTCTCGGTGATCTCGAAGGCTCCTCAGCCTTTGAAGGATTCTTTTCGCGCTTCCTGGTTCCCGCTGCCGGCTCCTCCCACGGGGCATTGCAGGGGGTGGGGGAGCGCTCTCCCTTGCCCTCTGCAATGCCCCATGGGAGGAGCCAGCAGATCCTTTCCCTGATCAGCCTGATCCCCAAGTGATCGCAGAGCTGATCAAAGAATATAACAAACTTATGGTCCTGTTTCACAAGTTCGGCGACAAGTTTGGAGGCCTCCTGAGGAGATTGGGCATTCCCACCCCACAGGTTCCAATTCTGATCCCTTTAGGGCCTCCCAGTCTTCCTTCTTTTGATGGCAAGATGCTACCCTTATAGGACTGTACTGTTTGTTTGTTGCTGTTGTATTGTTTTGTGTGCAAATTGTTTTATGTCAAGCTTGTGAACCACTCCGAGCCCTCGGGGAGTGGCGGTGATAGAAGTTTGAATAAATAAATAATAATAATAATAAATAATAATAATGTTGTACATGCATTTTTCAAATGCACATATTCACATGTGTATTTTTTCCAATTTTTGCAAGCAGTGATTAAAATTTTTCCATGTGTGCATTATTATAAATTGTCTTAAACAGACTGTCTTAAAGAAGCCAAGCCCACTGTAATTAGTAATAAGAGTTTTATTAAATACACCACAAAACTCAAAAAATGGTTAAACTTGACTAAACACACTGAAAACTTAGTGTGAAAGCACAAAAAACCCAAAAATACAACCAGTCTGGTCAAGAAATAGTCAGTAGTAAAAAAAAGTGGATTAAATCTCCAGAAAATACGCAGCAAACTCGAAGACAACAGATACAAAGAAATAGGAATCCATGCATCGTCGGTCAGTCCGTTGTCGGCACACCAGAGAGGCAGGCAGTAGGAAACCATTGAAGCAGTCCCAGGTCAAACTGAAAAAGAGCAGTCAGCGTCAAGGATTAGCCAAAAACAATCCGAAGTCAAAACAGGGAAACCAGACGGATCAGAATCAGGAGGAAGTCCAAGGTCCATGGTCCAACGATCAGCAACATAGGGCAGGACACGGGCAGCAAGAAAGACTCCTTGCCCCCCTTTATTCAAAGTTCTTCCTCAGAACTAGATTGAGCTAACTCCCCATCATCATTTCTCTCAGCGGCTACCACTCCTTCACATGCTGCCTTTTGCCTTTCACGCCAAGCCATTCGTCTTCTGAGACGACTTAGATAATCTGTTGCGTCCCAAAGACCTGGGAGACCCCTCAGTAAACCGCTTGACACTGGCCACGTTTAAATGCTTTATTTAGAATACTTAGATATAGTAAAGAGGCTAGGATTATAGCCTAGAGATGTTTCCAAGCATCAATAGATAGCAGCAAATTGTCCAAAAGAAGCAGGATAGCAAGGTTATAGTCCTTTGGCAAAACAGGAACAAAGCAAAGAGAATCTTCTTGCCCCAACGGGCTAATCCAGGAAAGGTAAATACTTGGCACAAGGCTTGGCAAACAAAGTTCTAGGCAGACCCAATGGCCAGGCAAGGTCCCGTGAGGCTTGGCTTGGAGTTCTGAACGTTGGCGAAAGATGCTTCCATCTCCGAGACCTGGCTTAGGTAGGTCTCATACGCTTTGAAGTTACGACGCCACCAAGACGTCGGACTGGGTTCTCATAACAGTTCTCCAGCTGGGCCTTCTCGGGCCTTTCACATGGGAATGGTATGTGATCCCGATTAGCAGTAGCACCTGGGCAAAAGGGAGTCGACCCATCTCCGCTTATCGGGCCGAGAGGCAGCCGAGCTCCACTTGGCCTTGAACGAGGAATGAACTGGGAGTCTTTGCACAGGCTGCCTGGCCGCGGCTTGTCTTTTGGCCTAGCAGGCCTGGCTGGAATAACATGGCTTCAGTCTGGTTTGACCAAGGAAACAGGTTGGGGACCAGGCTGGGGTGTGACGTAATCCCAGCATGAAGCCTGCTCCTCAGTACTCCAATTCCCATCCGTAGCAAACCCCACGAATGAATTGCTACTAGTAGGTTCTTCACACACTTCTTCAGAACTCCGTGAATCCCCATCCCCATCTCCCATAGACTACTCTCATTCATCACCCCCATCACCCCCTGAGAAGCTCAAGAACGTATTATTATGAGAGGACTCATTAAGTATTTGCCTTATTCTCTTCCTCTCCTGCTCCGCGTCTGACTCTGACTCATGAGTAACCCATTTCGCGTCCTGGCCCCAATCCCCTCTTTCAGGCTCAGGCTCAACTACAACATAAATAAGTGTGTGTGTGTGTGTGGGGGGGGGGGTGTTATAGTTTTGCTTCAAATATATTTTTATGCTTTTTGTACACATTTTCAAAAATACTTTTTTGCAACTTGCATCAACACATTTCAGAAAAGTACAGGTGAAAATGAATTGCATCCCAGTTTATAATCAGTTTTTGGACATTGGAAATTGATTCATTCACAGGGAATTGTGCGTTGAGAAGATTTCTCATCAATCTTTATGGTAAAATGAATAAGACTCAAATCTAAAAAGTAGGTAATGCTCACCTTAAAGGAGGTGTGAGAATTTAAAGCCTTTCAGCTGCATTATTCCTCTCTTGAAAAACTACCCAGAATATTCCCAGTTTACGTGTTACTATCCAATAAAAGGGATGCCTTTAACCTGTAGCACCCCAGTGTGAAAATATTCCCCTGCCCAGAAGTATGGGGCTTTCTGGGTCAGCTCTTCAAGGCTGGTAAAACAAGAGGAAATTGTCACCACCACCGAGGGGCTGCTTATATGATCAACCCCTATGAAATGGATTTGAGAACAAAAACCCTGCCGCCTTCCATTGGGAAAGAAATTGTATGTGTTTAAGTGTTCTTCAAAAAGCAACCCTTAAAAACTAGGGGGAAGCCTGGAAAAAAGATACGTTTTCATGGTCACTGAACTCACCTCCCTCCTCCCTACCATGCCTTCAGCACCCCTAAACAAAACAACATTTTCCCCTTTCCGTATAGACCTACATTTAAATTTAGAACATAAGGACATGTAAAAGGCCTCAAAATTTATTTGAGTGGCACAATTAACTGAGAAGATATCTAATAATGATATACTTGTTAGAGTTAAGAGTTCATTTCTGAAGTAACAAGTAGTAAGACCAGGACCTTCTCTGTTGAGACTCCCACAGATGGCTCACAGACACGCTAAGCTAGTAAAAGTATTTACAGTTTATTCAAACAAAAACATAGCCACAGTCTGGCATAAAAAAACCCACACCCAAAAAAGCCTATAAACAAAACAGAGAAGACGTCCGTCTTCGTAGTCTTTGGCCTTTATCCCGGCTCGAAGTCTGTGTAATGCGAAGATCCGTCCGAGAAGGAAAGGAGGAGTGCTTCTCAAATTCCAGGAGCTAAGTATACAAACAAACACATCAAAGCCCCCGCAACCCACAGCAACCCCCTTCCACCCATTATACAATACCAAAAAGAGACAGGCACTCACAGCAACACAGGAAATGATCAAACGAAACGCGGTAGTCACTAAACATAAAAACACACATTAAAGCCCCAACCCCCCAACAAACAACCGTGTCAGCTAGGGCTGCCATAGCAGCTCCCCCAGAATCCAACATGAAAACAGCCCAATACTCACAGCTCGCTGGGAATCAGGAACTAAGACACGAAGAATCAAGAGCACCAGATACAGGAACTAGCAACCCACCAGCAACACCTTGGCCGACCGCAGAGTCCCAAATCCCCAGACCTTACTTTTATACCCTTACAACTCAGAGTCATCAGACTCCCCACCCAAATCTGCCTCAGTCCCCACAGCTGCAGCTCTGAGTGTGTTCCTCCAATCCTCCCACCTTTGCTGAACAGTTAAAGGACCCCAATCCGACTCAACATTCCCACTAGGCCAATCAGGATCACTTGAAAAGCCAAAAAATGAGCTTTCGCTGGACTTAGCATTTAACACATTCCTGACATCCTGCACCAACGCTGAGTCCAGCTCTGTATCACTCTCTTCTGAGGTTAACTCTGCTTCAAACCCCTCAAAAGTGTCATCACTAGTAGGCTCCCTAAGTATTTGTCGGACCTTTCTCCTTTGTTCTGCACCTTCCAAACTCACAACACTTGCAGCTCTCTTCCTCCCAGCTGCAGTAATTCTGCCCAAACCTCCCTCTTCAAGTGACATGTCCGACAAAGTATCCTCCTCCCTGTTACTACCTGTAGCAACTACAGGCTCAGCTTGCTCAACTACAACATTCTCTCTGTCCCGAGTGCCAAAGCCTATTGCCTCACTTCGACGAGGAGAAGGGCATTTTCCATTTTTGCCCCTACGCTCTGGAATTCCATACCGCTGGAGATCAGGTCACTCCACGACCTCATGGCGTTTCGGAAGGCCTGTAAGACCTGGCTGTTCCGACAGGCTTTTGAAACCTAAGTTGGCCTTATAATAATAATAATAATAATAACTTTATTATTTGTGAGTCGCCCTCCACCACTGGTGCTCCGGGCGACTTACATCACATTAGTTGTATATAATACCCAGTTCTAAACCCTTTTAATATGTAGTTGTTGCAACCTAGACCTTGAGGATTCCTCAGTAAACCACCATGAAGCAGCCGTGATTAAATGCTTTATTTAGAATCTATTATATAAAGGAGGTCCCGTCGTCGAACGACTGACAGAGACAGAGAAACCTTCCAAGGCAGAGACACCAAACTTGCCAACAAAAATAGGCCTCAAACAAGGAAGGTTTTTAGCAAAGAAACTTTCCCCCCCAAAACCTAGAAGGCCCCCAAAACAACAATACAAACAAACTACATTTCCCAGCATCCTCTGCGGCAGCCAGCGAAACCCATTGGCCAACATCGGCCCACACAGAATGCAGGGAGGCTGAGTAACCATAGTAACGCTGGCCACAGCCAGCCAAGGCTAGGATAGAATGCTGAGTGATTAAACTGTCAAAACCAAACTCTATGAGGGAGCAATTCTCCAGCAATTCCTACCCACACAACACAACTTCCTATCACAACCCATCCCCCCAAACATACGGGACCCAACACCTACCACCATCTCAAACAAAAACACACTCCACCTATACTCCAAACACAACACAACACTGCACTGATACTCTACAAACACACACAAACACCCAAAACACCCCACCCACACAAGCATTCAAAAACTACTACCACCCACAAATCCATTACACACCCACTACCTCACCAAAAAAAGTAATACCTACACACAACACAATACGCACATAACACAACCTTGCGTCTACTGCTCAACCCATTTGTATGCCATTCCTTCCTTCCACACAGGCAGAAACTGACCCAAAAGACAAACCATGCCTTCTAAAAAGAACAGCATCGGACGACACACTCGCAACGCTACATACATCAAACAAAAAAGGGCAGAACAAACTCCAGAACAGAAACACAGTTTCTTTTTTCAAATCCAGAGTTGGGAAACCACAGAACCTTTCCATCAACACAGCAGACGGAAAGACAAAAAACATTGTATATCCACAAGCTCTGCAGAATGCCAGCAACACCACACACCGAGAACTCCCCAGGACTTCAACATCCCACCCACCAGAACAACCCACAACGACACAGCCATGACCCCACCAAGACCATAAGTCACATCAATTCCAACCCTTACGTACTCAGACTTTCTCGCATCTCCTAAATAGGGCACAGCAACGCGTGCCGGGTACAGCTAGTAGATAATAAAAGGGGGAAAGGATAAAGATATTCCTCTGATGCTACCAGCATCCAGGTATTGCAAGGCAATAGTCTTTTAAAAGAGTTCAAAGATCCAATAAATGAAGAAATAGTCTTGAAACCCCAATGAGCTAAAATCCGGGATAAGTCCTTGGCAAACGATGACTTGGCTTGGTACTTGAGTACGCTGACGTGGAGGCTCTGTGGCCTGGTCCTGAACTTGAGTTTTGTGGAGCTTGGCAATGGAAGCTGAACGTTGGCGCGAGATGCTGAGCACCAACGAGAACCAAATTAAATAGGCCCCCCATTGTTTTGGTCTTGGAGACGCTGACTTCGGCGTAATACTTTCCCAGGAACAGTTTGTGGGCCTGACTTTCCCAAGCCCCCTTCGGCAGGCAAATATGTCAGCTCATTAGCAGCTGCACCTGGAGAAGTGGGGGAAGGTGGGGTTCCGCTTTCCCAGCGCCTCTTATCAGGTTGGGAAGGACGAAGGCTGCATCTGGCCTTGACCGCTGGTTGACGCGGAGGCCTCTGCAAAGGTTCTCTCCCAGGCCTGGCTGGTAACTTGGATTTAACATGGCTTCTGTCTGGCTTGGACCCATCTCCTTTCCACCTGTCCCGCAACATTTGTTTGGATACTACTAGTGATTTACACATGGATAGATGCATTCCCGGGACTGCTATGGCCGAAAGTGTGTGACCTGTGATTTACAACAGCATACATTCCACTTACTCTTCTATTTTGATTTGTGATATCTTTTTGAAGTGAACATTAAACCTTGAATATCTTCCAAGAAACCCTTCTCTGTCTACTCCCTTTATGGCTTGGCTATAGAGTCAGGCTGGGGCATGACAGTAATGTGTAATGTTTTAATGTGCAATGTGTTATTTTTGTTTTACCCTGATTTGTGAGCCGCCCCGAGCCGCTTGGGAGTGACGGCCAAGAAATCGAAATAACTAAATAAATAAATAAATAAGTGATGTAAGGATCAATGCAGCAGGGAATGAGCCAAACCACCCGGCCAACCTTGTGTACTTACAACCAGGGTGGGGCAGCCTCAGGGGGAAGAAAGGAACCAAATTACAACTCCTTTGCGTGGGTTGTTGGAGGTGGGTCATTGGAATAGGTTGTTGGAGAAGTGCGTTTGGAGGAGTTTGCTGGAAGGAGTTTGGAGTTACACAAGGCTTGTGTCTCAAAGAGAACATTTGGACTCTGTGTGTATATACGTATGTTCTTTGATAAACTCTGCAAAAGGCAATGGCTGGGTGTGTTCCTTGGGCAAAGACAAAAAGCTTCCGCGTCGGTGAGTGTCTACATTCATCTTCGTTGCAACATTACTCTCTTTATATTCCGCTCTATCTCCCCAAGGGGACTCGGAGCAGATTACAGGGTTCATATATGGCAAACCTTTAATGCCATTATACAATTGACAGGGAGAGATAGTACATAAACAGAGGCAAGGCTTCCCTCTATTTTTTCATCTCTGGCACCTGGAGGCTGTGCTAGACTCAGCCACACGGAGGTGCTGTTGTTTCATTATTCCATGCCAAGGAGCCTTTGTTCATGGATGCCTTCCTGATCGAATTGCTGGCATGTCTTCAGAGTCACAGTTCACCTCCTTGCCAAAGAAATACCTATTTATTTATTTATTGGATTTCTACAATACTACTACAATAATAATGTAATAATAATATTAATAATACAATAATAACGGCTATGGCAGACCTACAAGAAGAAGACGGTATATATATACGCTATCGTACTGATGGTAGCTTGTTCAACTTAAGCCGCCTGAGGGCTCGCACTAAGACTCTAAACCATCTAGTCCGTGAGCTGCTTTTTGCTGATGATGCTGCCCTTGTTGCCCATTCAGAAGCAGCCCTGCAGCGCCTCCCATCCTGCTTTGCAGCAGCTGCAGAGCTGTTTGGGCTGGAAGTCAGCCTCTACCAGCCCGCACCACAGGAAGAACACCATCATCCTCACGTCAGCATAGGCACATCTGTGCTTAAGTCCGTTCAGCAGTTCACCTACCTGGGAAGCATCATCTCTTCAGACACCAAGATTGATAAAGAGATAGATCACAGATTATCAAAGGCATAGAGTGCATTTGGAAGGCTTCACAAAAGAGTCTGGAGCAACAAGCACCTGAGGCAAAGCACCAAAATCAGTGTGTACAGAGCTATCGTACTGTGTTTTCTCCTCTATGGGTCTGAAACATGGGTCACCTATCGCCAACATCTACGACTCCTCGAACGCTTCTACCAGCGCTGTTTTTGCACAATCCTAAATATACACTGGACTGACTATGTGACGAATGTTGCTGTCCTTGAGCAAGCAGGGATCACCAGCATTGAGGCCATGCTATTGAGAACACAGCTGCGCTGGGCAGGGCACGTCTCTAGGATGGAGGACCACCTCCTCCCAAAGATACTACTCTATGGTGAACTCGCTACAGGTCAGCGCAAGAGAGGCGCCCCCAAAAAGAGATACAAGGACTCCCTGAAACAACATCTCAGGCTTGGCGAGATTGACCACCAACAATGGTCCACCCTGGCCTCACATCGGGAGGCATGGAGATGCGCTATCCACAATGCTGTGGCCTCTTACGGGAAGACACGCCGAATGGGTCTCGAAGAGAAACGACAACGCAGAAAGAACCGCAACTTGGAAACAACATCACCCAAGGAGACTTTCTGCTGTGCTTTCTGCAACCGAACTTGCCTATCTCAGATTGGCCTTTTTAGTCATCAACGCGCTTGTAAAAAGTGTGGGATGAGTCCTTCCTGAATCTTCGTTCGCGAAGTAATGCCGAGAGAGAGAGAGAGAGAGAGAGAGAGAGAGAGAGAGAGAGGATTTCTACACCGCCACTCCCAGTGGCTCGGGCGGTTTACAGGCAAATTATACATAAAAACAATAAAACAATATTGGATAAAACAACCAATTTAAATCAAGATTGAACAGATTTTGATTTAAGACTCAAAGGCCTGCCTAAATAAGTGGGTTTTACATGCTTTGCGAAAGGTGGTCAAGCTTTGCAAGGACCGAGTCTCAGGTGGCAAGGCACTCCATAGAACCGAGGCAATGACGGAATAGGCCCTTCGGCGAGTTGTTGTCAGGCGGAAAGATTTCACACTGGGGACATCTAAGAGGTTCTGAGACTCTGACCGCAGGGATCTCGGGAAATGTATGGGAACAGACGATCCCTTAAGTACACTGGCCCCAGGCCATGTAAGGCCTTAAAAGGCAAGGTGATCCGGTGTTCAGACGGTAACCAGTGCAGACTCTGAAGGACCGGAGTAATATGACAACTCGCAGGTTCCCCTGCGAGCAGTCGGGCCGCAGCGTTCTGCACTAGTTTAAGTTTCTGGATCACCGTCAGGGGTAGGCCAATGTAAAGAGTGTTACAGTAGTCAAGCCTTGAGATGACCTCACCTACTCACATTGCTGTTTTTGGACTGCTAGGTAAGTTAGGGCAGATGGTGGGAGCTTACCCCAACACCAATGATTAATCACAAATTGTAAATACTGGGAGGGGAGCAAAATGAATGGATCTATAGTTTTCTCTGAACTCCCAAATTCATATTGGAGTTTGAGCTGTGACATACTGTAGCTAACAATGTATTTTCAAATAAATGTGCTGTCACATAAGTGTTTCTATTCCGGGATAGGTTCCCAATCCACAAGGAGTGATAACGAGGCCCCAAAGATCAATCCACAATGACCGTGATCAGACTGAGTGCATGCTTTGTTGTCTCTCGTAGTTTCTATTGCTTTGTCATGACATATCAGGTGCTTAATGCTCCCTCATCTGCAAAGTGAAATTGAATGTTGTTCTCTGAAAGAAAATGACTTAATTCAAGTTGCGCATGGAGCCAAAGAGATACCGTGTGCGCTTAATGGCAGTGTGTGAGCATTTGCATGGGACAAATAGAACGCAGCACACTTGATTAGTCTTATGGATCGGTTTACGTTATTTGCAATCGTTTCCCAGCAGAACTCTTTCTAGGCTTCGTGAACGACAGATTCTCACTCTGTTTCAACGATAATGTTTAACACTGGGAGATAAAATCAATATTGGGTGATCTTGATCATGACATTATCACTTAACCTAATTTTATTGTAGAGATTAAGCCTCAAATATTTTTAGGTATGCTGCTCCTGGCACTTTAGATCAGTGTTTCCCAACCAGTGTGCCATGGCACACTAGTGTGCCATGAGCGATCATCAGGTGTGCCGTGGGAAATTGGAACCTCCAATACCCTTTCTTCCCCCTCCTGCCCACAGTGCACTCTGGGTGTAGGTGAACTACAACTTCCAATTTCAAGGTCAATTCCCAAGCAAACCCTTTCAGTAGTTGGTAATGAGAGTTCAATATGCCAAGTTTGGTTCAATTCCATTGTTGCAAGAGTTCAGGATGCTCTTTGATTGTGTGTTAACTATGAATCCCAGAAACTGTAACTCCCAAATGTCAAGGCCTATTTTCCCCAAACTCCATCTGTGTTCACATTTGGGCATATTGAGTATTCATGCCAAGTTTGGTCCTGATCCAACATTGTTTGAGTCCACAGTGCTCTCTGGATATAGGTGAACTACAACTCCAAAACCCAAGGTCAATGCCCACCAAACTCTTATCGTATTTTCTCTTGGTTATGGGAGTTCTGTGTGGGAAGTTTGTGTCTTTCTGCCATTCCTGCCAGGATTTCTATGTTGAGTTCATTGAAACAGGTCCAGGTTTCACACTGAGTGTATAAATACATTTAAAAACATATTAACTATATGTGTTACTGTGTTAGAGTGTCATTTTGTGTCATTTTGGTTGGTGGTGTGCCCCAGGATTTGGTAAATGTAAAAAATGTGCCGCGGCTCAAAAAAGGTTGAAAAACACTGTTTTAGATAGTGTGGAATTTGTGAACAATAACTAGGACATCTCTTCATGTTTAAAACGATGCTTCTTGCGATATATGCCTGCTTGAGGAATTAATGGTACTAATGGGTCGGTATCCCATGGCCCATCAGTGGGGACAAGACACTGCACGAGAGCTTGGGAAAGGGCCTTCCCAACTGTGGCATCCTAATTCTGGAGACCCAAATGCCCCTGAGGTTGGCTTCGTTCTGAAACCAAATTAAAACCTGGCTTAAAATTTTTGGAGGTTTAAACTGTTCCATCCATTTTTTGAAATTGATTTATGATATGTGACGGCAAAAACATTTTCACCTGTTAATCAAAAGTTTCCCTGTAGTTCAGGAACGGGAATTGTGAGCTCCCCTCCATGTTAAGACCCACTAGCCCTAGCCGCCAGAATAGTTAGTTTTGAAGAACGTTGGCAACTGCTGATCAATAACTCCTGCATCATTACACAAGCCTTACAACTGCCATAGAAGAAGGCTGGGCAATTTGTAGTCCTCCAGTTAAGGAATCATGGGAGTTTTTGTACATCACTATTTTGCTACCTCTGTTCTAATCTAAGAAATGCACGAGGGATCATCTTAGTCACGAGGAAAAGGAAAGGAGGAACGACGAGAGGAGCAAACCAAACCAAAATGATTTTGTCCTGTATTGCTTTGGCATGAAAAGAAACAAAGAAAGAGGAAATCATGCTCAGGCTGATTCAGAATCCACGGGTGGAGAAGGAAAGCAAGGCTTCGGGATTCATGCAAAACGGTTAAGCGGTAAAGCTGGTTTCTTGGTAGCAAGGCAATTGACATGCTGTTTCTCTCTCTCTTTCTTTGCAAGTCTCATGACTGAATGTGAGAACATAAGGACCATGCTCAGTCAGAATGAATACCTATATAGTCTACACAGGAATCAACCAGTTACCTACCGGAAGCCTACTGGTAGGATATGAATATATCACACTCCTTGCAGAACACAATCACTGATCCAGTTAGGGAACCAGATTTCCTCACTTTTGTGAGCGTTGGTAGGCCGCTCAATAATCACACTCACTCGGGTATTGAGGAAATGCTTTATGAGTCCTTAATCCAAGGCAGTAAAAACCGTACTGAAGCCTTCCCTCCAAAATCCCTGCTCAAAACCCCCCGAGCCCCTCCCCCCTCTGGCGAAGAGCCAATCCTTGAACAGATAACCCCGGAACCCCACCCCTCTTGTCCTTTTCGGCGGGAACTCCACCAACTCAGAAACAACAGGGAACAACATGGAACCAGGAGAACCAAAATGGCGGCCGCCTCCGATCGCTCGATCCTCTTCCAAGATGGCAGCGCGTCTTTATCCATTGCGCTATCCCGCATTGGACTAGGCCGCTGACATAGCGCCCTCCCGAAGGAGTCCGCCGACCGGGGGGGAAAAGAAGCAAAGTATTTTCAGGGCCCTGGCTTGTCCGGGAAGGCCCTAAGAAACCTTTTGACTAATCTGGGGGCCTTGACATGTTCTGCCAACACCCACTCCGGCTGCAAGTCTTTGGAAAGCCACTGCACAAAGTATTGAAGTCTGCCCCTAAGCCTTTTAGAGTCTAAAATATCCTTAAGCTCAAAGTGGGTATGTTCCCCGATCATGATCGGGACTGGGGCGCTCCCCTGTGGAGACCACTAGCTGTGGCTTACTGCCTTATTCCGCAGGCTACCGTGGAACACCGGGTGCACCTTGCGCCACGTGTGGGGAAGGTCCAGCCTAAGGGTGACCGGGTTGACCACGTCCGTCACCCGTAGAGGGCCAACAAACTTGTCCGCAAACTTGGAGGGGAGGGCTGGGTCGATCGCAGGTGCTGAGTGGAGAGATAGACCCTGTCTCCTGCCACATAGGTTGGCTGTGGCCCTCTCTTTTTTATCGGCATGCGTTTTGTAGTCTTCTCTGGCCTTCCTCAGCGTCCTTTGGATCTCTGGCCAGGCTGCGGCAACCCGCGCGCCCCAGGACTCGGGGGTGCAAGGCGGGGGTGCAGAAGTATCAATAGCTGGGAAGGGCAGGAAGTCCCGACCACCCACGGCCCGAACGGAGACACCCCGTGGACGCGTGGTCGGTCTTGTTATAGCAGTATTCTGCCACATCCAGCAGGTTGGCCCACTGGTCCTGCTGATACGTGAGAAGCACCTCAAGTATTGCTGGAGCGTCCGCTGAACTCTTTCGGTCGCTCCGTCTGTCTCGGGATGGAATGCCGTACTCAACACCCGTTGGGTCCCCAGGGCGGCCAGGAACGCCTTCCAAAATTTAGCAGCGAACTGCGGCCCGCGGTCACTTATGACCCGACGAGGGCTACCATGCAGGCGAAATACATGATGTATAAAGAGTTTGGCCAGCTCCGGCGCCGTTGGCAGTCGTCGCAACGGCACAAAGTGGGCCTGCTTGGAGAACAGGTCCACTATCGTCCAGATGGCGGTGAACCCCCCGCTCTCCGGGAGGTCCACTACGAAATCCATGGCTATGTCCCTCCATGGTTCCGCAGGGTCAGCTACTTGCTGCAATAGGCCCGTGGGGCGTCCCACCTTCGTTTATTCCTGGCGCACACGTCACACTCGGCGATGTATTGTTTTGCGTCCCTCCTCATCATCGGCCACCAGAACTGCCGGGCGAGTAGCTTCAGCGTCATTGTGAGCCCGAAGTGTCCTGCCATGAGCGTGTCGTGCCCTATTTCTAGGACCTGTGCCCTCAGGGCCTCGGGGACGTAAACCTTGGTTCCCTGGCTCCAGATGCCGTCATTCTCTTCCAGGCCTTCCGGGTGCCGGACCAGCCATTCGTCTGTGCGGGGACGCTGTCTTGATCTGGTCCAGGAGAGGCTTTGCCAGCTCTCCGGCGGTGGCCTTTGCTTTGACTGCTGCCCGGGTGGCGGCGACCAAACCCAGTTGTGGGTTAGAGAATACGGTTCCCATCTCTCCTGGGGCCGAGTAGTCCGCATCAGGCATGCGCGAGAGAGCGTCCGCTACGACATTTTTCGGGCCCGGGATGTATCTCAACTTAAAATTGAATCTGCTAAAGAACTGGGCCCATCTCAGCTGCTTAGCGTTCAGTCTCTGGGGTCTGCAGGGCCTGCAGGTTCTTATGATCTGTCCAAACTTCGAAAGGGACCGGCGTTCCCTCCAGGAAGTGCCTCCAATGGGCCAGAGCCGCCCGTATGGCAAACGACTCCTTCTCCCATACGTGCCATCTTTTTCCGTTTGGGTGAACTTCTTGGAGAGATAAGCACATGGCCTCAAGTGGCCTTCTTCATCCGGCTGGAGGAGGACTGCTCCGTATGCCGCCTCGGACGCGTCACACTGCACTGTGAAGGGCCTGCTCATCACCGGGTGAATCAACAGGGGCTGGCTGGTGAACTGCCGCTTGAGGTTCACGAACGCCTCTTGACACTGTGGTGTCCATTGAAGTTTGGCGCTAGGGGTTTTGGTCTTCCTGGTTTCTCCCAACCCCTTAGTTTTAAGCAGGTCTGTTAGCGCTAAGGTAGTCTCTGCAAAATTCGGGATGAATTGCCGGTAGAAGTTCGCGAATCCCAGGAACCCCTGCAGCTGTCTCCGCGTGGGGGGCTTCCCATTCCAGCACGTCTCGCACCTTCGCCGGTCCATCGCGATGCCCCGTGTGGAGATGCGATATCCCAAGTAGTTCAACTCAGTCTGATGGAACTCGCATTTGGACAACTTGGCGTATAGCCGATTGTCTTTCAGCCTCCTCAGGACTTCCGGGTCAACGCCACGTGCTCTGTACGGGTCTCTGTGTAGATCAGGACGTCGTCCAGGTACACGATGACCCCCTTGTACAACAGGTCTCTGAGGGCCTCGTTGATCAACTGTTGGAAGATTTTTGTCGCCCCCTTTAGGCCGAAAGGGGTGACTAAAAACTCGAAATGGCCCAAGTGACAGTTGAAGGCCGTCTTCCAGCAGTCCTCTGGCTTGACCCGGATTCTATAGAATGCCTCTCGAATGTCTAGCTTAGTGAACAGCCTGGCCTTCCCCAGCTGGGCCAGGATCTCGGACATCAAGGGAGGGGGTACGGATTCGCCGAGCTGATGGCGTTTATCCTCGGTAGTCCACACAGAGCCGGAGACTCCCATCCGCCTTGGGGCGGAAGAGCACAGGGGCCGCCAGTGGGCTATCTGAGTGTCTAATAAAACCCTGGCCAGGTTTTTGTCTATGAACACCTCAGCGCCCTTTTCTCCGGCTCCGACATTGCATACATCTTGGGTTTGGGGAGTGTCGCCCCCTCTTCTATCTTAATGGCACAGTCCATGGCGCGGGAGGGTGGCAGCTCGTCGCATTCTTTCTCGCTGAACACCTCAGCCAGCTCCCAATAGTCCTGCGGTACTCCTGCCAATTGAGCGAGCCCGGCTCCTGCCGCATTAGGACTCCCTCCTTCTCCTGGGTACTCTATCTTAGCCTGAACCTGCCCATCTCTGAAGCGCACCTCCCCCGTCTTCCAGTTGATCCTCGGATTGTGTTCCTCCAACCAGGGGCTGCCCAGAATTAAGGGTTGGTTAGCCATCTCGGAGATCACAAAATTGATGCGCCCTCTGTGGGTCCCTATCCGCACCTCTAACTCCCCGGTCTTTCTGGTGGCTGGCGCCCCGTTGGCGAAGGTCCCATCCAGCTGCGCGAACAGGACCGGGGCCACTAACTCCCGGGGGGTCACTCCTAGCTGGGCTGCTAAGCCAGGGGATATTAAGCATCTGGTGCACCCACAGTCTAGCATGGCACTAGCCTTTGCCGGTGGCGGGGCCGCGCACGGCTACTTTAACTGTGAGGATTCCTCCACTGGGAGGCTCCGACTCACCGCCCTGGGAAGGTGAGATCTGCCGCCGGGCGCTCACGGCAGATCGGGCTTGTTTTCCGCCGACTCTTCCGATCCGCTCTCCTCCGCGCCTCTCCCGTAGTCACCTCCGCCCCTCGGGTTGGTTGGCGCTCGGGCCAAATCTCTAGCCGCCGCTCCCGAGGCCTTGGTCGTCTTCGGTGTCCCGGGGTCGGGTCGGACCCTTCTCCCCCCCCGCGGCGGGCGGCCTCCTCGGGCATTCGACCGCCCGATGCCCCTCTCGGCCGCAGGTGAAGCAAGCGCCTCTCCGCGGTCTATTTGCGTCTCGACTTGGCGACCTCCGCCAGGTTGGCGACCTCCGGGCCAGCCCCGTTCGCATGGTTGGGGCCGGGTCGCGTGCTCGCGGGGCGTCTCGGGGCCTCCTGGGTGCCGCCTCCCGATCGCACTCCACTTGGCCGGCCAGGTCAATCCATCCTTCCAGGGTGTCCGGGTTTCTGCGGTTCAGAGCCCAATCCAGGGTCTCTCTCCTCAGTCCTGCTTTAAAATAGTCTAATTTGGTCGCCCCTCTGACCAATCGCGGATTTTTCCGGCAGGGCCTTGAACGCCAAGGCGTACTCGGATACCGCCCTCGACCCCCTGGTAGATCCGCTTCAATTCTGCTTTAGCTTTTGCTTCCGCGTGCGGGTCTCTAAACCGCTGCTGCAGCGCCTCAGGAAGGCCTCAAGACCCCTAAGCTCCGGGCATCGGTCTCGGTCATCGGGCCCTACCAGTCGGCCGCAGCGTTTTTCAGGTTGCGTCCCACGGCCCTCTCTTGGGCCGCCTCGGAGGGGAACGAGTCTCCGTAGTCTTCCATAAAATTGCGGACATTGGTGACAAAAAATGAAAGGTGGCTTGGGTCTCCCTCGAACTTGACTTTTAAGTCTCTCCGATGGCCGCTTCATTCCAGGGTCCGGTCGCGTGGGCCCAGGTTGAAGGTGGAGGTCCCCTGGCGGGAGTGAAGGCGGCACCGGCCCCTCCGAAGGCGGCCCTGCCGGACGGCAGTCTCTCTGCCCTCCGCCGCATAGCTTGAACGCCCCTCCGTGCCTCGATCTTCCTCGGTGGGGGTCCCCATGTGTCCATCCGCCTCTGCATCATTCCCATCTGCTGGCGGATGTCGGCTATGGCTCTGGCCATCTCTCCCATCATCTCCTCCATCCGCTCGCCCCGACTCGTGCCTTCCACTGGGGCCTGACCGACTCCCTCCTCGGGCCTGGGGCCCCTTTCTTCCGCCGCGTCACCACCTCGTCCCACAGGAGGGAGGAATCGCGGCCTCCTGGTCGCCTGCTCCGGAGACAATCACAGGCCTCTCCCCCCTCCGGGCCTCCAGCCGCCTCACCGAGGATCCCATCTTCCACCTCTTCGGATCCCCGCCAGCGCGGTTCCACTCGGGGCTCCTGGAGGTCTTCTTCCCTTCCACTAGACATCTCAAGGGGGTTCGCGGTCGGATCGGCTCACGACTGCGAGTCAGGTTGTGAGTACGGTTTTTATGTGAGCGTTGGTAGGCCGCTCAATAATCACACTCACTCGGGTATTGAGGAAATGCTTTATGAGTCCTTAATCCAAGGCAGTAAAAACCGTACTGAAGCCTTCCCTCCAAAATCCCTGCTCAAAACTAGATAACCCCGGAACCCCACCCCTCTTGTCCTTTTCGGCGGGAACTCCACCAGCTCAGAAACAACAGGGAACAACATGGAACCAGGAGAACCAAAATGGCGGCCGCGCCTCCGATCGCTCGATCCTCTTCCAAGATGGCAGCCGCGTCTTTATCCATTGCGCTATCCCGCATTGGACTAGGCGCCGCTGACACTTTTATCCTTATGCTGGGTAAAGAACCACAAGCAAAGATGGGTAACATGGCCTAACACATCCGTATGTATCACCAATCATGAATTGTATCGCCAATCTGGCCCAGTTTACCTGTCTGAACGGATTCTCCCCTATTTCTTTCTTTCTTTCTTTACTTTACTTATATTCCGCTCTTCTCACCCCGAAGGGGACTCAGAGCGTATTACAGCACACATACTTGCAGACAATCCCTGTAGTTGAACATATGACATATAGACATATGACATTTATCACAGTACACTACATACATTTTGACATATCACATATTACATACATACATTTTGACATATTACAAACACATATACACATACAGAGGCAAACTTTCTGGCCACCAGGGGGAGCTGATGCACTCCTCTCAGCGTTTTTCCAGCGTCCCTTTGTTGTTCTTCCTCATTCCTGGTTTTTTTTTTTGATGGCCCCATAAATTTTGCCTCCCCACTTAATGTGGTACCTTTATCTCCTACTTGACAGATGCATCTGTCTTTCGGGCTGCAAAGGTCGACAACAGGCTACACTTAAGGTCAAGCACCCACCTTGACCCAGGCAGGCTTCGAACTCATGACCTACAGGTCAGAGAGATCTTATACAGCTGACACTTAGCCAGCTGCACCACATTCCCGGTGCTGAACCATCAAGGACATTAAGATCCTCCGGAGAGGCCCTGCTCTCGGTCCCACCAGCTTCACAAGCGCAGCTGGTGGGGACGAGAGACGGGGCCTTCTCTGTGGTGGCCCCTCAGCTGTGGAACTCTCTCCCAAGCGATGCTAGATCTGCCCCCTCTCTGTTGTCCTTTAGGAGGCTGGTGAAGACCTGGATGTGGAACCAAGCCTTCCCAGAATAGGCTGCGATTGACTGTTCTCTGAATGTATGACCACGTTTGCAGATCGAGTGGAATTGTTTTAATGGCGATGTGGTTTTATGCTGGGCTTTTTATGTATTTTAATATGTTGTTCTAGTTGTTTTTAAATTGTATAGCATGGAATCTTTGCTGTGATGCCGGTCTGAGTCCCTCGAGAGAGGTGAGAAGGCCGGGGGACAAAAGTTTTAAATAAAGAAATAAATAAATAGGCTAAGAAGGAAGCTATAGGCATGGCTCTGGCTCCCTCCCTCTCACACAGTGGTGCTTCACATTATCAATGTGCAAACTATATGTAGTATTACTCATGAAACACACACTCAGGCCCGGATTAAATGATTGTGGCGCCTTAGGCCACACTCTGGTGCACCGCCCCCGCCTCGGGGGTGTGGCCGCTTGTGGGGGGCGTGGCCGCTTCCTCCTTACTGAGGGAGGGGCAACGCCGATGATGGGAGGGAGGAGGGGCGGCGAGGGCTACTCTGCACCTCCACCTCCCTCCCGCTGCGTCGACACCGCCCCTCCGTCCTTCAGTGAAGGAAAGAGGGGCGGCGCCAACAACGGGAGGGAGGAGGGGTGGCGAGGGCTTCTCTCCGCCTCTTCCTCCCTCCCTCCCACTGCGTCGGCACCGCCCCTCCGTCCTTCAGTGAAGGACAGAGGGGCGGCGCCAACAACGGGAGGGAGGAGGGGTGGCGAGGGCTTCTCTCCACCTCTTCCTCCCTCCTCCCGCTGCGTCGGCACCGCCCCTCCGTCCTTCAGTGAAGGAAAGAGGGGCAGCGCCAACAACGGGAGGGAGGAGGGTGGGCGAGGGCTTCTCTCCGCCTCTTCCTCCCTCCCTCCCACTGCGTCGGCACCGCCCCTCCGTCCTTCAGTGAAGGAAAGAGGGGCGGCGCCAACAACGGAGGGAGGAGGGGTGGCGAGGGCTTCTCTCCACCTCTTCTTTCCCCCTCCCTCTCTGCCGTCGGCACCGCCCCTCCGTCCTTCAGTGAAGGAAAGAGGGGCGGCACCGACGACGGGAGGGGGGAGGGGGGGCCGGGGCGTCTCTCCGCCTCCTTCCTCCCTCCTCCACTCTGTCGGCACCGCCCCTCCATCCTTCAGTGAAGGAAAGAGGGGCGCGCCACAACGGGAGGGAGGAGGGGTGGCGAGGGCTTCTCTCCACCTCTTCCTCCCCCTCCCCCCACTGCGTCGGCACCGCCCCTCCGTCCTTCAGTGAAGGAAAGAGGGGCGGCGCCAACAACGGGAGGGAGGAGGGGTGGCGAGGGCTTCTCTCCTCCGCCTCCTCCTCCCTCCCACAAAGCGGCACCGCCCCTCCGTCCTTCAGTGAAGGAAAGAGGGGCGGCGCCAACAACGGGAGGGAGGAGGGGTGGCGAGGGCTTCTCCACCTCTTCCTCCCTCCTCCCGCTTGTCGGCACCGCCCCTCCGCCCTTCAGTGAAGGAAAGAGGGGCGGCGCCGACAACGGGAGGGAGGAGGGGGCGAGGGCTTCTCTCTGCCTCCTCCTCCCTCTCGTCGCGTCGGCACCGCCGCTCTGTCCATCAGTGAAGGAAAGAGGGGCGGCGCCGACGAGGGGCGGGCGGAGGGGTGGCGAGGGCTTCTCTCCACCTCTTCCTCCCTCCTCCCTGCAGTCGGCACCGCCCCTCCGTCCTTCAGTGAAGGAAAGAGGGGCGGCGCCGATGACGGGAGGGAGGAGGGGTGGCGAGGGCTTCTCTCCGCCTCCTCCTCCCTCCCGCCATGTCGGCACCGCCCCTCCGTCCTTCAGTGAAGGAAAGAGGGGCGGCGCCGACGACGGGAGGGAGGAGGGGTGGCGAGGGCTTCTCTCCACCTCTTCCTCCCTCCCTCCCGCTGCGTCGGCACCGCCCCTCCGTCCTTCAGTGAAGGAAAGAGGGGCGGCGCCAACAACGGGAGGGAGGAGGGGTGGCGAGGGCTTCTCTCCGCCTCTTCCTCCCTCCCTCCCACTGTGCGCCGCACCGCCCCTCCGTCCTTCAGTGAAGGAAAGAGGGGCGGCGCCAACAACGGGAGGGAGGAGGGGTGGCGAGGGCTTCTCTCCACCTCTTCCTCCCTCCCTCCCACTGCGTCGGCACCGCCCCTCCGTCCTTCAGTGAAGGGAAGAGGGGCGGCGCCAACAACGGGAGGGAGGAGGGTTGGCGAGGGCTTTCTCCGCCTCTTCCTCCCTCCCTCCCGCTGCACCGGCACCGCCCCTCCGTCCTTCAATGAAGGAAAAAGGGGTTGTGCCGACAACGGGAGGGAGGAAGGGGCAACAGGAAGCCGCGTCAGAGGGCCCTTAAGGCCTATGGCGCTCCGCGCAAAGGCGCAGGAGCGCCAGAAGAAGATCAAACTGTTTTTAAATTTTTAATATTTTTTTTTAATTTTGGGGTGTCCGGATTTGCTGCTCCCTCAAGGCTGCCGCCTTAGGCCATGGCCTAGGGTGGCCTTATGGGTAATCCGGGCCTGCACACACTTGGACTAGAGGCAAATAACTCATTCGCACTCAAACAATTATGGTTATGGAAAAAAACAAATTAAAATTAACCCAAAAAAACCACCAAGAAATTGTTCAGAGAAAAAAATGTTCTTCACTTTCTCTACCAGCGGGGGGGGGGGAGTTCTTCAACATGGAGGCTGCTGGAGATGTTCAGCTCCAAGAACAAAGGTGACTGAGTAGATCAATGACAATTGAATCACATTCACAGTTCAATTGACTTTGCCTAGAGAAACAGGCAAAGTTCAGGCATTTCTAAGGATTGTGTAGCAAGCATTTTTTTTCTTATTATAGAATTAATTGAAATGTCTCGGGTCTTATGAACAATTTTGTGAACTGTCTCCGGCTGTTATTACTTCAATTTATGTTGAAATAATAGTATGTTTGATAAAATGCATATTGCACAAGTAATACTCGTAGGAAACAGCAATGATAGCTATCCAGGTTTATTTTTGTTATTACAATAATATTTTCTCTGAAAGCAGTAGTGCATCTTTCCAGAGCGGAGAAAGGTAACTCTACATGTCTGTGTGCATCAGTCTCAAGCATCGCAATCTGCAGATCAAGTTCCGTCTCTATTCTGATTCCAGGGATGCTTTGAAATTTCTGATTAGATTTTATTGTCTGGTCTGGTAGCAAGTCCATCAGTATGTTGGGCAGGGAACAAACCCAACTTATATCTAGGCCACTCACTATTGAATGCCAGCCACAAAATAACAAGACCAGGCACATGAACAAGGGCCATGTTATTGACCTAAATCAGGAGTGTTGAACTCATTTTTATTTAAGCACTAGCTTGGGGACCCGGCGGTGCCCGGGTCATTTGAGAAAGGCATTGGTTGCCTGTGATCCAAATTGAGTCTAGATCCAATGTCAGCAGGGTTCAGTGGATACCGGTGAACTACTACTCCCATATGCATGTCCCATTGTCCATTTCTATCCTCCCCCAAACCACACCAGGATGTAGAGTGGGTCGTGGGAATTCTGTGTGCAAAGTGTGGACTTGATCAGTCATTGGTGTGGTTCATAGTTGTCTCTGGAAGTGAGTGAAGGTACTGTAAATCCCATCATCCAGTGTCCGTTATCTCCAAATCCTCACCAGGATTTAGAGTGGATCATGGGGGCTCTGTGTGCCAACTGTGGCCCAGATCTGTCATTGGTGGGCTTCACAGTGGTCTATGGGAGCCGAAGCAAATTAAAGTAGTGGAAATCCCCTCATTTGTGGTGCATCCTCCCCTAAACGGCACCAGGGCGTAAAGTGGGTCATGTGTGCCAAGTTTGGTCCAGGTCTGTCATTCGTGCGGGTCACAGTGGCCTGTGGAAGTGGGAGCCAATCAGAAAGCTGACACATACACACATACATACCCACATACACTGACTTTTATTATATGTAGTAATTAGGGTACCTGGTAGTGCCTGGGATATTTGAAAAAAGGCATTGTTCGTTTTGGGGTGTTAGGCAATATCATGTAGTTAATTAGTAACATTATGTATTAGAAAAAAGCCAACCTTTGATTCAGTTTGTATTAGTGCTCCCGTTAGAAAATACATAACAATGCGGATGAGCCTCAATTCCCAGAACAGTGGGTCAATCCTCCCTAGACCAGGCCTGTATACACAGCTGGCCATGTTGAGTCTGTGTGGCAAGTTGGGTCCAGATCTGATGTCAGCTGGGGTCAGTACTCTCTGTATAAGAGTAAACTACAACTCCCATATGCCAAGGGCAGTCACCCCCGAACCCTCCAGTTGGTCATGTTGAGTCTGTGTGCCAAGTGTGGTCCAGATCCAACGTTGGCTGGGTTCAGTGCTCTTTGGATGCAGGTGAACTACAACTCCTATAAATCAAAGCCAATTCCCCCTAAACCTAGTCATGGGGGCTCTACATGCCAAATGTGATCCAGATCTATGATTGAAGGGGGTGTGCCTTGATGCAAGGTGAACTGCAACCCCTCCGTGTGGAATCAGTCCCCCAAACCCACCCAGTCTGTTCAGTGGCTGATCAATGCCTCTCTGGTGTGTGCCACAGGAAAGGGTAGGAAAGGGTCAAGGGAGAGGCCGTGGGCGGGGTCATGCAAATCGAAAGAGAAAGGAATCCTGGGCTGCCTTTGGCCCTCCAAATGTTACCAGCTGTTAGGAATTGTGGGAGTTGGAGTCTAAAACACCTGGAGGGCCCAAGTTTGCCCATGCCTGGTTTAGGATGAGGGGCAGTTATTTATTTATTTATTTATTCGTTGGACTTCTTAGCCGCCACTCCCAGGTGGCTCGGGGCGGCTCACAAATTCAAAGGGTACAGAACAAAGTAGTGCATAGAGCAATAAAAACAGCAACAATAAAACAATTAAAACAAAACAATAAAACAAGTCAAAAGGTTACATTACACACTCAACTAGCGTGTATTAAGACTGGCTCAGTTACCGAACGGCTGCCGAAATAGCCAGGTCTTGCAGGCCTTTCGGAAGGCCAAAGGATCATGGAGTGCCCTGGCCTCCGGCAGCAGGGAATTCCAAAGCGTGGGGGCAATGATGGAGAATGCCCATCTCCTCGTTGACGTGAGGCGGCAAGCTTTGACGCTCGAGACAAGGAGAAGATCTTTATCTTCGGATCTCAGCGATCTCATGGGACAGTACAGGGTCAGGCGGTCCCTCAGGTACACTGGCCCCAGACCATACAAGGCCTTGAAAGTCAGAACTAACACTTTGAAAGTGATCCGGAATTCAATAGGCAGCCAGTGCAATTCCCGCAGCACAGGTGTAATACGGTGGCCCACAGGTGTGCCTGTGAGCACACGGGGTGCGGCGTTTTGTACCAGCTTGAGTTTCCGGGTCACCGACAGAGGTAGGCCGATGTTATCAACCTTGTGATCACCTCCTCAGCTCATCATTGGGCATAAACACTTGAACCTGAGGCACATTCCACCGTCATGGGCTGTCCTTATTGGCTGATCTTATTCTGGAATAAGGACAGGAACTCTCCTGCCAAATCCTCAGAGTCTTTATAAAGAAGAAGAAGTTTCTCCTGAATTAACCCCGAGTCTGATCTCTTTCCAAACACCCCAAGAATTAAAACCCAGTGAGGTCATTCCAGGTGCCACTTTTCACCCAAAACAGGTGAAAACATCTTCCACTAATACTAATGACATTAAAAGGGTTATGTAAAACAGTCTTTCTCAACCTTTTTTTGAGCCGCGGCACATTTTTTACATTTACAAACTCCTGGGGCACACCACCAACCAAAATGGTGTAATACATATAGTTAATATGTTTTAAAAATATGTTTATACACTCAGTGTGAAACCTGGGCCTGTTTCGATGAACTCAACATAGAGATCCTGGCAGGAATGGCAGAAAGACACAAACTTCCCACACAGAAGTCCCATAACCAAGAGAAAATGCTATAAGAGTTTGGTGGGCATTGACCTTGGGTTTTGGAGTTGTAGTTCACCTATACCCAGAGAGCACTGTGGACTCAAACAATGTTGGATCAGGACCAAACTTGGCATGAATACTCAATATGCCCAAATGTGAACACAGATGGAGTTCAGGGGAAATAGACCTTGACATTTGGGAGTTGTAGTTGCTGGGATTTATAGTTCCCCTACAATCAAAGAGCATTCTGAACCCCACCAATGATAGAACTGGGCCAAACTTCCCACACAGAACCCCCAGGAGGCAAGAGGAGGCCTCTACTTGGGGAAAGGGAGGCCGGCCTTCCCAGTGCATGGAGAGGGAGAGACCAAGTAGACAACGGGTGGGGAGGGGGGTGTTTGTAATTTTGTGTCTTTATTGAGGTAGGTTTCTTAGGGTTTTTATGCTTCAACACACTAGACTCTTCCCCCCCCCCTTTCCTGGAGGTTCCAATTTCCCACAACACACCTGATGATTGCTCACAGCACACTAGTGTGCCCCGGCACACTGGTTGGGAAACACTGATGTAAAGCACCATCCTAAGCCAATTGTCCCTTTCCATCAAGATACAGTGCGAGATGGGTGAAAGCCCCTTGCTAAAAGGGGAATAAATTCTTACCTTCCCCTTTATATGACCAAAATATCAAACGGCATTGAGGGTGGGGGGATGAGTAGAACAAAGGATAAGGAGGCCAGGGCAGGGGGGTGACCTGGCTCATCCGCTTGGGGTTTTGAGGTTAAGTTGGTTGTTACAGATCCTTGGCATGAAAGGTAACTAAATGTACTTAGCCCAGGGCTATTCAACTGATGGCCCGAGGGCTGTATACGGCCCCCCAGCCCCTTCCCAGCGGCCCCCTAAGGTTTTTAATAAAAAATAAAAATAGAACCCCCCCCCAAAAACCCTACTTCTGGGTTCGGCGCAAGTATCGCGAGAATATGCAATTCTCACGGGATTTCGCTGTCAACGCGAGATCACGCCAGCGTTGACAGCGAAATCCCGTGTGGATAGCGTATTCTCGTGATACTCTTTGGCTACTCTACTACTGGATCGCTGAGGCCCACAGACGCGATTAGGACCTTCTTCGACTCCGTCGCTCGTCGCCTCCCTCGTTGTCCGGGTACTCCTGGATCCTGCGCGTTTGGAAAAGGTAGGCCAAAGAAGAGGGCTCCTCATGTATTCCCTCATGTATTCCCTCCCCCCATCTCCCCTCATGTATTAAATATAAAATTAAATATATATATAAAGATGAAATAAGGGGAGAGGGGAGGATGGAATTAAATATATTTAATATTAAATAAAAATAAGGGGAGAGGGCGCCGGGGAGAGGGCGGAGCCGTGGGCGGGGAGGGTGGAGCCGGCGGCAGGGTCAGTGACCGGAATTCAGGCCCCTGGGCCGGTAGAAGCTGGACAGCCCTGCTCTAGGCCAGTGTGGGGCATAAATATGCAATGAAATAAATATAATTAATGGTGTATTTTGGCCTCATTCTGTGTCCCATGCATGCATCCAGCCCCTTTGTGAATATAAATATAATTAATGGTGTATTTTGGCCTCATTCTGTGTTCCCTGCATGCATCCATAATCATGCTGTTCCATTGCTTTATTTATTTATTTTAAAAGTAATAATACAACTAGTAATTGTAAGTAAATTGGAGCCCGGGGAGGGGGCGGAGCCGGTGGAGGAGGAGGAGCTGGGGAGGGGCGGGGGCGGAGCCGGGGCGGGGGTGGAGCCGGGGGCGGAGGCAGACCCTTAGGCCCCCCAGGTGATCAGTGACCGGAATTCAGGCCCCTGGTCTCATAGAAGTTGGACAGCCCTGACTTAGCCCAATGCTACATGTCACCTCTTGTAGTCCTGGTCTGGCCACAATTACATACTCAGACAAATGGACAGACAACTACAGATGCCAGGAGCCTGTAGCCATTGCAATGATAAGTTTCCTCAAACTATTCTTTTAATACTCCTACAAACTCCCCAAGGCCTGATAAAGGGATGATTTCCTCTCCTGTAACAGAAGTTATAGGGGATTGTGGGACACACAAATCATCACGTCCTTATAATCCCATTCCGTGCATCTCTATTTCTGGAAAATAATTTGAGAAAAATGGTAATTACAACTTGTCTACATCACAGTGTGTTGTTCGGGGGGCATATATTTCCAGCATCTCAAAGATGAAAGTTTCAACATATGCTCTAAGCATGATGTTACACAGCAATGAACAAAATTTCCAAATGTAATTCTGCACTGGCATTTGTTACCATGGAAACAGGAGAGAGAGATATATATATATACCCACACACACACACACACTCTCCTAGTAGCCCAGTGTATGCCATGGATATCAATGCTGTATCTATGTACTGTCACACCTTGTTATTTTTTTTTAACTCTCTCTTAATTCTCACACACTCATGTACGATCATAGAGTCTTCCTGTCCTCAGGATCCTTATCCTGGATAGAGATTTTTCCAAATTTAGTGAGGAAGTCTGAAAGACAATTCTGGGTCTTTATCCAGATACAAGTGGCAGGAATTTAGCATCTTGTGGTTTTACATCTCATTAGAGCTGAGAAAATGTCTCCTACTCCAGTGTTTGCCAACCTTTTTTGAGCCGCGGCACATTTTTTACATTTACCAAATCCTGGGGCACACCACCAACCAAAATGACACAAAATGACACTCTAACACAGCAATACATATAGTTAATATGTTTTTAAATGTATTTATACAATCACTGTGAAACCTGGGCCTGTTTCGATGAACACAACATAGATATCCTGGCAGGAATGGCAGAAGGACACAAACTTCCCACACAGAACTCCCTTAACCAAGAGAAAATGCTACAAGAGTTTGCTGGGCATTGACCTTGGGTTTTGGAGTTGTAGTCCACCTATATCCAGAGAGCACTGTGTACTGAAACAATGTTGGATCAGGACCAAACTTGGCATGAATACTCAATATGCCCAAATGTGAACACAGATGGAGTTTGGGGAAAATAGACCTTGACATTTGGGAGTTACAGTTTCTGGGATTTATAGTAAACACACAATCAAAGAGCATCCTGAACTCTTGCAACAATGGAATTGAACCAAACTTGGCATATTGAACTCTCATTACCAACAGAAAATACTGAAAGGGTTTGCTTGGGAATTAACCTTGAGTTTGGAAGTTGTAGTTCACCTACACCCAGAGAGCACTGTGGACTCAAACAATGTTATGTTGTTGTTTGTTTTCTATCCAGAATCACAATGTTGGAAGGAGGCTCACCACTTTAAGGTCCCTAAGACAGGCATGGGAAAACTTCGGCCCTCTGGGTGTTTTGGACTCCAACTCCCACCATTCCTAACAGCCTGAGGCCCTTTCCTGCTTAAGTGGCTGAGGGGGGGGGGGAGGAAAAGGGCCTGAGGGTATTGGAGGTTCCAATTTCCCACGGCACACCTGATGATCGCTCACGGCACACTGGTTGGGAAACACTGTCCTACTCAACTTGGTTGGATCTTTGTTGATGATAAATGTTAGGGTGGAAAAAGAAAGGATATTAATAGAACGGGGAGAAACGATTGACTTTCCTTCCGACGGAGAATACTTGCAAATGCATCATGTGCTAGTCTGGGGAGTTATATATTTAAATCCTTCTTTAAAGAACTGAAAATGGTTTCTGTGGTTTGGCCGAGTGCCAAATGGCCAAACAGCCTTCTTGTGGCTGTGGAAATGGGGTGGTCAATGACCCCAGGGAGTCCAATGAGTGCCAGGAACTAAAGTGTGGAGGGGAGAGGTGGGGAAGCATCTGCTGCAGAAAAATTTGGGAGCAACCACATCATATTACATCTTCAATGGGGAAATGGGCTTCCTATTTCCAAAGCAGGTTAGAGTTGTATGATGTTCGGTGAAACTAAAGGGACATTTGAAAATGTTTTTGCTCATTTTTTAAAAATGAAGCCCTCAGGTCACCTTGTAATGAATATGCCGTGGCTCCTCTGTGTTACATTGATAGCCCACCATTTGAACAATTTGCAACTCATCTTGGTATGATTTACTCAAAGGAGATCTGCCACTGTTTTCCTCTCAAGCTGAATGAATGTGACTTCCCTAATGCAGTGTTTTTCAACCTTTTTTGAGCCACGGCACATTTTTTACATTTGCAAAATCCTGGGGCACACCACCAACCAAAATGACACAAAATGACACTCTAACACAGTAATACATATAGTTAATATGTTTTTAAAATGTATTTATACACTCAGTGTGAAACCTGGGCCTGTTTCGATGAACACAACATAGATATCCTGGCAGGAATGGCAGAAAGACACACACGAAGGTCTTGCTCAACAGCTGGGAGTTATAGTTCACCTGCAATCAAAGAGCATTCTGAACTCCACCAATGATGGAATGGAATCAAACTTCCCACACCGAACTACCATAACCAAGAGAAAATACTATAAGAGTTTGGTGGGCATTGACCTTGAGGTTTGGAGTTGTAGTTCACCGATATCCAAAGAGCACTGTGGAGGGGAGGGAGGAAGATGTGGGACGGGTCTGTGCAGTAGAGCCCGCACAGGTCACGTCTTCCCAGGGGTGGTCTAAGGTAATTTTATATGGTAAGCAAACATTATTTTGGCGCCCCCCCCAAACATTATTTTGGCACCCCCCATGTAAAACAAATATACAATTATAATATCACAATACCATTAGTAGTATTATATTGTATCAATGTACATACAATATATTATAGCACATACTCATATATTATATTATATCATAATTACATTACAATATACATTACAATATAATTATATTGACATTATAATATAATATAACATTCTATTATTTAAATATAATTATCCTCTAATAAATATTTTCATGACTCCTATAAAACTCAAATAACCCAAAAGAAAGTAAAATAAAATATTATATATTACTATTTGCCTGCGCAGTTGCGCTTGTCTCTCCTTGATGCTCCCGGCCGGCGCACACAGGGGGGGGAGGTGGGCGGGTGTGGTAGGGTTCACACGTGATTGGGCCTGGCGAGGGAGTTTGCCTCAGCGCGCAGCGGCTACTTCCGCTGGCGGCTGTCAGGAAGCAATACGTCGCCAATTCCCCTTTGGCTCCACTCCCCTCTCCCTTTGTCTCCGCCCCCTGCCTGCCCAATTGGGCCACCGTATTCGGCGGCAGGGCAGAGACAAAGTGAGAGGGGAAGCACTCCCTGCCTGCCCGATAGGGAGTGCTTTGCTTACAGGCTTCTGCGCAAGGGAGCTACTGGGCATGCGCGGAGGTTTTCACGCATGCACAGTTGCTCCTGTGCTCAATTTCAACTCCGGAGCAACTGCACCTGCGTGGAAACCTCCACGCAAGCCCAGAAGCGTAGTCGGAGCGCACAAGGCCGGGGCCCAAAAGCAGGCAGCCGCGGCACTGCCTGAGGAACATCCCAGATGGCGCCCCTTCCCAGATGGCGCCCCATGCAGCCGCTTCCTTGGCCTACCTGTAGGACCGCCCTTGTGTCTTCCTCCCTCCCTTTCCCGCAGAAGCGCCCGCGTGGGCAAAGCGAGGCAAAGCAAGCAGAGCGAGGCTGGGAAGAAGGGAGCCCGAGTGGAGAAGAAAAAGTGTTCGGCAGGAGGGGAAAGAAAGGGTCTTGGAGGCTCCCATTTTCCACGGCACACCTGATGATCGCTCACGGCACACTAGTGTGCCCCGGCACACTGGTTGGGAAACACTGACCTAATGGACTTCATTGACTCAGTAGCATTTGAGCTCTGGACTGCTGAAGTCCTAGTCTGTTGTTCAAACCAGAACACCACACTGAGTCTAAGAAAACTTACGAGTACTTTTCCCCCTCATCCTTCAGTCGCTAATCTAAATCTTTAGAAAGAAATCAAATTTGGTCCTGTTCTATTATCTGGGTGGAGGCCACAAGGGGACGCTAGAGAGAGAAGGGTAGTCAAATTTTCAGGGGTGGACGATGAGTTGAAGGAGGAAAACCATTTCCCCCTGTTTTTCTGTTCTTCCCCCACCCGTGTCTCCATCATGGAAACAAACCTTGTTTATAACCGCTGGGGTGGAATCCGTACCCGATAATTTCCATCTCTGCCTGGAAGCCGTGACTGGATGGCTGCGAGCCAGTAAGTTGAAGGTGAACCCGGCGAAGACGGAGATCTTGTGGCTGGGTTGCCTGGGGGGGGGGGGGAGATCCAGTTGCCAACGTTTGACAGCGTGGCGTTATGCCCGCAGCCTCTAGTAAAGAGCTTAGGGGTCCGGGTGGACCCCCAGCTGTCTATGGTGGCGCAGGTTGCCTGCGCCTGCAAGACAGCTTTTTACCGTCTCCGACAGGCAAAACGTCTGGCTCCTTACCTCTCCCGTTGCGACCTGGCCACGGTGATCCAAGCCACGATCATCTCGAGGCTTGATTACTGTAATACGTTGTACATTGGCCTGCCCTTGTCGATGATCCGGAAACTCAAGCTAGTGCCGAACGCAGCAGCACGCCAGCTCTCAGGAGCCGTAAGATCTGCTCACGCAACCCCACTGCTGTGCGAGCTGCACTGGCTTCCCATCGAATTCCGGGTCTCCTTCAAGGTGTTAGTTCTAACTTTCAAGGCCTTATATGGTTTGGGGCCAGTGTACCTGAGGGAGCGGCTGACCCCATACCTGCCCAGAAGATCACTGCGCTCAGAGGGGCTCAACATGTTGGAAGTGCCTGGCATAAAGACCTACAGGCTAGCCAGTACGCGGCAGAGGGCATTCGCAGTGGCCGCGCCAACGCTATGTAACTCGTTGCCTGAACAGACGCTGAGCCCTGCGGGACTTGATGACATTTCGCAAGGCTGTTAAGACCTGGCTGTTTAGGCAGGCATTCGGCTCTGACCGGTGCCCGCCATAACCTGCCACCCGCCGCATCACTGCCGCTACATCACTACTGTCCTGTTACAGTTTTATTGGGGGGGGGTGGAATTGGTTTTAATGCTGTTTTAATGTTGTTATGTGTTTTTATTGGTATTTTATTGTTGTAAACCGCTCTGAGCTTCGGAGTGAGCGGTCTACCAAGCTGAAATAAATAATAAATAATAATAAAATGAAAAACAGGGAAAATAGTTTTCTTCCTTAAACTCCCCCCACCCCCCCAGTAAAATGAACTATGCTTTTCTCACTACCGCCCCCTTGTGGCCTCCACCGGGATAAAATGGAACACTAATAACTTTATTTGTATCCCATCCCATCCCATTCAAAGTCATACATCTGTATACCTTAATAAAACGGAATGTTTGTATGTGTGCGGAGGGCGGGAGGGAGGAAATGTGGCAGCTATTTGCATAAAGTCCTTTGATTGGCCAGCCTCGCCACTCCAAAATTCTAAGGCACCAGACAGAGGGCATTGATTGCCACTGATTAGCCAGCATCCCAGAATCCAGGCCTCTACATTCAAACAACAGGATTTCTTCCCACTGAGGGGGAAAATGTGGCAGCTATTTGCATAAAGTCCTTTGATTGGCCAGCCGCGCCACTCCAAAATTCTAAGGCACCAGACAGAGGGCATTGATAGCCACTGATTAGCCAGCATCCCAGAATCCAGGCCTCTACATTCAAACAACAGGATTTCTTCCCACTGAGGGGAAAAATGTGGCAGCTATTTGCATAAAGTCCTTTGATTGGCCAGCCGCGCCACTCCAAAATTCTAAGGCACCAGACAGAGGGCATTGATTGCCACTGATTAGCCAGCATCCCAGAATCCAGGCCTCTACATTCAAACAACAGGATTTCTTCCCACTGAGGGGGAAAATGTGGCAGCTATTTGCATAAAGTCCTTTGATTGGCCAGCCTCGCCACTCCAAAATTCTAAGGCACCAGACAGAGGGCATTGATTGCCACTGATTAGCCACCATCCCAGAATCCAGGCCTCTACATTCAAACAACAGGATTTCTTCCCACTGAGGTGAAAAATGCACCATCAACATTCCCTCCCCACTTGGCTCTGTGAAAACAAAATGGATTCCTGTTTTCTCCTCCCCCCTCAGCTTTTAGAAAACGGCTGCCTGCCATTCGGCCTTTTAAAGTTACCAATTACCAGCAGAGCAGGCCAGAACATTACAGGCCCCAAAAGAGAGTTTAGGACATGATGGGCCACGAATAATGGGATTTGCAGTACCTTCACCCAATTAACTTCCCAGAAAACACTGTAGCCCCTACAAATCACAAACCAGGCCCAAAATTTACAGTACGGCTTCATTAACTTGATTTCCCTGACTAGGCCTCAGTTAATGGGACATTGTGTATGGCCTGAATTAACAGTAACCAACCTTGGCACACTGAGCCCCTATGACCCATGATTCATTCTACTGCAGTTTGGAGTAGGGAGGACCATGGATGATGGGACTTGAAGTACCATCACAGGTTATGAGATTTGTAGTACTTTCAAACTCTTCATTCCCCACAGACCAAGGCGGCCCTGAACCACAAGACCAAACTTGGCACACAGTACCCCCATGACCCACACTCCATCCTACTGCAGTTTAGAGGAGGATGGACCATGAAGGATGGGATTTCATACCTCCATTCACTTCCCAAGCCCGCTGCGACCCTCATCCAGTGCATAATCATGACCACACTTGGCACAAAAAGCCCCCATGATCCAATGGACGTCCTGATGCAGTTCGGAGGGCGGACCACGGATAATGGGACTTGAAGTACCTCCACTCATTTCACCAGACCATTGCCAACCTCATCCAAACACTGATCAAGACCAAACTTGGCACACAGAGCCCCCATGACTCATTCTACATTCTGGTGCAGTATTGAGGAGGGTGGACCACGAATGATGGGACTTGAAGTACCTCCACTCACTTCCCAAGACTGCTGCGACCCTCATTCAATGACTAATCAAGACCAACTTGGCACACAAAGCCCTCATGACCTACTCTACATCCTGGTGCTGTTTGGAGGGGGATGGACCATGGATGACGGGACTTGAAGTACCTTCACTCACGTCCCAAGACTGCTGCGACCCTCATTCAATGACTAATCAAGACCAACTTGGCACACAAAGCCCTCATGAGACCATGGATGATGGGACTTGAAGTACCTCCACTCATTTCACAAGACTGCTGCGACCCTCATTCAATGACTAATCAAGACCAACTTGGCACACAAAGCCCTCATGACCCACTCTACATCCTGGTGCTGTTTGGAGGGGATGGACCATGGATGACGGGACTTGAAGTACCTTCACTCACCTTCTGAGACTACTGCGACCCTCATCCAATGAATGATCAACACCAAATGTGACACACACAGCCCCCATGACCCACTCTACATCCTGGTGCTGTTGGGAGGGGGGTGGACCATGGCCAATGGGACTTGCAGTACCTTCACTAACTTCCTGAGACCACTGCAAGCCACATACACATCTATTAGGAACCAACCTTGGCACACAATGCCTTCCTCAAATAACCCGGTCCTCAGCTAGTATATAATAAATAACTGAGTGATAAATATAAGTAAACATGATAAACAATGACAAATCAATAAAAAAAACAATCCAATCAAGTACCCTCAATACATTGTGACTTTGTTATTTGTGATGTGGTTGTCCCATTGCCTGCCATTTAGGACTGCAGGATTCACTCATTATCCCAATGACCATGAATTTTTCCTCTATTGCTAGAAACATTTCTTTATTTCTTTATTCTACACTGCCCCCAGTAAAACTGCTGAGCTTGCTGAACTTGCTGACCAAAAGGTTGGTGGTTTGAATCCAGGAAGCGGGGTGAGCTCCCACTGTTAGACCCAGCTTCTGCCAACCTAGCAGTTCAAAAACATGCATATGTGAATAGATTAATAGGGAATTTAATGGCACTCCATACCGTCATGCCGACCACATGCTCTTGGAGGCATCTACGGACAACACCAGCTCTTTGGCTTTGAAATGGAGATGAGCACCTCTGGTAAGTCTTCAGAAAAGCCCCTCAGTCACAACATGACAAAAACAATTATTTACAAACAAGGACAAAAATTTCAAACAAAGCAATGCATACATTGAAATGTCATTACGTACCACTATCTTGGTACATAATGTTAAAAACGTATCTTCTATAGGATACTGACATATGCTGATGATAAAAAAACCCTGCCAAGACCAAAGTTGTACTAAATACAAAAACTGGATCTCCATAATTAACATTATAAGGGCCCTTTCAGAGATAAGGCTCTTTCCAGTTCAACGGCCATGGTAGCAATGTATGAAATCCAGGATTTTCAGCCTATAGAGGGGCATTCGGAATTCTCAGCCAGAGATCACTAGTGCCAAAGTGAACCGTAAGCCCAAGGTTGGCGTAGAATGTTGAAGCTGCAGCTCTAATTGTGTGGCCCAAAAGAACCCCAATAACCTACCAATTTCAAAAATGCCACATATTATAAAGATACTAGCTGTACCCGGCCACGCGTTGCTGTGGCGTAGTCTGTGGCAACCCCCTTCTACCCTCATACTGGAAAAGCACAATCAGAGGACTCCTGACAGATGGCCATTCAACCTCTGTTTGATAACAATAAGAGGCCTTTACCAGTTAGATCAGGAAGAGTTGGGATTTGGACCTTGCTATTGTTTTATTAAAGTCCTTCTACACAACGGACTGAACTGAAACTTGGCTCAGTGAACCCTCATGACCATCTGAGCATACTGGTGGGGAACTGACCTTGATTTTTGGGAGCTGTAGTTCCCCAACATCCAGAGAAACGGTGGAGAAAGAGGGGGGGGGGGAGAGAAGGGCCTGGTTCAGTTGTCCTACCACTCCCAGAATGCAAGGCCAGGCCTGCCATTCCCCCTCCCCCCTTATGGTGCATAACATGGCTTCTCGTTCCCCGGCCCCTGTCAAGCCACTTCCACATGCCTGTTCTGCCTGGCAGAAAAGATGGGGTGGGACTAGATGGTCTCTGGGTCCCTCACCAGCAGCTGTGGCCGGAGGGGGACAAGGAGGTGGTCGAGGCCAGCCTTGGTGTCGGCGAAGCCGCTGTGCGTCCGGGCGAGCGGATGAAGGTCTTGTAGTGGGCGCGCATCTGGGCGCCCAGCTGGGCCCTCTCCTCAGCTAGGCGCCCGGGCTCCCTCCATAGAGCCTCTAGGCCAAGCCCGGACGGCCGCCCCAGATAGGCCTCCTCTCCCGACGAAGAAGACGCCTACAGAACAGCCAGGCCAGGAGGCTGGCCTCCTCCAAGTCCGAAGGCCCAGCAGCTGAGGGCTCGTCCAGCATCGCCATGATGTCCGCGACATGGAGCAGGGGAGAGAGAGTTGCGGTTTGCGCGCATGTGCTGGTTTCCCGCGCATGCGCCGTCCACCTTCGGCGCCGAGGATGTTGGGAAATGTAGTCCCCCAGACCTTTGTGTTTTTTAAGGGATTGGTTTTGTGTTTTTCAAATTTTGTGAGTGTTGATCACACCTTGTACCATTTGCAGTTTTGTGGCCAAATTTGGTGTTTCTGCATTCAATGGTTTTGTTGCTTTTAAGCCTGGAATTACGGCACGAAGATTTTTATATATATAGATATATCATTAGTATAGACAGATTTGACATACTATATTTTCTGATCAGCAGGTATTATCCCCTTCACCTCTCTCAATGAGTTTCCCTTTCCCCTTGAACTAAGTTAAAGTTATTGCAGTACCTGAGAGAGGGGCGGGTTTTCTTAGTAATGATAAATGGCCACGAGCCATTCCTGTAATTACTGAAAGAATTGTGGAAGTTAAGACCCATTTGCTGCCCCGACTCCTGAAGCTTGCTCTGGGTTGCAATAAAAATTGCTAACACTTATTTGTTAATATGGATCAACATTTGTGCTTGAATTTTGTGATGTCTTTCATAGCATGGCTACAAGGACTGGCGCAATGCACGGGACACTTAAAAGTTTCTCACTGCACCACTGGGAGGCATGAAAAAAGGTGCATCCTAGTAGAATGGGGTTGTCTGTGTATTTATTTATTTATTTATTTATTTCTTCGATCTTGTATTCCGCTCCTCCCCGCAGGCTCGGGGCGGATAACAACAATGTGAGTGGGCATCATGTCACAGACATGGGGCCCTACAATAAAAGCATAAAACACATTAAAAACACAAATTGACACATTTCGAGGTGCAGGGTGACATACATAGTTCTGGAGACACAGTCCTTCTATGCCTAATTAAAGGCTAGTCCAAAAAGGGCGGTCTTACAAGCCCTTCTGAATGGAGCCAGCTCTGAGATGGCTCGGGCACTGTCCGGCAAAGAGTTCCACAGTACTGGGGCCACTGCAGAAAAGGCTCTCTGTCTCATTGCAGATAGGTGGCATGAGCGGACTGATGGTACCGTCAGCAGATTCTGTTCGTCTGACCGCAGTGATCTCGGGGGGTAAATACGGGGTAGGGCGGTCCCTCAGGTACGCAGGCCCTAGGCCGTGTAAGGCCTTAAAGGTCAATACCAACACCTTGAAGGCAATTCGGCACTCAATGGGAAGCCAGTGCAGCTGCAGCAGAATGGGCGTGATGTGCTCCCTCACCGGCGATCCCGTCAGCAAGCGAGTAGCGGCATTCTGCACTAGCTTGAGTTTCCGAATTGTCGACAAGGGAAGGCCAACGTAGAGGGCGTTACAGTAGTCCAGTCTCGAGATGACCGTCGCTTGGATTACCGTTGCCAGGTCGGTCCTGGACAGGTAGGGTGCCAGTCGCCTAGCCCGTCGTAGGTGAAAGAAGGACACCCTGCTGACCGCAGAGACCTGAGACTCCATGGTCAGCAGGGAGTCCAACTGAACACCTAAGCTCTTAACCGAAGATGACGGGCTAAGCTGCTCGCCATCCAGGGTAGGCAACCGGCACCCACCCAGCCCAGGTCAACCGGGCCACAGGATCTCTGTCTTGAGTATGCTGGTACCTAACAGACTATGTTGTTTTATTTTAATGTGTTTTACAAAGGCCACATTCCATCTACTAGGCATTCACACAGAAAAATACACAAAATCTAGAGTTACGTTAACAGTTTTCTCATTGCAGTATGGTCTTAGTAGGATGAAATTTGAAGCAAATAATGCGTGTCAAAAGAGTGTGTTCATCCTTTCCTCTCATCACTTTTTTTCTTAACCACCCATTTTATCCCCACCATAGAACCCTATCCTCTCCATTGGCGCCCCTTGTCATGGGGGAGAAGCTCGCGTACCCTAGGCCAGTGTTTCCCAACCAGTGTGCTGCGGCACACTAGTGTGCCGTGAGCGATCATCAGGTGTGCCGTGGGAAATTGGAACCTCCTATACCCTTTCTTCCCCTCCTGCCAAACACTTTTTCTTCTCCACTCGGGCTCCCTCCTTCCCAGCCTCGCTCTATGACTTTATGACAGGGGATTCTGTCATAAAGTTTCCCCATGCCTGTTTGAGGGACCTTAAAGTGGTGAGCCTCCTTCCAACATGGTGATTTTGGATAGAAAAGAAACAACAATGTAACATTATTTGAGTCCACAGTGCTCTCTGGGTGTAGGTGAGCTACAACTTCCAAACTCAAGGTCAATTCCCAAGCAAGACCTTTCAGTACTTTCTGTTGGTAATAAGAGTTCAATATGCCAAGTTTGGTTCAATTCCATTGTTGCAAGAGTTCAGGATGCTCTTTGATTGTGTGAAACTGGCCCAGAAACTGTAACTCCCAAAAGTCAAGGTCTATTTCCCCTGAACTCCATCTGTGTTCAGATTTGGGCATATTGAGTATTCATGCCGAGTTTGGTCCTGATCTAACATTGTGGAGTCCACAGTGCTCTCTGGATATGGGTGAATTACAACTCCAAAACTCAAGGTCAATACCCACCAAACTCTTATAGTATTTTCTCTTGGTGATGGGAGTTCTGTGTGGGAAGTTTGTGTCTTTCTGCCATTCCTGCCAGGATATCTATGTTGTGTTCATCAAAACAGGCCCAGGTTTCACACTGAGTGTATAAATACATCTTAAAACATATTAACTATATGTATTACTGTGTTAGAGTGTCATTTTGTGTCATTTTGGTTGGTGGTGTGCCCCAGGATTTTGTAAATGTAAAAAGTGTGCCGTGGCTCAAAAAAGGTTGGGAACACACTGCCCTAGTGAAGTTGTGAGCTATGCTGGCGATGGCATAATAGCCACCGGTAGGGCCTCCCATGCCAGGCAGGTCACAACTGAAGGGTCTGGCCAAGAGCGTCAATGGGCAGGGTGGGCTCTCTAGCCTTTTGGCAACCATCCTAAGAGAAGGAAAACTCTGATTTCAAACCCGGGCAGATGGTGCTCGTCTAACCCTGTAAGGCAGTGTTTCTCAACCTGGGGGTCGTGAGGGGGTTTTAGAGGGGTCGCCAATGGCCATCAAAAACATATATTTCTGATGGTCTTAGGAAGCCCTTTGGCAGAGAAGGTTGAAGATCTTTCTGCTTGTCCTACTCTTTCTTTTTGGAAACAGACTGCAAATTCTCCCACCTAAAGCGCTCCTTTGCTGTGATTGGCAGGCCTCCCAGCCAAGGGGAGGGCTGTTTCTGAGACCCCAAGCAGGGAGGGGAGAGAAAGTGTGCTTGGCGCATGGCAGCATGAAGCACATGTGTGGTTGAGGGAGAGTGTGAGAGGTGGGATGGAGGCTCATGCTAGCTAGTCCCTTCAAGGCATGAGGGAACAAAATCCGGGGGTGAGGGACTACACCTATTACTCTGGGAGGTTCCAAACATGGTCAAGGATTGACTTGCTATACGCTTCAGTGTGCATAAGTGTGGGTGTTAAAAAGGTAAATATCGAGACGAAACTGCTGTCTGACCACTGCCCTTTGATTTTCCAAATAGGCAAGAAAAAAACACAAAAGAGGTGGAGACTTCAGGATGACCTCCTGAAAAGGGAAGAACAAACGGTCAGGTATAAAAATATACTTAAAGAATACTTCGAACTAAACGTAAATAAAGGGACAGCGGATAAAGTGGTCTGGGACGCCAGCAAGGCGGTCATCAGAGGCCACTTTATCCAACAGAACAGTATTAGAAGAAGGATAAAAAATAAGGTGGAATCAGAGCTGATCTCAGCAATTAGCAACTTGGAGGCAAACCTGAAGAGAGACCGAGAAAAATCTAGAACTAAGAAGGGATTGGAAGGCCAAACTAAAACAAAAAGAATTCCTAGACCTAGAAAGAATCGAAAAAAATCTTAAGTTTTTAAAACAACAAAATTTCCAAAATGCAAATAAACCGGGTAAATGGCTCGCGGCAAAAATCAACCATAAGAAGAGTAGGAATGTGATAACCCAAATAATCGAAGGGGACAGGGTATATAATGAGGACTCCCAGATTAGAAATCAGTTCCAAGGGTTCTATGAGAAGCTATATGCCTCGGACAGTATAAAGAGGGAGGAGGTCCAAAAATTTTTGAACGAGAAGGGTATTCAAAAAATAAGTGAAGACCAAAGGGAGACCCTAAACAAAACAATCTCCAAAGATGAAATCAGGAAGGCAATTAAAAATCTGAAAAATAATAAGGCCCAGGACCGGACTGGCCTCACGGCCAAATACTATAAAACATTCGCAGAGAGGAGCTCACCACCCCATTTACTAGTAGTAATGAACAAGGCCCTAGAACATCAAGAGATCCCGACTCCTGGAAAGAGGCCAATATAACTCTGATTTAAAAGGAAGGGCTCCCACCATGCGACATGAAGAATTATAGACCGATCTCGATCCTTAACTTAGATTATAAACTCTTTGCTGCAATCTTGGCGGAAAGGGCAAAGGCCTTTCTCAACGTTTGGATTAAACCAGACCAGAGGGGCTTTCTCCCCGGAAGGAGCGCCAAAGATAACATTAGAGTCCTTCTGGACTGTATCGAGTACTACAGGAAGAAAGTCCAAAAAAAGGTGGCTTTCCTCTTCATAGATGCCGAGAAAGCCTTTGACAGGATTAATTGGGATTTTATAATAATGATAATGAAAGAATTGGACATAGGCTCAAATTTTCTAAATGCAATCCAGGCCATCTACTCAAGGCAATCGGCAAAAATTATAATAAACGGAGAGGAATCCAAGCCAATTAAGATCTCAAAAGGTACCAGACAAGGGTGCCCCCTTTCCCCACTGCTGTTCATCTTAGCACTGGAAATTCTGTTGGAAAATATAAGATCAGACAAAGCTTTAAAAGGGCTAGAGATAAAAAAGGATTCTTTTAAGGTCTGCGCATTCGCGGACGATCTGGTATGTATGGTAGAGCACCCGGAGGAAGATCTGGAAAAGTGGCTAGAGTCGGTAAGGCGCTTTGGTGACGTAGCGGGGTTTAAAGTTAATAAACAAAAAACCAAACTCCTCGTAAAAAATGTGACCCAAAGAGAGAGGGAGAACATACAGGCCAAGGTGGGTATCGAAATTGTAAACAAAATAAAGTACCTGGGAATAACCATCTCCGCCAACAATATTAATTTAATTCAAAACAACTATGAGCCATTGTGAGGGAGGTGAGGGAAAGCTAGAAAAATGGAAATCACTTAATTTATCTTTGTTGGGAAGAATCTCCTTAATAAAAATGAGCATTCTGCCCAAGATGATCTTCGTATTCAGGAATCTGCCCATTTTGAAAAACGACAAGCTATTACAAATCTGGAAAAGAGACCTTGCAAACTACATCTGGAGAGGGAAAAAAGCAAGGATTAAATGGACAAATATGATAGACGAAAGATCCAGAGGGGGGTTTGAGCGTCCCTGACCCAAAAAGCTATTATGAGGCTTGGCCCTAGACTGGGCATGTGAATGGGCCACCCTAGAGGACAAAGGACTCCTGACCCTAGAGGGCCACGAGCTTCGAGTGGGCTGGCATGGTTACATGCAATACGATAAGACAAAGATAGAAAAGGATTTCACTGACCACGCCATTAGGAGGGGGGTTTTAAGGGTTTGGCTGAAATACAAAGATAGACTCTACAGGAAGACTCCCCTTTGGGTCTCTCCGATAGAAGCGTTCTACCGGAGACAGTATGGTAAAGAGAACTGGCTAAGATATGCGTCATTATTAAAGAAGAGAGAGGGTGAATGGTCACTGAAGGACTTTACTGAAGTCCAAGAGTTAGACAAAGATGTTAATTGGTACCAGTATGCTCAGATTAAGAGCATCTTCCTGAAGGATAAAGAGAGGGACTTTGAGACAAAACCAAATTTCTGGGACCAGGTGATGGTGAGAAAACAGAAAAAAATTAGTATGCTTTATAGAAGAATTCTGGAGTGGCAAACCCAAGAAGAACAAATAAAGGAATGCATGTTAAAGTGGGCAAGAAATATAGGACACCAGATCCCCCTAAAAAACTGGGAAAGAATTTGGAATGTCCATCTTAAGTACACATATGCGTACGAACTGAAGGAGAACATACAAAAAATGGTACATAGATGGTACCTAACACCCAGGAAGATAGCCAGATACAATAAAAACTACTCCAACAAATGTTGGAAATGTAAAACCGAGGAGGGTAATTTCTTCCATCTATGGTGGGGTGCAAGAAAGTAGGTAGATTTTGGAAACTGATACACAAAGAACTTCAGTTGGCCCTGAAGTTGAAATTAAGGTATAGCCCTGATGCTTATCTGTTAGGAATGTCGGGCGGGAGGTAGAGTTGGACTATAATAAAGAAAAGTTGTTTGTATACTGCTCCACAGCGGCGAGACTTTGTTTGGCGAAACGGTGGAAGTGTGAGGAACTGCCTTCGTTGGAAGACTGGAAAACAAAAATCCATGAGATAATGAAAATGGATTGCCTAACGCACGCTATGGACCAGGAAAACAAGATCAAGAGGACGGATTGGTCCCTAATCATAGACTATTTGAAAGACTGTAAAAAAGAATGGACCATGATGTAAAATCCAACCAGAGCCACCCAAGGCTACTATATTCTCTTCGAAGTGTCGGGTCTGCTAGCCAATAACTGTCACGGTGTTGGGTTTACACAAAACGGATGAGGTTGCTCATCAGAGGGGAGGTGAAAAGGGGTCCGGCGCCCTGGACCAGGGGGTCAATTGTTGTGTCCACTTTTTTTAAAGGGGGGGAGGGCTTTGGGGAGGAGGGGGGGAAGTCTTCTGTCTTTGCATGTTAAGTCAAATTGTCTTTATGTTCTCTGTTTTTTAAATTGCAAACCCAAATAAAGAATATCTTTTTTTTTTAAAGGCATGAGGGTTCTGTATAGGAAGTTTGACCCAATGCTATCATTGGTGGGGTGCAAGGGGCTCTTTGATTGTAGGTGAACTATAAATTCCAGCAACTACAACTCCCAAATGTCAAGATCTATTTTCCCCAAATTCCACCAGTGTTCACATTTGGGTATATTGAGGATTCGTGTCCAGTGTGGTCCAGATCCATCCTTGTTGAGTCTATAGTGCTCTCTGGATGTAGGTGAGCTACAACTCCCAAACTCCCACCAAACCCTTCCAGTATTTTGGGAATTTTGAGTGCCGAGTTTGTTTCAATTCCATTGTTGGTGAGTTCAGAATGCTCTTTGATTGTAGGTGAACTATAAATCCCAGCAACTTCAAAATGATAAAATCAACCGCCACCTCCCCCCCCCCCCCCAAAGTTATGAAGTAGCAATGACAATAATGTTATGGTTAGGGGTCACCATAACATGAGGAACTGTATTAAGGGGTCGCAGCATTAGGAAGGTTGAGAAACACTGCTGTAAGGTCTAGCATCTAAGAAGAAAACTCGAACCAAACCTACGACCTGAGGACCTCGCTGCCACCGTCCCAGCTTGCTAGGCCCCGGCAGACGAACCTTTGGTTTAAAGGGTGAGGCCAGTTCTGTGCACACTGCGCTCCACCAGAAAAACCCATTGCACAGGCTCGAAGGACACATCCAACCTCCGAAAAAGCATTAACGCACTTGTAGAAACCGCGGGATGAGTCCTTCCTGAATCTTCGTTTGCGAAGAAAAGCCAAGGAGAACCCTATACAGAGGGGGGAGAGCTCAACCCCCACCCTCAAAATAGACAAGACACTGAACTGAACTGCCAATATTGGGTCATTAATACCACTATGCAATTGAGCCATAATAGTCGTTATCTATAGCAGGGATGCCAAGCTATGGCCCATGGGACAGATACACTGTTTTAAGGTCATTTACTCGACCCTGTCTTAAACTTTAAACTTGGATATAGTAAAGGTAAAGGTTTCTCCTGACATTGTCTAGTCATGTCGACCCCAAGGGGGGTGCTCATTGCCATTTCTAAGCTGAAAAGCCGGAATTGTTCATAGACATGTGGCCAGCACGACTGCATGGAGCTCCATTACCTTCCTGCAGAAGCGGTACCTATCAATCTACTCCCGTGTTTTCAAACTGCTAGTTGGCAGAAACTGGGGCTAACAGCGGGAGCTCACCCTGCTCCCCGGATTCAATCTGGGCGCCATTTTGTTGTCTGGCGCAGGGGGTTATGGGAATTGTAGTCCCAAACGTTTTTTGGTTTTTTTAGTGTGTTGTCTTTAATATTTTGGGTTTTTTAAAGCTGCAAACATAGCGAGTAGGGTTGTGAGTCAATGTGGGCTAGTTTTGTGTTTCTGCCTTGCGTGGTTTAGTTGCCTATATGCATATAACAGGGCTGTCCAACTGGTGGCCCCCGGGCCGTATACAGCCCCCAGCCCCTTCCCCACGGCCCCCTACCCTCCTGTAAGATATCTGCCTTTTAAGATTAAAAAAAAATTTAAAAAATATTTTTTGGGAATATTTTTCGGAATATTTTTTATTTATTTTTTTCCACGGCGGGGGGGGGGGGGTGAGGGGCGGTGCAGGGAGGAGGAGCAGGCTCTCTTCCTCCTCCTCCTCCTTCCCTCCCTCCCTCCCCCCTCTCCCTCCCTCCTTCTTTCTCTCTTTCCCCCTTTCATTCCTTCCCCCTTCCACCACTTGAAGGAAAGAGGGAAGGAGAGAGAGAGTGCACGAGCGAGAGGGGGCGTGGCCAGAGCAAAAGGGGCGGGGCCAAGTTCGGAGCACGGGGGGGTGCTCACCCATTCCCTTTCCGGCTTCCTCCTCTCCTGAGGCTTCATGCCAAGTTTGGTCCTGATCCATCATTATTTGAGTCCACAGTGCTCTCTGGATGGAGGAGAACTACAACTCCCAAACTCAAGGTTCAGTACTTTCTGTTGCTCTCATGAGAGTTTAGGTTTGATTCAACATGCCTGAGGAATGCTTTGATTGTGTTTTCCCCTTATGGCAGAAGGAGATTGGACTGGATGGCCCTTGGAGGTCTCCTATTCTAGGAACCCATTGTAATTATTATTATTATTATTATTATTATTATCATCAGAGGCTGAATGGTCATCTGTGAGGAATGCTTTGATTGTGTTTTCCCCTTATGGCAGAAGGAGATTGGACTGGATGGCCCTGGATGGCCCTTGGAGGTCTCCTACTCCAGGAACCTGTTGTTGTTGTTGTTGTTATTATTATTATTATTAGCAGAGGCAGAATGAATATTATGCCTTATCATTCAGGGTTATAGGCCTGTGTGGAAGGGCCCTGGCCTCTTATTTGACTTCCTTTCCACACATCTGAATAAAATCCCATGTTATTTGCTTTAAACCAAATTATATGAGTGTGGACTCCGATAATCCAGTTCAAAGCAGGTATTCTGGGTTATATGGCTGTGTGGAAGGGCCCTGAATCCACACTGCAATATAATCCAGTTCAAAGCAGGTTTTGTGGGGTTTTCTGCCTGGATATTCTGAGTTATATGGCTGTGTGAAGGGCCCTGAGTCCACACTGCAATATAATCCAGTTCAAAGCAGGGACTGGGACTTGAGACTGGGATTTTGGTGTTCATCTCTATCTCCAAGTCAAAGCCCCGGTGTCCTCCACAGACACCTCCAAGGCGGGGAGAGGGGGGAGCCGGGGAGGGGACGGGGCAGGGGTGGAGCCAGGGAGGGGGCGGAGCCTGGGCGGAGCTGGGGAGGGGGCGGAGCCGGGGGCCGAGGCAGACCCTTCGGCCCCCCAGGTCATCAGTAACTGGAATTCCGGCCACAGGTCCGGTAGAAGTTGGACAGACCTGGCATATAATAACGGATGTAAGATTTTTATATATATAGATGTACTAAATGATCATGCACTACTAAATAACTGCTCTCACTGAGAGTTCCAAAGTATAACAAAGGCACCCTGCAATCTATTTTAGCTGTACTTGTTTAGGCAACACCTCGACACACACATTCTACTTATCACAATTTTCATATTTTATACTCAAACAAAAATTGATGGAAAAAGTAATTTGCCTCTCCCCTGAAAGTCTTGGTAAGTAAACAAAATCAAGATCAACCTGCGCATTAATGTTGAGCTCCCTGTCGCATTTTAAAGAAGCTTTACAGTCTTTGATCCCACGAGATATGTTGGGCTCCAGTGTAGCAAAATTACTACTCAAAATCTCCTCATGGAAATTGTTGATTGGTGCCTTTGGTATGGTTTATTTTGTTCATTAATTTTGCTGAAATTTCTACTCCAAACCACACACAAACCACAAACACCTCATCTGCGTTGAGCCCCTACGAGAATGATCCTTCCTTTCTTCTTCTGCCAATGCTCCCTCGTTCAGTGAAGCGGTTTGAAAAGCATTGGGAAATACCCATGTATTATTTTGAGCCTAGAATGACATTTAGATGAGAGGTGTTTTTGCCTCGCATATCTATTGAGTAATACAACCCAACAAAACCAATTTAACATAAGGTAAGTACGGCAAGCTTTGGCAGCATCTGTATTTAAGAGTTCAGTCTTGGAACGGTTCCCAGGATTAGCGCAACTGAGGAATCAACACATAGGTCATCTGTACACTCTGTTCACATCTAAGCTTCTGAAATGTACCTGGAACCAGAACAGTTGTGCATCCAACACTTTTATTAAAATGCTTTGACATGTACAGGGACGGCATCAAGACTACATCATGTTGTATTAAAGGTATTGAGCCTTTTATGTTGCCATCCTGTCAATTACTATTCTGCCTAGTTAATTAATGTTTCCTGGCTTTGTATAAATAAGCAGCACATACATTTCAGCATCTGACCTGTTTTTAGTTTTGAGGCCAGTTTGCAGGCGCTCGATTGCCATTTAACTCCTAATAAGCATGAGTAGGTATTTCATAATTAAAAATTAACCACTTCTGGTGAAAATTATGTCACCTCGTGTCACTTCAAATATGATACTTCTCAGTTAAGACAGCTGTAGAGCACAGAAACATGAGAAATGAAACATTTTAGATGTACAGTGTTCCCTTGCTATTTATTTATTTATTATTTGGGCATGTACGCGGCCACTCCCCGAGGGCTCGGAGCGGCTTTGTTGCACCATAGACCTGAAGGCCCCTCAGTAAACCGCTTGACACTGGCAACAATTAAATGCTTTATTGTTGTTTTATTAAATTAAATTAAATTAAATACTTTATTATATAAAGGAGGTCCCGTCATGGAACGACCGTCCCAAACAGAGAAACCTTACAACGCAGAGACACCAAACTTGCCAACAGAAATAGGCCTCAGACAAGGTAGGTTTGTAGCAAAGAAACTTTCCCCCCCAAAAGCCCCCAAAACAACGAGTAAAAAACCCTACATTTCCCAGCATCCTCCGGGACTGCCAACGACTCTCCCAGCCTCTACAGTCTGACAACATGATTGGCTGCCAATAAGGGCAGATTTGCATAACTCCTGTACTGGCCAGCCAACATGAACATCCCAACCCATAATAAACTGTCAGAGGAGGATAAGGCAAAGGGCTGAGGGACAAACACAAACACCCAATTCACTTCCCACAGAAAATTTACACTCTACAAACCACGCCCAAAACTGACAGTAAGGCTTCATTAACTTAATTTCCCTGACTAGGCCTCACTTAATGGAATGCTGTTTACGCTCTGAATTGACAGTAAGGCTTCATTAACTTGCTGTTCCTGACTAGGCCTAAGCTCATGGGACATTGTGTATGGCCTGAATTTACAGTAACCTACCTTGGCACACAGAGCCCCTATGACCCACGCTACATTCTACTACAGTTTGGAGGAGGGTGGACCACGGATTATGGGACTTGAAGTACCTCCATGGATAATGGGATTTGTAGTCATTCAAAATCCATCATTCCCCACAGACCACTGTGGCCCAGAACCAAGACCGATAAAGACCAAACTTGCCACACAATGCCCCCCATGACCCACACTCCATCCGACTGCAGTTTAGAGGAGGACACACCATGGATAATGGGATTTCAAGTACCTCCACTCACTTCCAAAGTACCCCAACCTCTACATCAACACAGCAGACGGAAAGACAAAAAACATTGTATATCCACAAGCTATGCAGAACGCCAGCAACACCACACAACAACAACTCCACAGGACTTCAACATCCCACCCACCAAAACAACCCACAACAACACAGCCATGACCCCAACAACAACATAACTAACAACAATTCCAACCCTTACATACTCAGACTTTCTCGCATCTCCTAAATAGGGCACAGCAACGCGTGCCAGGTACAGCTAGTTTAGAATAAATGGATAAAGAAAGAGGCTAGGATTATAGTCTGTTGTTGCTCTCACAACAGCAACAGATAGCAGCAAATTGTCCAAAAGGAACCAGGAATCAGGCTATAGTCCTTTGGATAACAGGAACTAAAGTAAAGAGAGTCTTCTTGCCCCAACGGGCTAAATCCAAGGGAAAGGGTCTTGGCACAAGGCTTGGCAAACAGTCTTTGAAGCTAGAAGGCCCAGGCAGGGTTCCGTGGAGACTTGGCTTAGAGTTCCAAACGTTGACGAAGGATAGCTTCCATCTCTGGGACCTAGCTTGAATAGGTCCCACAAGCTTTGAAGTAGTGACGTACTCAGGCGTCGTAACTTGGTTCTCACAACAGTTCCACAGCTGGGCCTACTCAGGCCGTTCACATAGGATTGGAATGCGGCTCCAATTAGCACCAGCACCTGGGCAATAGGGAGTGCTTCTCTCCCCGATTTGAGTCTCCATTGACAGCAGAGGGTCCAAATGGATACCCAGGCTTTTTAGTGGTGATGATGGGGCGGCAGTTGGATTTCCCTATCGCCCGGGCGGCATTTAATAGCTTTGCAGCTTCAAAGTCTGGCTGCTTCCTGCCTGGGGGAATCCTCTGTTGAGAGGTGTTTGCTGGCCCAGATTGATTCCTGTCAGGAATTCCCCTTCTTCACGCTAAGATGGTACACTAATGTCTCGACTGTGTCACTACAAATGTTTATCTGAAAATTTGCTCTGTCATACAAAACAAACAAAAAAATCTGCACAAAAGTCAGGGTTGTGATGAGGTGGTTATTTATATGTTAATCACATGTTTGTTTATATGTTTAGAAGGAACATTCTTTGAAAGCTGCAGAGAGTGAGCAGTAGAATGTCCCCAGCAGCAGGCTTTGGGCAGAGGCTGTTGTCATGACAACGGAGGCCACTCTGTTGTTTTAGAATGTTCAGTTTGCATCTGACAGTTGAAGAATGTCAGTTGGCCAGCTGCTGTGAGCAGAGTTAGTTAGGAATTAGAGTTGCTGAAGCAGCAAGCTGTCTGTAGGAGCTGCAGTGTGCAGTTCAGTTCTGTGTGTGGGTTGAGGGAAACCCAAGTGTGTGGGACAGAGTTTAGTCCCAGGGTTGAGAGTAACCCAGTATTAAGTAGTTACTTGTGTGTAACTGTATCAGGGGAAAAACCCCAGTGTTATATTGTTTAAAGTTGCACGTTTGTACCTCTTCAGAGTAACTTTGAAACCACCTAAGCTTTTAGCCCATTTGTGTAAAATAAACTGTTAAACACTTTCAACAAAAACATCAGTGGAAGTCGTTTGTACACAAAGACCCTCACATCCAGTGGTCAAGCATTGACAAATGGTGGCAGCAAGATAATTATTAATAAAGACAGAAAACCTTGAGTATTGGTAGCAGTGGTCAGTCGTCCAGTTAATCCAGTACGAGGTTTAGGAACCTGTTTACATTTGGTGGCAGCGGTGGGATAGCCTGCCCTGCCACGGTTTAAGAAAGGTGAACAGTAAACCTTACATGTTTACAAGGGTGAACGATTTTGTTTTAGTCATCTCACTAGTATGATATTCTTGCTTGCTATGCACATAGAGGTGTCTTCTGTAGAGAAGAATTCATCTTGTGATTGCACGCTGGTGCTCTGAAGTGGTGCAGTTCAGACACAAGGTTATCATCACAGCACAACCCTGATCATGCCTAAGAATCCTCTGCTAGCCTTGAGCTTATTGCCACCTGGTAGAGCCAAAAAAGCAACAACAACACGTGGGAGTAGCTCCACATGTTTTCTGGAGTCCACAACAGAAATTTAGGGATGGCTACTTCAATGGCTACTTTATTTTATTTTATTTTATTTATTTGTCGAATTTCTAGGCCGCCACTCCCGGGAGGCTCGGGGCGGCTCACAACAGGGCAATACACAATAAAACACATAAAAACACATCTCTCTCTCGGCATTACTTCGCGAACGAAGATTCAGGAAGGACTCATCCCACGCTTTTTACAAGCGCGTTGATGACTAAAAAGGCCAATCTGAGATAGGCAAGTTCGGTTGCAGAAAGCGCAGCAGAAAGTCTCCTTGGGTGATGTTTTTCCAAGTTGCGGTTCTTTCTGCGTTGTCGTTTCTCTTCGAGACCCATTCGGCGTGTCTTCTCGAAAGAGGCCGCAGCATTGTGGATAGTGCATCTCCATGCCTCCCGATGTGAGGCCAGGGTGGACCATTGTTGGTGATCAATCTGGCCAAGCCTGAGATGTTGTTTCAGGAGTCCTTATATCTCTTTTGGGGGGCGCCTCTCTTGCGCTGACCCGTGGCGAGTTCACCGTAGAGTAGTATCTTTGGGAGGCGGTGGTCCTCCATCCTAGAGACGTGTCCTGCCCAGCGCAGCTGTGTTCTCAATAGCATGGCCTCAATGCTGGTGATCCCTGCTTGCTCAAGGACAGCAACATTCGTCACATAGTCGGTCCAGTGTATATTTAGGATTGTGCGAAGACAGCGCTGATGAAAGCGCTCGAGGAGTCGTAGGTGTTGGCGATAGGTGACCCATGTTTCAGACCCATAGAGGAGAATGGACAGTATGATAGCTCTGTACACACTGATTTTGGTGCTTTGTCTCAGGTGCTTGTTGCTCCAGACTCTTTTGTGAAGCCTTCCGAATGCACTATATGCCTTTGATAATCTGTGATCTATCTCTTTGTCAATCTTGGCGTCTGAAGAGATGATGCTTCCCAGGTAGGTGAACTGCTGAACGGACTTAAGCACAGATGTGCCTATGCTGACGTGAGGATGGTGGTGTTCTTCCTGTGGTGCGGGCTGGTAGAGGACTTCTGTTTTCTTCAGGCTGACTTCCAGCCCAAACAGCTCTGCAGCTGTTGCAAAGCAGGATGTGAGGCGCTGCAGGGCTGCTTCTGAATGGGCGACAAGGGCAGCATCGTCAGCAAAAAAAGTAGCTCACGGACTAGATAGTTTAGAGTCTTAGTGCGAGCCCTCAGACGGCTTAAGTTGAACAAGCTACCATCAGTACGATAGCGTATATATATGCCGTCTTCTTCTTGTAGGTCTGCCATAGCCCTTTGGAGCATCATGCTGAAGAAGATTGTAAATAGGGTTGGTGCAAGAACACAACCTTGTTTCACTCCATTAGTTATGAGAAAGGGCTCCGAGAGAGCATCGCCATATCTGACTTGACCGTGCTGGCCCTCATGTAACAGGACAATCATTTTGAGGAACTTGGGGACATCCTAGACGTTCCAGGATCTGCCACAGACCTTTCCTGCTCACAGTGTCGAAGGCTTTGGTGAGGTCGACAAATGTTACATAGAGTCCTTTGTTCTGCTCTCTACATTTCTCTTGCAGTTGTCTAAGGGCAAAAACCATATCTGTGGTGCTCCTATTTGCTCTGAAGCCGCATTGGCTTTCAGGGAGAAGTTCTTCTGCAATAGCCGGAACTAATCTGTTCAGGAGTATCCTTGCAAGGATTTTTCCAGCAATGGAGAGCAGTGTTATACCTCGATAGTTTGAGCAATCGGATTTTGTTCCCTTTTTCTTATACAGGGTGATGATAACTGCATCTCGGAGATCTGATGGCAGTTCACCTTTTTCCCAGCAACTCACAAGGAGCTCGTGGAATTTAGCATGCAGTACATGACCTCCCTGTTTCCAAGCTTCAGGTGGGATTCCATCGATCCCGGCTGCCTTGCCATTTTCAACTGCTGTATGGCCTCAATGGTCTCTTCCAGAGTGGGAGCTGTGTCCAGTTCATTTTTCATTGGTTGTTGTATCATGTGTTGGATAGCTGAACCTTGGACTACTCGGCTGGCATTAAAGAGACCCTGAAAATGTTCAGCCCATCGGTTCAGGATGGAGGTTTTATCAGTAATTAGTGTTTGACCATCTGTACTGTATAAGGGGCTTTGGACCTGATAAGTAGGTCCAAACACTGCTTTGAGCTTCATAAAAACCTCTGTGATCACCGAGATCTGCACAGCGTTGTGTCTTTTCTGATAAATCAATCCACCACTTGTTCTGGATGTCTCTGAGTTTTTGTTGGAGTTACTACATGCGAGACGAAAGGCTGCTTTTCTTACATGGCAAGATGGCTGGGCGAGGAATGCCTGGTGAGTGGTTCTCTTCTTTGCCAACAGCTCCTGGATCTCTTGGTTGTTCTCATCAAACCAGTCTTGGTTTTTCTTAAGGGAGAATCTAGGGATTCTTCAGCAGACTGCAGGATACTGTTTTTGATGTGTTGCCAGAGCGCTGTAGGAGAAGAATCTGTAGGGTGGACTTCAAGTTTTGCTTGCAGATTTGCCTGGAAGTTGTCTCTCACAACAGCCTGTTGAAGACTGTTGACTTGGAGTCTCCTCTTTAAGATGCCACCCCTCTTAGGTTTGAGCTTAAGGTGTAGATTTAGTTTACATCTTACAAGGCGATGGTCTGTTTGACATTCTGCACTGGGCATCACTCGAGTATGACGGACATCACGAATGTTTCTCTGGCGCACTAAAACATAGTCAATGAGGTGCCACTGCTTGGATCGGGGATGCATCCAGGTGGTCTTCAAGCTATCTTTCTGCTGAAAGATGGTGTTTGTAATAGTCAGCTGCTGTTCTGCACAAAACTCTAGCAGAAGGCGCCCATTATCATTACAGTTTCCAACACCGTGCTTGCCTAATACACCTTTCCAGGCTTCAAAGTTTTTCCTACTCTGGCATTGAAATCACCAAGGATAATGATTTTATCTTCTGCAGGGACCTTTTGTATGAGGTGGCGTAGGTCTGAGTAGAATTTGTCTTTCTCCACAGGGTCAGCTTGCATAGTTGGGGCATATATACTGAAGAGAACAGCATGTGGGAGGCGTAAGGAGATAATGCGATCAGAGTGACCTGTCGGCAACGTCTCGAGTTTAGAGGCGATGGAGTTTTTAATCATAAAGCCTACTCCTGAAAGATGTTTCCCATAAAGCACTCTAAAATATCCATACATTAAAAACACAATGCGCTGTACGAAATACGAAATGCACAGCATAATACAGTATAAAAGATAAAATCAACAGGCAAGACTGGGACACTGGTGGCGTCTTATAAGCCGAAGGCCTGTTGGAAGAGGAAGGTCTTACAGGACCTCCTAAAGGACACAAGGTCTCGGAGGGCTCGTGTCTCGGGCGGGAGAGCGTTCCATAGAGTTGGAGCTATCACTGAAAACGCTCTCCTTCAGGGCGCAATCAGCCTAAGCGTCTTGACAGGGGGGATTGCCAATAGATTGATGTTCTCTGACCGCAGTGATCTCGTAGGGCAATATGGGGTAAGCCGGCCCCTCAGGTACATTGGCCCCAGGCCGTGCAAGGCCTTAAAGGTAAGCACCAGCACTTTGAAGGTGATCCGGTGCTCAATTGGAAGCCAGTGCAGATCCTGCAAGGTGGGTGTAATATGGCAACCTGCTGGGGTACCAGACAGGAGCCGGGCGGCAGTGTTCTGCACCAGCTTGACCTTCCGGGTCACCGACAGAGGAAGGCCGACGTAGAGCGCGTTACAGTAGTCTAGTATCAAGATGACCGTGGCTTGGATCACCGTGGCCAGGTCGTTCCGGGATAGATAGGGGGCCAGCCGCCTTGCCTGTCTGGGATGGAAAAAAGCTGTTTTTCTGACCATGGAGATTTGGGTCTCCATGGTCAGTTGGGAGTCCAAATGAACTCCCAGACTCTTTACAGAAGGCGATGGGCATAACGCCACACCGTCCAGGGTCAGAAGCTGGACATCCCCATCGCCCGGATGGTCCAGCCACAAGATCTCCGTCTTCACTGGATTCACCTTCAACCTACTGGCTCGCAGCCATCCAGTAACGGCCTCAAGGCAGCGCTGGAAATTATCGGGGACGGATCCAGGCCTGCCCTCCATCCTCAGAATGAGCTGAGTGTCATCAACGTACTGGGGACACTCAAGCCCATAACTCCGCACCAGCTGTGCAAGCGGCTGCATGTAGATGGTAAATAACAAGGGGGAGAGAATGGCCCCCTGAGGGACTCCGCAAACTAATGGGGAGCCCTCAGAGACCACCTCTCCCCTCCTCACTCGCTGAGACCAATGGTGGAGGAAGGAGGTCAGCCATTTCAGGGCTGTCCCCCTCACTCCAGCCATGGCCAGGCGGTGGGTCAAAAGATTGTTATCGACTGTGTCCAACGCTGCTGTGAGGTCCAATAACACAATCAGCGCAGACCCGCCTTGGTCAAGGTGGCAGCGGAGTTGGTCTGTGATGGAGACCAGGACCGTCTCCGTCCCACGCCCGGAATGGAAGCCGGACTGGAAGGGGTCTAGCCATGCGGTGTCGTCTAAGAAGGACTGCAACTACTTTAAAGTTCTTGTGGTCAAAACAGGAAGTCGTAACAGACTCAGTGGGTGTGGGGTGTGCACACACAGTTCCTGGGGTCCTGGTCATTGAAATCTAGCTCCACAAGCGGGATCTTAAACAAAATGGATTAAACACAGTTGTACGTTAGTAAGATAATAAATAATACCAGTCTTGTGGTGTGCTTATGCAGACGATTCCCATACCTTTATAGCAGTGGAGGCAATCTGAATGTGATGCAGTCTTCTCAACGTGCTGTCCCTGTCAATGAAGTACGAGGCTGCCAGTTGGTGCAACGTTTCCAGAGTCACCATGGTACTGTTAAGGCTGGGGTCACTGGTTTCGGGTCTCCTACTCAGCTTCCGCTTGTCCACAAAAATTGTGAGCGACTCCTCTCCTGTGCAAGGAATGAATCAGACAATAGGTAAAAAGCCTACACAATCCCTTTCATTTGATATAACGGAAATGCATCTAATTCAAGAGAGAGAGAGAGAGAGAGAAAGTGGCTGCTTTGTATTCTGCAGGTCTCTGGCTCAATTCACGACATTTCCACCTAAAACGATGCTAGGCAATAGGGGTGAAAAGGAAAACCCACTGAAGATCCCAGAGAGTCACAGCCAGCCAAAACAGCAGCGCCGGACTAGAATTACCAATCATCTAACACAGTCTATCAGTCTCAGAGGTTGGTTCTTGCATTTCCATGGTTGCTCAGCCATGTTGTACTCAAAGGACAACCAAGAACAAGCTGATCTGTATACAACAGTACAGATAACAAACACAGAAAAATGGAAGAAAGTGTGTGTGTGTGTACTACATATAATAAAAGTCAGTGTTTGCGGCCGAGCGGCCGAGCGAATATGTGCCAGTGTTTCGATTGGCTGCCACTCTAGGATTATTTGCATAAACGGCTCCCATTGGCCAGCCAGCACGAACATTCCAGCACGCTAAAGTGGCAGAGCGGGGGAAGGAAAAGGCCTGAGGCAGTCAGGCATGGTGGGAGTTTAAGGCCAAAACACTTTGCGACCCCTTTGCGACCCCCAACAATGAGAGAACAAGACCAAACTTGGCACACAGAACCCCCAAGACCCACTCTACATCCTGGTGCAGTTTGCGGGAGGATGGACCATGGATGACGGGACTTGAAGTACCTTCACTCACATAAATGGCTGGAGTTGAAGTCGGCAGTTTTTTCTGTTGGAAATGGAATGTTTAATACCTTCACCCAAGACACTTCACAAAAACAAAGGAACCCCTACACGTCACAAACTAGGCCCAAAACTGACATTAAAGATTATTAACTTGATTTCCCTGACTAGGCCTCACTTAATGGGATACTGTTTAAGGCATGAATTAACATTAAGGCTTCCTTAATTTGATTTTCCTGACTAGGCCTCAGCATATGGAATAATGTTAGGCTCCCTCAACTTGATTTTCCTGACTAGGCCCCCGGGACTCGCAGTACCTTCACTAAGTTCCTGAACCAACCTTGGCACACAATGCCTTCCTCAAATAACCCGGGCACCGCCGGGTCCCCAAGCTAGTATATAATAAAAGAGAGTGTTTGTGGGTTTGTATGTATGTTTGTTTGTCTGTATGCTTGTATTTATGTGGCAGCTTTCTGATTGGCTCCCAGCCTCTACGTTCTGAGGGAGTATTTGCATAAAGGACTCCGATTGGCCAGCCTCGGCACTCCGACATTCTAAGGCACCAGGCAGAGGGCATTGATTGCCACTGATGTCTGCAAAGGAACTCACATAACCCAGGGACCTTCCACACAGGCTTATAACCCTGAATGTTAAGGCAGAAAAAACCCACCATATCTCCTTTGAACTGGGTTTTCTGAGTCCACACTCATATAATCTGGTTCAAAGCACATAGCATGGCATTTTATTCAGATGTCTGCAAAGGAACTCACATAACCCAGGGTCCTTCCACACAGCCTATAACACTGAATATTAAGGCAGAAAGTCACACAATATCTGCTTTGAACTGGGTTTTCTAAGTCCTCACTCATATAATCTGGTATATAATAAAAGTTAGTGTTTGTATGTTTTTGGCAACCAATCAATCATGTCGGAATGTAGAGACCGGGAGCCAATCAGAACGCTGCCACATGTATGTACACTGTTCTCTCATCGTTTGGGGTCGCAAAGGGGTCGCAAAGTGTTTTGGTCTGAAACTCCGACCATGCCTAACTGCCTCAGGCCTTTTCCTTACCCCCTCGGAATGTTTGTGTTGGCGACTGCCTCAGGCCTTTGCCTTATCCTCCTCTGCCAGTTTAGAGGGTCGGAATGTTCGTGTTGGCTGGCCAATAGAGGCATTATGCAAATACTCCCTCACTGGCAACCAATCATGTTGTCAGAATGTAGAGGCTGGGAGCCAATCAGAATGCTGCCAATACATACAAACATACAAGCATACATACATACAAACATACAAACATACAAACATACATACAAACATTATGCTTTATTATTTATAGAGATAGAGATAGATAGATGATAGATAGGTGATAGATAGATAGTAGGCATGGTTTAGAACCCAAAAATAGGAAATCGAAAATGTAATGGGGGGGGGGGATTTTTTTAAATTAGTAATAGAAAGACTTACAAAAAATTTTCCAAAAATTTCTAAAATGTAACTTAATTACTAACGAAATTTGTTAGTAGTTCATATGCCAGCGCATGCGCATTCCAGATGGTTTTGGCCTACAACTCCGAGAAATCCTAACAGCTGGTAAATTGGCTGGGATTTCTGGGAGTTGTAGGCCAAAACTGGAATAAATCACACTGAATTCTAGATGGGACTCTCCAAATAGGAAGGAGGGAGGGAAGCAGGGAGGGAGGGGGGTATTCTATTCTTGGAAGCAGCAAAAAAAGGAGGAGGAGCCCCCCCCTCGCTCCTTGCTGCCTCTCTCTTACCCCGATCCTGAGGGAGCGAGGGCCCAAGTTTGCCCAGGCTGAGAGGAAAAGGAAGAGGCCTGAGGCTGTGAGGAATGGTGGGAGTTGAAGTCCAAAACACCTGGAGGGCTGAAGTTGGCCCGTACGATGGGGCAAGACAGAGCAACGGGGAAGAGAAGAGAGGGGGGGAGAAGCCACCAGGAAAGAGGAGGGGGCAGAGAAGCATGTGAGAGAGTGCAGAGAGAGAAAAGAGGAGAAGCGTGTGTGTGTGTGTGAAGTTGGCCCGTACGATGGGGCAAGACAGAGCAACGGGGAAGAGAAGAGAGGGGGGGAGAAGCCACCAGGAAAGAGGAGGGGGCAGAGAAGCATGTGAGAGAGTGCAGAGAGAGAAAGGAGGAGAAGTGTGTGTGTGTGTGTGTGTGAAGTTGGCCCGTGCGGTGGGGCAAGACAGAGCAACGGGGAAGAAAAGGGGGAGAAGCCACCAGGAAAGAGGAGGGGCAGAGAAGCATGTGAGAGAGTGCAGAGAGAGAAAGGAGGAGAAGCGTGTGTGTGTGTGTGTGTGAAGTTGGCCCTGCGGTGGGGCAAGACAGAGCAACGGGGAAGAGAAGGGAGGGGGAGAAGCGTGGAGGACTACACTTTCCAGAATGCCTAGCAGCAGCTGCCACTTCCAGTTCCCCATAGAAATGCGGGGAAAAGAAGAAGATGAATGAGGGCGGGAAGGAAATGAGGGGACAAGAGAGGGAGAAGTGAGTAGTACAATAATTAAGAATTAATTACGATCATTACGCAAATTGTTGGCCTCAAGGACCGTAAAAGAAAGTCTACTTCCTGGTTAGCTGCCGTGATGCGTATAAACTAGAAAGTCCCATTACATACGAATCACTTACGATTTCTTTTGATTCAAATAACTTTTTTCTCATGCCTAATAGATAGATATGAGAGAGAAAGAGTGCAGGGATAATCCTTGCAAACAGAGTTTAAATCTAAATTTACATTTGCAGACAGTTCCTTCCATCACACTTGGCACATCTGTCGTCCTCAGACATGGAACAGGCTCAGGAGATAATATAAACAGGAGCTAACAAATATACTTGATTTGGAAAACTTTTCAAGGTCATGAGTCTTAAGGACTAAAAAAAGATTAATCACAACGTGTGTCAAAAGAGAAGGGAGGAAGAAATCACTCGGCACTACAACTTATTGACATTCAACTTGTGGGTTCTATGAGCTATACGAAACAATGTTTGCAAAGCAGTTGTGTTTCACTTGTTCCAAGCAACAACAACAAAAAGGAGTTTACAAGTGCATTTTCTCTGCTGTTCGCAGGGAAAACATGCCCATATAATCCAATAATTGGTTGACAGGATTAGCAGGCTTTCTAGACGGATGTTTTCACTCCAGAAATGCCCTTGTCTCTGTTCAATATTCATAAACAGGCAGATTAAAAGCATTCACCATAGAATGAGATCTGAAGAGTGTTTTCTCAGGTTCTAGTTAATTTTAAAATATGCAGGCTACTCCTTATTTTTTTGGATTTAATTGTTCATCAAAATGCAAGTGTGCACATCTGGACACACAAGCACTGTCAATAGAGGTACTGCAATTTGTTAGGTTGCATATTAAGAATTTGGACTAGTGTGAAATTCCAAAAAAAAGGAAAAATTGAAATCCAGTCTGGGGATGAATCCAACCTTTAAGGCAGTGTTTCCCAACCAGTGTGCCGGGGCACACTAGTGTGCCATGAGCAATCATCAGGTGTGCCGTGGGAAATTGGAACCTCCAAAGGGGCGGTGGGGGGGGGGAGGGGAAGAGTCTAGTGCGTTGAAGTATAATAATTTGTGCCTCAATAAAGGCACAAAATTACAAAACCCCCCCCGTTGTCTACTTGGTCTCTCCCTCTCCATGCATTGGGAAGGTCCGCCTCCCTTTCCCCAAGTAGAGACCTCCTCTTGCCTCCTGGGGGTTCTGTGTGCAAAGTTTGGCCCAGTTCTATCATTGCTGGGGTTCACAATGCTTTTTGATTGTATGGGAACTGTAAACCCCAGCAACTACAACTCCCAAATGTCAAGGTCTATTTCCCCTGAACTCCATCTATGTTCATATTAGGGCATATTGAGTATTCATGCCAAGTTTGGTCCTGATCCAACATGGTTTGAGTCCACAGTGCTCTCTGGATATAGGTGAACTGCAACTCCAAAACCCAAGGTCAATGCCCACCAAACTCTTATAGTATTTTCTCTTGGTTATGGGAGTTCTGTGTGGGAAGTTTGTGTCTTTCTGCCATTCCTGCCAGGATATCTATGTTGTGTTCATCGAAACAGGCCCAGGTTTCACACTGAGTGTATAAATACATTTAGAAACATATTAACTATATGTATGACTGTGTTAGAGTGTCATTTTGTGTCATTTTCGTTGGTGGTGTGCCTAGGGTTGCCATTTTTAGATCTAAGAAATAAGGGACATTTACGGGATTTTTTCACAAAAATAAGGGACACTTCATTAAAAACTTGAAACTCAAACATTAGGTAGAAATAGTTTTATTAACTGAATAAGATAATGATTGAAACTCACAAAAGAAACTGACGTACACCCTCTTAACAGTACATGGTATGTTTCTGCATGTTTTGTTATGAAGAAAAAACATGATGAGAACCACCTTATTTTCTCCATCTGCATTTAGTACTTGGCTTTGCTGACTTCAAAAGTGCACTCTCTAAACATTAAAATAAAATAAATTTTATAAGACAGTACACCTTCATGATTATTATGTCGATAGTTAATGGTATAGTATAGTATAGTATGGGATGCACAGCATTGTATAGTATTGGGATGCACAGCTAGGCCTATTTTAAGAGTAACTCTCAAGCAACCAGAAACTATCTTTATCCAACATGATCCAACATGCCCCTTGGGTAACGGTTAATTAGTCTACTGTACTTTGAAAAAGTCCCGTATCGCCTCTTCCTTCCAACGGGGACGCAGCCTGCCCTGCGAGTGGGAATCCCCGGGCAGGCGTTGCCGTGGAAACCGCAGCGCGCACCTTCCTCTGGTCAACCCTGCCCAGTCCTGTCCTGCTAGTCAAAAATAAGGGACAGGGCCTGAAAATAAGGGACACAAGTTTTAGGGCCGAAATAAGGGACGCCCCTTAGAATAAGGGACATAGGGGAACCCTACGTGTGCCCCAGGATTTTGCAAATGTCAAAAGTGTGCCGGGGCTCAAAAAAGGTTGGGAAACATTGCTCTATCTTACACATTATGTTATGGCTTCTAAAGCACGAGTGCATAACTCTAGCTTACACATTTATAACTGCAACAGAGGATTCCAGCCATTATTATTATTATTATTATTATTATTATTATTATTTCCAAGAACTAATATTTTCAATGAAGCCTTCATTCGGGTCAGCCGGTCTCCTTCCAGCTTTCTTTCAAAGGGGCTTATAAAAGGAGGCAGTTATTATTTTTAAACCGCAACAACAAGCACAAAAAATGTCTAGAATCTCATTCTGGCAACCTGAACAAGGAGGAAGGTGCAGAATATTATTGAGGAAATGACAGGCTTCGCTAAATGACTGAATCCACCTGGGTCTCAAGAGCAACCTGAGAAATGATTTAATATGAATGCTAAAATTTTGTATGAGAGGCATTAAAATAACACCGTAACAGCTTTAGCTTAATATGCATAAATATGATTTAAGAATATGTATTTTTAAAATGTGTGATAATAGATATGATTAAAACACTTAGAGCTGTTTCCAGTCTTCCTGCGGGCTGATTTTAAAATTATGGCTTCCAATTTTCTCCTCTTATTAGTAATGAACGGAATATACATTTCCATATTTAATCTATGTGGCGCTGCCTTGAGATGACATATTTTAATAAAGTAGTTATGTGGAATCTACTGGTCATGTATGTGAATTCTATGTATATAATAAAAGTGAGTGTTTGCAGTGGTGCGGTGGGAGGAATATGTGCCAGCGTTTTGATTGGTTGCCACTGTGGGATTATTTGCATAAACGGCTCCCATTGGCCAGCCTCAGAACTCCAACGTTCTACGCCCCCAGACAGAGGGGATTGGTTGCCACTAAAATTATATTTGCATAAAGGACTCCGATTGGCCATCCACATTCCAACATTCTAAGGTGACTCAGAGGGAAAAGGAAAGGCCTCAGGCAGTCAGCCACTGTGGCCCACAGCATTGACGGATCAGGACCAAACTTGGCAAACAGGGGCCCAATGGCCCACCCTACATCCTGGTGCAGTTTTGAGTGGGACAGACCATGGATGATGGGAGTTGAAGTACCTTAACTCACTTTCTGAGACTGCTGTGACCCTTGTCCAATGACTGATCAAGACCACACTTGGCACACAGAGCCCCCATGACCCACTCTATATCCTGGTGCAGTTTGGAGAACGGGGGACCATGGATGAAGGGACTTCCAGTACCTTCCCTCACTTCCAGAGACCGCTGCAACCCTCATCCAGACCAAATGTGACACACACAGCCCCCATGACCCACTCTACATCCTGGTGCTGTTTGGAGGGGGATGGACCATGTCCAATGGGACTTGCAGGACCTTCACTAAGTCCCCGAGACCACTGCAAGCCACATAAACATCTAATAGGAACCAACCTTGGCACACAATGCCTTCCTCAAATGACCCGGGCACCGCCGGGTCCTCAGCTAGTAATGGAATGTTTCTCCTTCCACATCTTGTGCCAGTATGATCCCAGTACAATGAGCAGGATATTGTGCCACTGACCGGCCAGCTCTTGAGCACTATACATTAGGGGTAGGATCACATCGTCTATGAAGTGCGTGTGGCCGCAAGCCTGTATTTGCAGTCACCATTGCCTCCCCAATTTTTACAGATAAATAACAAATCATGCTTCCACTTGCAAATCACAGCTGGTCCCACTCTTTGCTAATACAAAGTAGAAACCCATTATATTGTATACACATTTTCAAAAACTATAATAGACGTTGTAGTCTTTCATGATTTCATATGTAGTATTTTAATGGTGTATTTCAAATTATATTTAATATTCTGGCTTTTATGCATTTATTTGTTCGTCCTGTATGTGAAAGACCTATGGTCTAAGCCAGGGGTGCTCAAACTAAGCCCTGGGGGTTGGATATGGCCCTCAACGGTCATTTACCCGGCCCTCGCTCAGTCTGAAATGACTTGAAAGCACACAACAACAACAACAACAACAATAATAATACTGTTTATTTCTATTCCGCTCTTCTCACCCCGAAGTGCGGATTACAATACACATACGACAGACAAACCTGTCGAAAGACATACAATTTTACACATAGACAGTACAGCGCAGTTTTTAGAAGGATTTCTTCTTTCCTGGCTGTGTCACACAGAGTGTGTGTCACAGGATGTGGATGCTCCATTACGACATCATTGTTGTTATGTCATTGCATCATTGCGCCTTTACATCACGAGGGGGTGCTGTTGCTCCATCCTCATGACGGGAGCCTCTCTTTCCACCACTTCCGCATCTCCCTTCTCCCGGCAGCCGAACTTTTTCAGACGTTGTAAAGTCTGTGTAAAAATCCTTCCCCACTTTCCGTGGTCCCCAAATTGTTGTTTATTCACAGCTGGGCTGTTGAACTGCTTGGGTGGGCAGTGGACAGGACTCAAATAGCTGGTCGTCCAAGCCAGCTCGGGGATTCGAACGAGCAACCCTTCGATTACAAGCACAGCTGTGTTACCGCTGTGCTATCTCCCTGGCCCTATCTCCTCAGCCAAAAGCAGGCCCACATTTCCCATTGAAATACTAATAAGTTTATATTTGTTAAAATTGTTCTTCATTTTAATTATTGTATTTTTAAGTGTTTTTTGCACTACAAATAAGATACGTGCAGTGTTCATTCATGATTTTTTTCTTCAAATTATAACCCGGCCCTCCAACAGTTTGAGGGGCTGTGATCTGGCCCTCTGTTTAAAAAAGTTTGAGGATCCCTGGTCTAAGCATTAAATAAACTACTATTACTACCAACATTTCATAGGACCCATCCCAGGTCTGAGATTGATGGAAAATGGTCTCTGGATGCTCCACAGTTGCTCAATATTTTAGCCCCTAGCTCCATCAGCATTCAGCTTCATATGGGGCCCATCCAGACAGGCCCACAAACCAGAACTTGTCTTAGTTTACCAAAATGACACCTTTGGTAAAAACAAATTAATTCAGCACAAACCAATTTTTCCTTGGTTTGTTCTGAATTAATTAGATATCCCATTAGATCCAGGGCTTCCCAAAATACCTGGGTCAAATGGGGTATTGAGCTTTTGGAGACTCACTTCCAGATAGTCCTGGGACTACCCAGGGGTTAGTCTCTACTGACATCCCGCACCTTTTGGGCTCCACCGCTCTCCCCCAGGCCCCCAATTGAGTTCCTAAAAGTAAATTAAGAGGTACCTTTACACCATAACTTCCCTCCTCGCATCCTGTTGCACCCTAGACCTGAAGGATCCCTCAGTAAACCACTTTAGACCAGCCGCGATTAAATGCTTTATTTAGAATAAAGGAGAAGAATAAAAGAGATAAAAAATATAGTCCATTGATGCCCCCAGCATCGGTGTATTGCAATGCAATAGTCCAAAAGGCGCAGTAAATGCAGAAATAGTCTTGATGCCCCAATGGGCTAAAATCCAGGATAAGTTTTTGGCAACAAAGGCTTGGCAAATACGTGAGTACGATGACTTGAAGGCCCAACGGCCCAGGCTTGAGTTCGAGGAGCTTGGCAAGGAAGCTTAACGTTGACGTGAGATGCAGAGCATCTCTGGGACCCGACTTAAATAGGCCCCCCAAGGCTTTGATCTTGAAGGCGCTGACTTCGACGCAGCCCATTCCCATAGACAGTTTGCTGGCTTGACTTTCTCATGCCTCCCGGCGAAGGATGGTATGTCAGCTCATTAGTAGCTGCACCTGGAAGCAGGGGAGGCAACACAGCTCTGCCCTCACGGCTCTTCTTATCGGCCTGAGAAAGGCTGCGCCTGCCCTTGACCACTGGCTGAACCAGTGGCTTCTGCAGCGGCTTGCTTTGAGGCCTATCTGAGGTCTTGTAGTTAACATGGCTTTGGTCTTGCTTGGCTATGGAGTCAGGCCTGGGCATGACACATCCTCCTGGTGAGAGAAAATTATGCAGAAGGAGACGGGCAAGGTACAAGTAGGGCTTTTCCTCCTTGTCCCTCCCGTCTCCTCAGGTGTCATTTCCTCACACCAGGAGGACACAAGGAGGGCAGTTGTGGTAGCCAGAGACCTTTTAATTCACTTTAAGGTGAAAATTGAGGGTTTCGGAGAGGTTTCATGCCATCTTGACTTTAATCAGGATGGCACCTAGAAACCCCTTCCCCCTAGCTCCCAGGAAAGCCTGGGTTTTGGTTGGGGAGTGGGGCCTGAAACCTGCACTGAAGCAGGTTTTTAAAATCTGCTTTGCTGCGGATTTTAATCCTGTGTGGAAGTGCCCAAAGTCTTAATACTTATGGCAGGAGTGGGCAAACTCTGGCCCGCGGGTGGATGCGGCCCTTTGGCTGATTCTATCCGGCCCTCCTAAGGGCCCTGGCAGACAGGCAGGCTCACTCGCCGCCCGCCTCACCCTGCCTGCTCGCCTCGCTCTCTCGCCCGCACGCCCTCTCCGGCTCTCCCAGCGCCAGCGACAGCAAGGCCAGGCAGGGGAGGCAAGCTGTTGCTGCTGCCAGCACTGGGAGAGCCGGAGTGGGCGAGAGGGCGCACAGGCGAGTGGCAAGGCAAGGTGAGCGAGCGAGTGGGGCAGGCAGGCAAGCAGAGCGACCAACGGAGAGGGAGGGAGGGGGGAGAAGAGGAGGAGGAGGCCAGGGAGGGAGCAAGCACCGCTGCCAAGCATCCTTAATAAGTGAACTATACATCCCAGCAACTCCAACTCCAAAATGTCTATTTTCCCCAAATTTCCTGTGTTCACATTTAGGCATATTGAGGATCCGTGCCAAATTTGGTCCTGAGTTTCCCATCCTTTCAATGGGGTTTGATCCCTTCCTTTTCCGTCACGAATCTCAAAGGCTCGCTGTCAGGAGGTTTTTAGAAAGTTGGGAACAGGAAGTCATGGAGAGGGAAGGGACCCCAGGGCCATCCAGCCCAACCCCCAGGGACACACAATCAAAGCACCCCCGACTGATGGCCATCAAGCCTCTGCATAAATCTCTCCAGAGAAGGGGACCACAAGGAAGCATTATTTTATTTTAGTGGTTATTATTATTATTGTATAATAATTGTATAATAATATAATAATATAATAAATATTATAATATAATGTTATATTATATTATAATTTCAATATATTATAATGTCTATATATATATACTGTATACTATAATATAATTATGATATTAATACTAATAATATATGAATATTTCTTGATATATTACTATGTTAATATTAATGATGTGTAATATATAGTAAATATAGTAAGTGAATAAATAAATAAATTATGTAGATTAGCATGTAGTTCCGCCTTTAGGTGTGTCCCTCCATAATATTTTTTGGCTCTCATGTGGCCCCTTGGGAAAAATAATTGCCCACCCCTGACTTATGGTATTCCCTCCTATTCCATGTAAGCAGGACCGGTATATAGCTAAAGAACAGCGGAAACGATGTTTCTCTTGAACTGTTGACTGATCTTACACACAATGATTTAGAGTTACAGAGAGTGTTGGTTGGAAATAATGTAATTAACTTCCTCTGGGTCCCATTGTTGGGAGGAAACTGGAGGAAAGATAAATAACCCCCTTCCCCAATCAATGTGGCTAACTGTCTAAATTATATTGGCTAAAGTTAGTTTTCCTTTTCTATACATTCAGTGTTTCCCGTGTCGTAGTCTGGGCTTTAACATAGAGTTATATATCTACTTGTTAAGAAAAATGCAGGTTAGCTACCGGAAGCCACTTTTACCCAGACAAAAAAGAGTGGCAAACACTCTTGACCATGTTTTTCAAAGTAGCATCAAAGAAAAGTCTTTACCAAGTTCCTGTTTTCGAACAGCCAAAGGAGCATGTTTCCATAGAATCAGAGAAACAGTTCGGAGGAAGCTATGTGTGTTTCCTTTTTTTTTGGTTTGTTCAAAAGGGAGCAGCTTTGCCAGTGAATAGCTTGCGGAGGTAGATGCAACTGCCATTGCAAGGTCATCCACTTGCCAAGTTTGCTTTCTTGCACATCAATGCAAATGTTTTGCAGGCCTGTTAAAGAGAGCAAAGTGCGTAATTGGCACCCCCATTTTGTGCCCCCATGTTATAGATAAAAGGGAATTTTGCCGGAAATGCAGATGCAATTAAGGGGAGAGAGAAGTTTCAAAGGCTTCTACCCTGGAGCAAAATAAATGAGGCAGCTGAAAAATCCAAATCGAACAACACTCCAGGTAAATGCAACAGCCCCATGCAAGAGTTCAGATACATGTGAGCTAAAGCAGTGTTTCTCAACCAGTGTGCTGCGGCACACTAGTGTGCCATGAGCGATCATCAAGTGTGCCGTGGGAAATTGGAACCTTGGAAATTGGAAGTGTTCGGCAGGAGGGGAGGAAAGGGCGCAAAGGGGGAGGGGGAGGAAGAGGTCTCTGTCGAAAGCTGGCACGGGCAAACTTGGACCTTCCAGGTGTTTTGGACTCCAACTACCACCATTCCCAGCAGCCTCAGGCCCTTTTCCTTTCCCCCCCTCAGCCACTTAAGCAGGAAAGGGCCTCAGGCTGTTAGGTATGGTGGGAGCACCCACCAAAGCACCCAGAGGGCCAAAGTTTCCCCATGCCTGTTTGAGGGACCTTAGAGTGGTGAGCCTCCTTCCAACATTGTGATTCTGGATAGAAAACAAACAACAACATAACATAACATTGTTTGAGTCCACAGTGCTCTCTGGGTGTAGGTGAACTACAACTTCCAAACTCAAGGTCAATTCCCAAGTAAACCCTTTCAGTACTTTCTGTTGGTAATGAGAGTTCAATAGGCCAAGTTTGGTTCAATTACATTGTTGCAAGAATTCAAGATGCTCTTTGTGTGTTAACTATAAAACCCAGAAACTGTGACTCCCAAATGTCAAGGTCTATTCTCCCCAAACTCCATCTGTGTTCACATTTGGGCATATTGAGTATTCGTGCCAAGTTTGGTCCTGATCCATTATTGTTTGAGTCCACAGTGCTCTCTGGATGTCGGTGAACTACAACTCCAAAACCCAAGGTCAATGCCCACCAAACTCTTATAGCATTTTCTCTTGGTGATGGGAGTTCTGTGTGGGAAGTTTGTGTCTTTCTGCCATTCCTGCCAGGATATCTATGTTGAGTTCATCGAAACAGGCCCAGGTTTCACACTGAGTGTATAAATACATTTTGAAAACATATTAACTCTATGTATGACTGTGTTAGAGTGTCATTTTGTGTCATTTTGGTTGGTGGTGTGCCCCAGGATTTGGTCAATGTAAAAAATGTGCCATGGCTCAAAAAAGGTTGGGAAACACTGATCTAGAAAGTATACACAATCCACATATTAAGGGGTTAAAACCATGTGAAAAATGTATATCTGTGTCTCATGTAACCAGTAACAAATAATTATGATGAGATGGAAAAGCAGATGATGTTGAAAGGAAGGCTATAAAATTGGGACAGTTTCATATTCGTAGATAAATTCTAGTCTTCATAAAAGTTACTTTTTCTACAACACAAATTAACACATGTTTGTTAAAAATCTTGAGAAGGCATTCCTCTCTGGCATAAAGGAGGGGGCTGGATTAGATTACCATTGGGGTTCCCCTCCAACTGCCTGAGACTTATAATAATGTATAATAATAGTCTCCTGGAGTGACTGTAGGTTAAATAAAACCCTTCTGGCATTTTCTGTTGGTCAAGGGAGCTCTCTGTGTTAAATTTGATTCAAATGCCATTGTTGGTGCGGTTCAGAATGCATACAAGTTGGAGCAACTACAACTCCTGAATGACAAAATCAACTCTATTGTTGGTGCGGTTCAGAATGCTCTTTGATTGTAGGTGAACTAGACATCCCAGCAAGTACAACTCCCAAATGCCAAGGTCTACTCCCAAAACTCCACCAGTGCTCAAATTTGGGCATAATGAGTGTTTGTGCCAAGTTTACTCCAGATCCATAGTTGTTTGGGTTCTCATTTGCTCTCTGGATGTAGGTGAACTATATATCTCCTAAATCACTGCCAAACCCCTCCAGTATCTTTTTGTTGGTTATGGGGGTTCTGTGTGCCAAGTTTGGTCCAGGTCTCTCATTCGGGGGGGGGGGGGGGTGTCCTTAGTGGTCTCTGGAAGTCAGAGCTGAATCTGTTGAAGGCACTGCAAATCCCATCATCCACTGTGCATACTCCCCCAAACATATAGTTTTGGTGAGTAATCTCTATGCTTTAATGATGTTCAATTTGTAATAATAAAAATACTTCCTGCATACAGGGCCGGCCCCTCCCATTCTGCCGCCTACACGGACACGTAGGGCAACTGCGCCTCTGCAGCCAGCCGCGCCGCTGGGTGGAGGTGTGCTCGGGAGCTAGTGCTGCCTGTGCCGCGCCTCTGCCGCCGGCGGTGTGCATGCAGCTGCGCAGGATGTCACCGCGCCACTGAGCGGGACGCACTCGCACGGGACGTCACCACCATGCGGGGTGCACTCGCGCAGCCGTGCGGGACGTCACCACGCATGCGCGGTCGCGCGGGACACCACAGCGCATGCGTGGCCAGCTGCGTGAGGTCGTCCAGGAGCCACGGGGGGGGGGTGCCAAAATAAGGCTTGCATACCCCCCCGGGAGAGGTAAGGGCCGCCCCTGCCTCCATATCAGATATGGCAATCTGTCAAGAGTCCTTTGATTGTGCTTTCTCACCATGTGGGTAGAAGGGGTTAGCCACAGACTATGGCACAGCAACGCGTGCACGGGTCAGCTAGTGTTTATTAAAAATCTTGAGCATGGTGGTCGTCCCAGCGACAGACAGGAGCTCAATGGACCAAGGAGAGATACCATTTCCTTTAGAGATTGTATTATTGATCAACACAAAATGGGCAGTTTCTGATCATAATTGGTTCTTTCCTAGTAGCTGACACCTGAATGATACATTTGGCCAACATTTTGTATGAAAAAAAGTTAGGTTTTATTCAGTGGTTCTGCCAGTCATGGCACACTAGGAATGTAGAGACATGTATGTATGTATGTACGTAGCTTTCACATTGGAATGTTTTAATCTATTTACCTACTTTAAAAAGAAAATAAAAATAAAACATTATGGCGGGGCTTAGCGTTGTTATCTTAACTGACAAAAAACCCAATGTTTAGGAGGGAAAAAAAATATTTACAATTCCGGTGTTTAGACGAGATGTTATGGAATTCACGAACCCGCCGAAGGAGAACGAAGGGACTGTTACGTTCGTAATCCGCGGCTGAGCCGTCTCTTGCAGAAAAAGAACGAAAGAAATCCATTCTTTTCATGATTCAAAGGTGTTTGACAAGATTGTCCTGCGGGAAGGCTGCACAATCACAGGAATTATCTCTAATATAATCACCCACCAAGGGATAAAACAGTTTTGCTCAATTGTCGCTTCTTCGAGGTTGCCTAGGTGGGCGATTCCGAGCACTAATTAGCTTACCTGCCGCATAATTCCTCCTCCTTCATCTCTAGATCTCTCTGCTGGATTGTTTCCTTTGCCCAGGCAGCCTATTAGCAAGAAGATGGTACGCTCAACCTCCGCCTTCGGTTCGCTCCCAAATGTTGCACACAATGGCATCACTTTTCAGAACAGCATGTAAGGATTTAGATGTGCTATTTCCATTAATACTAATGGGAGCCATGTGGTTATCGCTATATCCGAACTCTCTTGAATATTTTTATCTCCCTGCTGCAAGAGTCTTGGGAGAAAATGACAATTTCAGAGGAGGCAAGAAGGCTCATTTCCTGGACTTTTTGCCCAGAATCATTTGTGGCTTCACTGTATTGATGCTGGACAACTTGAACTATAAGAATACCTAAGGGAATAATAATAATAATAATAACTAGCTGTGCCCTATTTAGAAGATGCGAGAAAGTCTGAGTATGTAAGGGTTGGAATTGTTGTTATTTATGGTGTTGTTGGGGCCATGGCTGTGTTGTTGTGGGTTGTTTTGGTGGGTGGGATGTTGAAGTCCTGTGGAGTTGTTGGTGTGTGGTGTTGCTGGCGTTCTGCATAGCTTGTGGATATACAATGTTTTTTGTCTTTCCGTCTGCTGTGTTGATGTAGAGGTTGATGCTTGTGTGGTGGTGGGGTACTTTGGAAGTGAGTGGAGGTACTTGAAATCCCATTATCCATGGTGTGTCCTCCTCTGAACTGCAGTCGAATGGAGTGTGGGTCATGGGGGCACTGTGTGCCAAGTTTGGTCTTTATCGGTCTTGGTTCTGGGCCACAGTGGTCTGTGGAGAATGATGGGTTTTGAAGTAGTACAAATCCCATTATCCATGGAGGTTCCTCAAGTCCCATAATCCATGGTTCACCCTCCTCCAAACTGTAGTAGAATGTAGCGTGGGTCATAGGGGCTCTGTGTGCCAAGGTAGGTTACTGTAAATTCAGGCCATACACAATGTCCAATGAGCTGAGGCCTAGTCAGGAACAGCAAGTTAATGAAGCCTTCAATTCAGGTGTCAATTCTAGTCGGAAGAATGTAATGAACAGTGTCAATTCCATTACAGTGAGGCCTAGTCAGGGAAATTAAGTTAATGAAGCCTTACTGTCAATTTTGGGCATGGTCTGTGATTTGTAGGGGTGTAAATTTTTTGTGGGAAGTGAATTGGGTGTTTGTGTTTGTGCCTCAGACCTTTGCCTTATCCTCCTCTGACAGTTTATTATGAGTCGGAATGTTCATGTTGGCTGGCCAGTACAGGAGTTATGCAAACCGCCCATATTGGCAGCCAATCATGTTGTCAGAATGTAGAGGCTGGGAGAGTCGTTGGCACCCCGGAGGATGCTGGGAAATGTAGTTTTTTTACTCGTTGTTTTGGGGGCCTTTTAGGTTTTGGGGGGGAAGTTTCTTTGCTACAAACCTACCTTGCTTGAGGTCTATTTCTGTTGGCAAGTTTGGTGTTTCTGTGTTGTAAGGTTTCTCTGTTTGGGACGGTCGTTCCATGACGGGAACCCCTTTATATAATAGATAATACTTTATTTCCAACCCGCATCCATCTCCCCAGAGGGGACTCAGAGCAGCTTACATGGGGCCATGCCCGAACAACACATCAACAACATTGAAGAACAATAAACGTAATAAAAGCAATAAACGCAATAAAATACATCTGTGAAAACACAACAGCACAGGTGAATCTAAAAACAGAACCAAAAGGGCGGGCCACATGAACATATAGGATGTTTAAAAAGCATCGGGGAGATAACTGGAGTAGTGTCGAACACAAAGGGTCACATAGGGGGGAAAAGGCTTCGCAGAACGGGGGCATTTGGGGAGCCTAATATCCAAAGGCCAGGTGGAAGAACCAGGTTTTCAGTTGTTTTCTGGAGGATTCCAGTGAGGAATCCAGGCATTCCTGATCTCTCCCGGGAGGGAATTCCAAAGTTGGGGGGCCACAGAGGAGAAGGCTTTCTCCCTAGTGCTCACAAGCTGGGTCTGTGAGACTGGCAGGGGTGAAAGGAGGGCCTCCCCTGAGGAGCGAAGGGCTCGGGCTGGTTCATGGAAGGAGAGCCGATCACGAAGGTAGGTGGGTCCCAAACAGTTTAGGGCTTTGTAGGTAATCACCTGCACCTTGAATTGGGCTCAGAAAGTAAACGGCAGCCAGTGGAGCTCTTTCAACAGGGGGGTCGACTGCTCCCTGTAACCTGCCCCAATCTGGCAGCCGAGCGTTGGACAAGTTGGAGTTTCCAGGCCGTCTTCAAGGGAAGCCCCACGTAGAGCGCATTGCAGTAATCCAATCTAGAGGTAACCAAGGCGTGGACCACCATGGTCAAGTCAGACTTCACAAGGTATGATCGCAGATGGCGCACGAGTTTTAGCTGTGCGAAGGTTCTCCCAGCCACCGCCGACACCTGAGCATCAAGCGTCAGCGCTGAGTCCGGGAGAACCCCCAAACTGCGGACCTGTGACTTCAGGGGGAGTGTAACCCCGTCCAGCACAGGTTGCCATCCAATACCCTGATCAGACGAGCAACTGACCTGGAGGACCTCTGTCTTATCGGGATTGATGCTCAGCCTGTTCCTCCTCATCCAAACCATCACAGCGGCCAGGCACTGGTCCAGTATCCGAGGGGCTTCCTTGGAATCTGGTGGAAAAGAGTCGTGGAGGTGGGTGTCATCTGCATAGAGATGGCACCGTACTCCAAAACTCCGGATGACCTCGCCCAGCGGTTTCATGTAGATGTTAAATAGCATGGGGATAAAATAGATCCTTGCGGGACCCCACAGGTCAAAGGCCAGGGGTCCGAGCAGGAATCCCCCAACTTCACCGACTGGGAGCGACCCTCCAGGAAGGAACGGAACCACAGAAGAACTGTGCCCCCGAGTCCCATCCCGGCGAGTCTCCCCAGAGGGATACCATGGTTGACGGTATTGAAAGCCGCTGAGATGTCCAAGAGAACGAGCAGAGTCACACTCCCCCTGTCCAGCTCTCTGCGGAGGTCATCCACCAAGGCGACCAAAGCCATCTCGGTACTGTGCCCAGGCCTGAAGCCAAACTGCGAATGGTCCAGATAATCGGTGTCATCGAGGAAACCTTGGAGCTGCGAGGCAACCACCCGCTCCAAAACCTTGCCCAGAAAGGGGAGGTTGGAGACGGGTCTGTAGTTGTTACAGTTTGTTGGATCAAGAGAGGTCTTCTTTCACAAAGGCCTCACCACCGCCTGCTTAAGGCAGGAGGGGAAGATCCCCTGGCTCAGTGTTCCCCTACCACATCACTAATTCCAGGAGAGCGTGGAGTCATGGCAACATGTCTTCGCATTCTGATTAATCCCACCCAGAGGAGAGCTTGGGTGACTGCAAGATGTAATGTGTTGCCATCAACTCTTTCGGATGGGAGATATAAAAAAAGTGGAACATTCCAGAAGAGTTTGTTCTTTTGACTTGGTCTCTATTGAAACACTTCATCATTCCTTGTTTGTTTGCCCAAAACATGATAATATACAGATAAAATAGAGGAATTCAAGTTTTCAGTGTTCTCAATAGCAAGGACGTTCTGAAATTCCCCGTCTTCTTCTACACAACCCTGGTGCATTCTTTCCTTAGACTGTTGCAAAGTTCATCCTTGATAATAGTAACTTATAAGTATGTTTCCTTTCTTTTTATCTGTGACTTTCTCTTGTTGTATATACCTGTGTTGTGATTTTTTTTGGTTATATGCCAATAATGGATGGGTGTGTGAGTCTACACTGCCCTATAATCCAGTTTAATGCAGTTAATCTGCATTCAGAAACTGTCTTAGATGGCAGTGTAGATGGGGCCCAAATGTGACGCATGTACATTTTTTTGGCATCCTTCAGAATGAACAGAGATTGGAAACCATTGTTTTAGGTTTTGAATACCACCATCTTCGGAAAGATGAAATGGAGAGTGTGCTACTTTGGAGCTCCATGGGAACTGATACAGCTCTGTAACACCTGGCAGTGGCCTTCCTTTGCTTTAGACCAGTATTTCCCAACCGCTGTGACGTGGCACACTAGTGTTCCGTGAGAGACCAGCTGGTTTTCCGTGAGAAAACCTCTCCCCCCCCCTCTCCCCCCTCCTGCTGCTGCTGAAGGAGGTTTTCCTGCGGCACACCAGCTGATCTCTCACGGAACACGACCCTCTCTAGGACGTAGAGAGGCAGGGAAGGCTCAGGAGGGGAGGGGCCGGATGACGCTCTCCTCCTACTCCGGAAGTGGGCTCACAGGATAGAGTCTATCCTGTGGGCTCACTTCCGGAGGAGGCAGGAACCTGGGCACCTCGGGGAGCCTTTCTCCAGGTTCGCGGCTCCACCGAACCCGGGGGAGCCGCAAAGCAGGAGAACGACTCCCCGTAGGGCCCAGGCCCTTCAGGAGGCCGAGTTTGTCCAGTTCGCGTCTTCCGGCGAGCCCGGCGGAAGACGCGAGCCTGGCGGCAGACGCGAGCCTGGCGGAAGACGCGAGCCACCCAAACCCGGCTTCCCGCAGGGCCTGGGCCCTTTGGGAAGCCGGGTTTGCCCAGTTTTTGTCTTCCGGCGAACCCGGCGGACGACGCGAGCCGCCCAAACCCAGCTTCCCGCAGTGCCTGAGCCCTCCCTCCTCCCCCTCCTCCCCAGTGCAGGGAAACTGCTCAGTGCCTGGGGCCTCCCCCTCTGGCTCCCCTGCTCCGCCGCGGTGCCTTCCTTCCTGCCTGCTTCTCCGGTCCCGAGTCCCGAGTGCTCTCTGGATGTATGTGAACTACAACTCCAAAACTCAAGGTAAATTCTTATTATCTATATGTATTACTGTGTTACAGTGTCATTTTGGTTGGTGGTGTGCCCCCGGATTTTGGAAATGTAAATAGTGTGCCGCGACTCAAAAAAGGTTGGGAAACACTGCTTTAGACTAAGCTAGCCACTTTGAGAAAGACAGGGTATAGCGGATGGCCTCAGAGAAGTTTCATGCCGGTGTTAAAAGAAAAACATTATTTCTACAGTCTTATTTCTACAGTATTCTTGGCCATCCAAGAAGGAATGGCGCACTGAAGCACATTTTCTCCTGTCGCCACCCTGAGATCTGTCACTGAAAGTCAATGAAAGGTCCAAGGGAATTAGTGGACCTGCAATCCCCCATCCTTCTTCTGACACCACAATCTATCAAGGCAACAGAAGACATTTAATGCCAGAGACTAGAAACTAGATTGAAATTGATCTAATTAATCAGTGTCACCCGTGAGAGAGTGGCATTTCACGACTATCATTCACTCAGACACTTTGCCCTCACAACTCTCTGTCAGTTGAACTAGAGCGGCCTTCTTTGGGAATGACCCCATAACTTCCTTCGTAAAGACAGTTAGCCCTGGCTCTTCTTGCAAGGAATTGTTGACTACATAGTCACAGCCAATCAATTAACTCAGTTTTATGAACAAAGAATGGCAAAACTTGAACAAGGAGGTGCTTGGCCACACTCTTCTAAGCACATTGCCCACTAGAGCCTATACAGGTAGAATACATTAAACATCATATAATTAGATAGTGTTTTGGATACACTGGTGTGTTCCTTAGCATTATTGCCAACAAAATAGCATATGCGTTACTGTGAAACCGAAAAGAAACCCAATACCCATTGACAGACTTATCCAAAATGAGATTATTGAGCTCCTTTTAAGGTCATTTAAGCATCTGAGAACATAACAATTTCTATGTATTGAGTAGAAAAATGAAACAATATATAATTTTTTAAAAAGTATCACTTGGCATATTACTGAATCCGTCACTCTGGACTCTCGACTGACGATGGAGACGCAAATCTCCGCCGTCAGTCGCGTTGCTTTCTTTCATCTCCGTCAGGCGAGGAAGCTGGCTCCCTACCTGTCCCGCCATGACCTAGCCACAGTGGTCCAAGCCACGGTCATCTCGAGACTGGACTACTGTAATGCTCTCTACGTTGGCCTTCCTTTGTCGGTGATCCGGAAACTGAAGCTGGTCCAGAATGTGGCAGCTAGACTGTTGGCTGGCGTCGTGATGGCCAGCCACATAACACCGGTCTTGCGGGGGCTGCACTGGTTACCAGTGGAACACCGGATCACCTTCAAAGTGCTGGTACTGACCTTTAAGGCCTTGAATGGTCTGGGGCCAGTGTACCTTAGGGACCGCTTTTATCCCATACTGTCCCACTAGGCCACTACGTTCAGAGGTGGGTCAACTTCTAGAGGTGTCCGGCGTTAAAACATACCATCTGACGGCCACAAGAAGGAGGGCCTTCTCAATAATTGCCCCCACCCTGTGGAACGCACTGCCTCCCAGAGTCCGTGCCCTTACGGACTTAGTGGCATTCCAGAAGGCCTGCAAAACCCTCCTGTTTCGGCAGGCCTTTGGGTATTAATGCTGAGATTTGTAGGCTACTCCGCCTCCTTGCACTGTGTATGCTGATGTAGTTACACACACCTGTGCCACCGGCTTGCTGTGTATCGTACTTATTGTATTTTACTGTGTTTTAATGTGTTTTATGGTGTTTTTACTTTGTTTTTAATCCTGAATTTTGGTGTAAGTCGCCCCGAGCCACCCGGGAGTGGCGACTCACAAATTTGAATAATAAATAAATAAATAAATAAAATATCATGAAGCTTTTTCTTTAACAGGTCTTGAAATCAGACTCAAATAACACTATTTTAAAAACTTAAATGATCTCAAGCATTACAGTTATTAAAAACAGATTGGAGCAAGCAGTATTAAAGTTCATATCTAATGTTCCAAGCAGATATTTAAGCAAAATTTTCAATGTTTTCCATGTTCAATGGGAAAAGGTATCTCAGTAGGTCAACATGATTGTGCAATAATCTCGAGGAATTGAGAAAGAAATGTGCAAACATTTTTTGTAAAGGTTTTTAACATGTATTTATTTATTTATTTTATTTTATTTATTTCTTCGGTTTTATATCCCGCTCCTCCCTGCAGGCTCGGGGCGGATCACAATCACAAGCATCTCATAAAACATACCATAAAAACATATAATAAAAACACAGTACATAAACCAAGATGGAACGGGTCTACAATTCTTTGACTGAGGCAGGGCGAGCTAATTGCATTTGGGTTTAACCAAACGCTAACCTGAAAAGAGCCGTCTTACATTCCCTTCGGAAGGGAAGGAGTTCAGGGATCGCTCGAACGTGCTCAGGGAGCGAATTCCAGAGTGCTGGAGCCGCAGCAGAGAAGGCTCTCTGTCTAGTGCTGGACGGATGGCAGGGGCGGGACGATGGAACAACCAACAAATGTTGCTCTTCCGAGCGCAGTGATCTCGGGGGAACGTACGGGGTAAGGTGGTCCCTCAGGTACCCAGGCCCCAAACCGTGCAAGGCCTTGAAGGTTAAAACCAACACCTTGAAGGCAATCCGGTACTCGATGGGAAGCCAGTGCAGTTGCCGGAGGATGGGAGTGATGTGCTCCCTCACCAGTGCTCCCACCAGCAAGCGAGCCGTGGCATTCTGCACCAACTTGAGTTTCCGGATTGTCGACAACGTAGAGGGCGTTACAGTAGTCCAGTCTCGAGATGACCGTCGCTTGGATCACCGTGGCCAGGTCATCCCTGGACAGGTAGGGGGCCAGTCGCCTAGCTTGTCGTAGGTGGAAAAACGACGCCCTGCTGACCATGGAGACCTGGGCCTCCATGGTCAGCAGGGAGTCCAATCTGACACCAAGCTCTTAACCAAGGGTGACGGGCTGAGTTGCTCGCCATCCAAGGTAGGCAACCGGCACTCATCCAGCCCAGGGCAACCCGGCCACAAGATCTCCGTCTTCGACGGATTCACCTTCAGCCGGCTGGCGCGCAGCCATCCAGTCACGGCCTCCAGGCAATGATGGAAACAATCAGGTACGGTGTCTGGCCTGCTGTCCATTCTCAGCAAAAGCTGGGTGTCATCAGCGTACTGATAACACTCCAGACCAAAGTCGCGGGCCAGCTGGGCCAAGGGGCACATGTAGATGTTGAATAATAAGGGCGAGAGGATGGCCCCCTGGGGGGACCCCACAACTTAATGGGAGCCTCCAGGAGACCTCCTCTCCCCTCTCCACACGCTGTCCCCGATCCTGAAGAAAGGAGGCCACCCATTTAAGGGCAGTCCCCCTGACTCCAGTCACAGCTAGGCGGTGGGCTAACAATGCATGATCTACTTCTAGAGAAGTATGAAATAATATATAATGTACAACACGTTGCATAACCTTTTTGCAGGATAAGACAAAACTTTTGGAAGTATCCATTCTTGTATGCAACAGTCAAATAATGATTTGAATCCCTAGATCCAAGGTTGTTGCATATCAAACTAGTTCTCTAAACTCTCCCTCCCAAAATTACTCCTTCCCATTCTCCCTTATACAGAAGAGTAGGGAACTCTGATGAACATCAACATCAAAAATCTTTATTATGGTCATAGACCACAACCTTCTCGAGATCCCTGATATGAAATCATGTAGGCTGGCTAGCACTCGGCAGAGGGCGTTTTCAGCGGCCGCACCGATGTGGAACACCCTGCCACCAGAAACGTGGGCCCTGCACGATCTGATGGCCTTCCGCAGGGCCTGCAAGACTTGGCTATTCCGGCAGGCGTTTGGCGACTGATTAATGCTCTGTAAGAACAAGTCCGCCTCTGATTGCTTTGCCGCGCCACGAATTGGTGTAGCACCCATGGGTCCGCTCGGGCAACGGGGGAGGGGTAATGCACCAGGGGTCCCGTTGGCATTGGGACCCGCACAGGCTGAAAGGGATTCGGAGGATGAGTTGGAAGGCCCAGAGCAAGATTGGTCAGCGGTGCCTTTGCCCAGTCCACCGCCAGAGAGTTTAGCCTGGGATTTCGAATGGGAGCATTCTCCCGGGGAAGGAGCGGGCCAGGTGGAGATGGGAGGCAGTGAAGCAGATAGCGGAGATAGTTATGAATTCCCAAATGGCCGAGGTTCCCAGGAGCTGGCTGAACAGCAGATGGAGGCTAGCGGATGGGAAACTTCGGGGGAGGCTTCTTCTCAGGAAGATAGCGATACTAGGCTGGAAGAGCGGGGCCGTTCTCATAACAGGCGCAGGGACATAGAGGAGGGCAGGAGGAGCTGGCACCTGTCCCTAGACCGTCACCGTTCGGAAAGTAGAGACTGAGGCGCCGGGCCCTAGATCGTCGGGGCCCGGCCGAGGGATCAAATACGGCCCCGTGGGAACTGATCCTCAGTTCTCCGGCCACGTCTATACTGAATAGGCGCGAGCGAGTGGGACCACAAGTTAACCGTGGTCATCAAGTCTTGCCTTGCCTTTGCCTTGTTTCCTGAGCCGCAGTGGTTTGCGGCACTTTGCCCTGGTTCCTGATTCGCATTGGATGCGAAACCTTGCCCTGTTTCCTGATCCGCATTGAATTGCGGAGCCTTGCCTCGCTTCAAGCTATTTGTCTTTATACTTTGGAGTATTGACTTTATACTTTGAATACTGCATTTATTGGACTATATACCTTTTGGACTGTTTTTATATTCAATAAACTAGTTAGCCTTTGATACGTCTCCGTGTGTGTGTTAAAGGGGCAGTTCTAAGTCGGCGTTCGTGACAGTTGGCCGGAGAACTCCTCGAACCCCGTTTTGCACCACGGGACGTACCAGGAACCGCAGACAGCGCACTCAGGCTCCCATCGTCCCCACGGTCGCCATGGCTAACCTGACGGATCAGCAGGTGCAAGACATGCAACGAGAATTGGGGGAGCTGCGGACCCGGGCCGGACGGCACCGGGGTGAGCCCACCTGGCCGCCGGTGGCAATCCGGCTCAGGTGGAGGTTTTTGTGTGCCAAGTGGAACTTTACTTGGAGCAACGCCCCAACGAGTTCGCCAACGATCGAGCCAAGGTGGTTTTGTTTTCAATCTGCTGGAAGGGTCTGCGGCAACGTGGGCCACCGCATTGATCCGGGCGCAGTCCCCCATACCAACACGCTGCAGGCTTTCCTGGATGCGATCAGGGAAACATGGGGGGCCCCGGTGTATGAAGATCTGGCTGAGAGGGATCGGGCCCGGCTGACGTGGAAGGATATCTCCCTGTCCCTGTAGATCTCCGTTTTCGTGTTCTGGCTTCCCAGACGCAGTGGGGTCTGCCGTCGTTGCGGTATCACTACATTGCGGGATTGCCGTCGGAACTGCAACAGGAGATGATCAAGCATCCTCGGCCCGCAGATCTGGAGGCTGCCATCACCTTGAGCCTTCGGTTGGAAGCGGGACTGCAAACCAGGAGACGGTGGGACAAGGGCGTGATGGAGAAACCGGTGGCGCGGAAGGAAGGGGCTGGACAATTTCAACCCCGGCAATTACCAGTGCCGGCGGGCCCGGATGACCCGGAGCCCATGCAGTTGGGTACAGTTCGGCCCAAAGTAGACCAAGCGGAGAAGGCCCGGCGTCAGCGCCTCAACTTGTGCTGGTACTGCGGGGGCTGGACATTTTCTAAGGAGTGCCCCAGAAGCCGCGTGGAACGACCCCTCGGGCCCCGGCCGCCCCCGGAGGGGCCCCAGAGCCCGAAGAGGCCCTTCAGGCGACGGGGGAAGGGGCCGGCCGGGTGTAAGAGGGTTCGCTCACTCGGCCGACGTCGCTAACCTCCCCCCTGAACCCAAGACTGGACAATTGTTCCTTGTAATGGTCAGTTTGTGGTCGCCAGAGAAGGGGCCAATGATGGTCCATGCCATGATTGACTCGGGAGCGACCAACAACTTCATCGATGCGGACTATGCCAAGTCCGCCGGATTAACTTTTCTTGATCTCCAAGAGCCCAAGGGTGTCCAGACTATCGATGGGAGAGTTCTGAAAACGGGGGCTGTAACTCAGTATACAGCTCCTACCAGGATGTGGACTAGCTCCCATAAAGAGGACATTTCTTTCCTTGTGACCAGGCTCCCAGATTTCCCCATTGTCCTGGGCATTGTGTGGCTCGCACTCCACGACCCCCAGATCTCCTGGGCTAAGAGGCATTGCCAGGGCCACTGCATGACGGCCCGGGCGTGCCTGGCCCAAGAAGTGGAGGATGTGGCTACCTTGCCCAAGAAGTATGCGGATTTTTGGATGTCTTCAGTGAGAAGGAGGCTGAACGCTTGCCTCCGCACCGGCCCTATGACTGTGACATTGAACTGCAACCGGGGGCCCCGATCCCGCGGGGAAGACTCTACCCTCTCTCGGAACCAGAGCAACAGGCTCTCCGAGATTTCCTGGATGAGAACCTGCGGAAGGGGTTCATTCGGCCCTCCCAATCCCCGGCTGGGGCTCCGATTCTTTTCGTCAAGAAGAAATCGGGGGAGTTGCGGCTGTGCAATGACTACAGGGAACTCAACAAGATCACGATCCGGAATCGCTATCCCCTGCCCTTGATCCCCGAGCTCTTGGAGCGGATGCGGGGAGCTAAGGTGTTCACTAAACTGGACCTGAGGGGGGCTTACAACCTTGTCCGGATTCGCCAGGGTGATGAATGGAAGACGGCCTTCCAGACCAAGTGGGGCAGTTTCGAATACCTGGTGATGGGATTCAGTTTGTGCAACGCTCCCGCCTGTTTCCAACATTTCTTTAAGATCGTCCGAGACCTAGCTATGCCCAACTCACTGCTGAGGGACAATGAAAATTCAGCTATCTCAGCGGAAGAATTTCAAGTTTTCTTCACTGAGAAAATAATTGCCCTTAGGCGTGATTTACCCTCTATACCTGAGGAGAGGAGCGGGATGGGTAAGGACCCAGCTCCATCGCCTAGCTTGAAACTCGACCAGTTCAAGGCCCTGAATTCAGAGGAGATTAATCAAATCTTGACCGCAGCAAGGGCAACCACTTGCTCTACAGACCCGTGCCCGTCCCATCTGATTAAGTCTGTGCGGGAGCCTCCTGGCCACTCTGACAGGGTTGATAAATCACTCATTGGAGCTGGGAGTCTTTCCCGATGCGCTGAAGGAGGCTAGAGTCCGCCCGCTGCTGAAGAAGGCGAATTTGGATCCAGCGGTGCCGGCAAACTACCGTCCGGTCTCAAACCTACCCTTCCTCGGGAAACTGATTGAACGGGCAGTAGCGATCCAATTACAGGAATTCCTGAAACCTCAGGAAGCCTGGACCCCTGCCAATCGGGTTTCGCGCCGGACACGGGACCGAGACCGTCCTGGTGGCCATTACGGACGACATCCGCCGCCAATTGGAGAAGGGAGGTTCGGCTATCCTGGTGCTGCTTGACCTCACCGCGGCGTTCGACACGGTGGACCATGACTTGCTGTTGCGGCGACTATCAGCCATTGGGATTCAAGGCACAGCTTTGGCCTGGTTCGATTCCTTCCTGCGGGGCCGTTCGCAGCGTGTTGAGTGGCGAGGCCAAGCGTCCAAGAAATCCACCCTGGACTGTGGAGTCCCCAAGGCGCCATTTGTCACCAACGCTTTTTAACATCTACGTCCAACCCTTGGCAAGCATAGCCAGAAGTTTTGGATTGGGGTGCTACCAATATGCAGATGACACCCAGCTTCTGCTGAAGCTTGAGCCAGGTGTAACATCGGTGCCTGAGAACTTCAGACAAGGACTAGAGGCAGTGACCAGATGGCTCGCTCATACAAACTCAAGATCAATCCATCAAAGACTGAGATTCTATGGCCGGGACGCCCAGAGCCACCCATTCCGCTGCCTCTCTTTGAGGGAGAGCCGCTGATCCCGGCCCGTCGGTGAAGAGTCTCGGTGTGATACTAGACTCGAGACTCTCACTGGAGGCCCAGGTTGCTGCGACAAGTAAGGGAGCTTTTTCCACCTACGCCAGGCACGTCAACTGGCACCTTACCTTCCATCAGATGCGCTGGCTACTGTGGTCCATGCCACAGTGACATCACGGCTGGACTACTGTAATGCCTTGTACGTGGGGTTGCCGCAGTCAACCACTCGTAAAATCCAGCTGGTGCAGAATGCAGCCGCCAGACTCCTCACCGGGACACCACTGAGATGCCATATCGCGCCATCTCTGCAGCGCCTGCACTGGCTGCCAGTCGAGCTCAGAGCCATCCACAAGATCCTGTCGCTTACCTTTAAGGCCCTCCATGGTGCCGGCCCAGCATATTTAAAAGACCGCTTGTCCGAACCAGCTCATTTAAGGTCGCCGCGCTCAGGAAACAGGGACCTTCTCCGCATCCCAGGTGTGAGTGAGGCTCGCCTCGACACCACGAGACGGAGAGCTTTTTCCATCGCGGCCCCTGTCCTTTGGAACTTGATGCCGGCGGATCAGAGAGCTATCCGGGACATGCCCCAGTTCTTGACCGCACTGAAGACCTGGCTCTTCCGAAAGGCTTATGGCTAAGGACACCTCCCAGACTTAGCCTGAGCTACTGGAACTATTTTAATTAATCTTTTTATTCTTTTAGCTTTTAACTATTGAATTCTTTTATGTGTTTTTGTGTGTAAGTCGCCCGGAGCACTGACAGTGCTCCAGAGACTGAGGGCCCACGGGCTCTATGCTAAGCTGGAGAAGTGTGCTTTCGACTTGCGTGAGGTGGACTTTCTGGGCTACCGTATCTCACCTACGGGCATTGCCATGGATGACACCAAGGTCCAAGCCGTGGTTGACTGGGCACCCCCTGCTAGCAAAAAAGACATTCAAAGATTCCTGGGCTTTGCCAACTACTACAGAAAGTTCATTCCTGACTTTGCCAAGTGGGCTGATCCGATCACCCAGTGTTTGCGGGGAAAGGTGCCGTTCCGGTGGACTCCGGAGGCCGATGTGGGGTTTCGCAAGTTGAAGCAGCTGTTCACCACTCAGCCGCTTTGCAGCACCCCAACCCCCGCACCCCTTTCATCGTCCAGGCCGATGCTTCGGATGTGGCGGTGGGAGCGATCCTGCTACAGCCCCAGGGGACGGACTTGTTGCCCTGTGCCTACTACTCCCGGCAGCTGACGGCTCCGGAAAAGAACTACACCATTTGGGAGAAGGAACTGTTGGCCATCAAGGTGGCTTTCGAGGTCTGGAGGCACCTGCTTGAAGGGGCCAAGTTCCCGGTGGAGGTTCACACCGACCACCGGAACTTGGAGCATCTGAAATCCCAGCGCAAATTGAACCAGAGGCAACAGAGATGGTCCCTGTTCTTTGAGCGATTCAATTTCCGCATTCACTATGTGACCCCAAGCAGACCAAGCAAGCTGATGCGCTGTCCCGAAAGCCGGAGTATGTTCGTGAGGGCGACGGGCCGTCCGAGGCCCGGTTGCTTAAAGCGGAGAACTTTGCGGCGGCTCGGGCGCGTCCTGTCAACCCTCCGGTGGCTCCGCCGGCCCCTGGCGACAAGAGACCCTTGAGTGTGCGGGTCCAGGCTCGCCAGCGGACCGACCCGTGGGTGCAGGAGCAACTGACCAAGGGACCTCCGGCTCCGTTTCAGGTAAAGAATGGGGTACTTTACCACCGGGACTCTGTCTATGTTTCCCCTGGGCCTGAGCGGGAGGACATTCTCAAGCTTTGCCACGATAGCCGGGCCGCAGGCCATTTTGGGCTTTTCAAGACTCTCCAACTGGTCCTACGGGACTTTTGGTGGCTGAAAGTGCGGAGGGATGTGGAGGACTATGTGGCATCCTGCCCTGTGTGTCACCGGGCTAAGAACCAGGGGGGCAAGCCGGCTGGTTTGCTCCAGCCGCTTCCGACCCCCTCTGCTCCCTGGAAGATGATTTCGGCCGATTTCATCACCGACCTCCCCAAGTCCAAGGGTTTCACCTCGATACTGGTCGTGGTGGACTGTTTCACTAAGATGGGACACTTCATCCCCTGTGTGGGGGTGCCTACTGCCAAAGAGACTGCTGATATGTTTGTGCAACATGTGTTTCGGCTGCATGGACTTCCACAGAGCCTGGTGACTGACCGGGGCACCCAATTCACTTCCCAGTTCTGGAAGGCTGTCCAGAAGTTGCTGGGGATTGATGTGCGGATGTCCACGGCTCATCACCCGCAGACCGATGGCCAGACCGAAAGGGTCAATGCCACCTTGGAGCAGTACCTGCGCTGCTATGTCAACTATCAGCAAAACAATTGGGCGTCCTTGTTGTCCCTGGCAGAGTTTGCTTACAACAATGCGACGCAGGAATCCATCAAAGAGACTCCTTTCTTTGCCAACTACGGACACCACCCTCGGTTCTACCCGCCGGTGGACCCGTCCGGAGACGTTTCCGAGGCTAAGGATTGGCTTCGAGAGCTCACTGCACTCCAAGACTTGCTACGCACTCAATTGGACCAGGCGAAAGCTGACTACAAGCGGATGGCTGATCGGCGGCGCCAGGAGGGTCCTGACATCCTTGTGGGGGATAAAGTTTGGCTGTCCACCAAGAATTTGCCCACGCAGCGACCCACCCGCAAGCTGGATGCGAGATTTTGGGTCCCTACAAGGTTTTGGAGAAGGTGGGGCCTGTTTCCTTCAAACTACAACTCCCAGCGGACATGAAACTCCACCCGGTGTTTCATCGTTCGTTGCTCCGCCCGGCGAAGGGGGTGCGGCCTGACGTGACGCAGCCGCCTCCTCCCCTGTGATGCGGGAGGGCGGGAGGAGGTCGAGGTGCAGGACATCTTGGATGCCCGCCTCCGCTACAGGAAGTTGGAGTACTTCATTGACTGGAAGGGGTTTGGCCCGGAAGAACGTGCGTGGGTCAAGGCTCGAGATGTTCACGCCCGGAGTTGGTGGCTCGCTTCCACCGCAACTACCCTGACAAGCCCAAGCCGGGGGGGCGGCCCAGGGGGCCCTGAGGGGGGATAGTGTAGCACCCATGGGTCCGCTCGGGCAACGGGGAGGGGTAATGCACCAGGGGTCCCGTGGCATTGGGACCCGCACAGGCTGAAAGGGATTCGGAGGATGAGTTGGAAGGCCCAGAGCAAGATTGGTCAGCGGTGCCTTTGCCCAGTCCACCGCCAGAGAGTTTAGCCTGGGATTTCGAATGGGAGCATTCTCCCGGGGAAGGAGCGGGCCAGGTGGAGATGGGAGGCAGTGAAGCAGATAGCGGAGATAGTTATGAATTCCCAAATGGCCGAGGATCCCAGGAGCTGGCTGAACAGCAGATGGAGGCTAGCGGTTGGGAAACTTCGGGAGGCTTCTTCTCAGGAAGATAGCGATACTAGGCTGGAAGAGCGGGGCCGTTCTCATAACAGGCGCAGGGACATAGAGGAGGGCAGGAGGAGCTGGCACCTGTCCCTAGACCGTCACCGTTCGGAAAGTAGAGACTGGAGGCGCCGGGCCCTAGATCGTCGGGGGGCCCGGCCGAGGGATTAAGTACGGCCCCGTGGGAACTGATCCTCAGTTCTCCGGCCACGTCTATACTGAATAGGCGCGAAGCGGAGTGGGACCACAAGTTAACCGTGGTCATCAAGTCTTGCCTTGCCTTTGCCTTGTTTCCTGAGCCGCAGTGGTTTGCGGCACTTTGCCCTGGTTCCTGATTCGCATTGGATGCGAAACCTTGCCCTGTTTCCTGATCCGCATTGAATTGCGGAGCCTTGCCTCGCTTCAAGCTATTTGCCATTATACTTTGGACTATTGACTTTATACTTTGAATACTGCATTTATTGGACTATATACCTTTTGGACTGTTTTTATATTCAATAAACTAGTTAGCCTTTGATACGTCTCCGTGTGTGTGTTAAAGGGGCAGTTCTAAGTCGGCGTTCGTGACAAAATAAATAAATAGACCAGCATAAGGAGAGTGAGGTACAGTCACATAAAATCATTGTACATTAAAATCTAAAAGGCTAGAAAACAAAGGTATGCTGAAGGCTAAAGAACAAAAACTATTTAGAGAAGGGAAGTGTCACACTTCAGCGGGTTTCCGGCAAGCCAAACCGCTGCCATGTCTTTAGCAAAGACGTGAGGAGGCCCAAAAGTCAGTCTCAGCCGTTTCCCCCCGCAGGGCCTCTGCAGGCCTCTGAGCGGCGCAGCCCAGCACTTTCCCACCGAGATAACGACCCTGCGAGTCAAGGCTGCTCCAAGCCTCCAGCTTCCACAGCTGTGTCCGCTAACAAGATAAAATCCCAGAAGCTAGCCGATAGGGAGGGAGAGAAAGACCCCCTTTCAGTTCCCGCAAGAAGCCTCAGGAGGAGTCCGCGCCTTGCGGAGCAAGAGAGCTCCAAACCTATAAAGGCTCGAGACTGGACTACATCTCGTGCCAACATCGTACTTCATTGCCAAGCTCCATGGTAAGGACCTGAGGGGTCCTCCTTTGCCGTGAGGGACCTTGCTACCAAGACAGGCTACCGGGCCTGTGGATTATCCCTTTGGCATCCAAGAACCTTGTCCTTGCTTCCAGAGACCTTACCTAGACATTACAAAGACTTTGCTTTGAACTTAAGAGACTACTTTTGATTCCTGTTGCATCCAGCATTTTGGATTCTTTTATTCCTTTTTATTCTTTGACTATTTTATTCATTTATTCTAAATAAAGCATTTAACCGCAGAACTGTGTTTGTGTGAGTTGCTAAGGTCCAGCTGAGCCCAGGGTGCCATAGGAAGGGACTAGGAGGGATAGGAGCATTCAGGGCACGGGTCTAGGGGACGGGGGTGGGAAGAACCGATTAACATTTCAGTTAGCTGATAGTTAGAATGTTAACTTTTGGAACCAAACATCACCCAGCGGGTTTTACGTGCTGCTGTACAAAACTTTGCAGCATTATACGTTATAACTTTGCAGCATTATACGTATCGGAGAGCATCAGGGTGGTGCAAAATTGTCCTGAATGGCCTGGGTAATTATATAGCAAAGGCAGGATGAATCTGGACCAAATGTTCCTGTAGAACAGGCACTGGAGGAGCACATGATCACTTGTTTCTATTCGACCTGAATCACAGGGGCAGAGTCTCTCTGCAAAGAGGGTCTTCCGGTATTGGACCTTGGGTACAACTGATGGAAGGGCGTGACATTGGGCCAGGGTGAAGGCCCTCTCATAATTGGGGACCTCTAGATTCGTTAAGTATACATAGGGGAGGTGAGATATATGCTAGCTTCATTGACAATAATGATTGGGACATAGGCAAGATCCAATTGGTGCTCTGTGTCTGAGAGATGTTGTTTGATGAATGCTTTGGCTTGTTCGTGCTCCATACTGAGTAGTAGGGGTGGTTGATCCATCAAAAATTTGTTTCTAAACTCGCGTGGGTGGGGAATTCTCATCGGTGGTTCAATATAGAAATTGTTCCTAAAAATTTCCGTAAAATTTCGTTATGGAAACGTGATTATTAACGAAAATCTGTTATTATTTCCTGTTAGTTCTCAGCAGGGAAGGAGGTGGGGATGTCCTCCGCACCTCCTTCCCTGCTGTGCTGAGAACTAACGCACGTCAAGGCTTGGCAGGAGGAGTGTCCGCACCTCCTTCCCTGCTAAGAACTAAAGCACATCAACGCACCTCCTTCCCTGCTAAGACCTACAGCGCATCAAGGTTTGACGCGGTTTAGGTCTTAGCAGGGAAGGAGGTGCGGACGCCCTGCACTCTTCCCCCCCAGCTCAGAAGCATCGCGGATTAAACATAACCCGGGATGCTTCTGAGTTTGAGGGGGAAGGAAGGGGAGAGTGGATGCCACTTCCTTCCCTGCTAAGACCTAACGCGCGTCAAACCTTGACGCGCTTTAGTTCTTAGCAGGGAAGGAAGTGCGGAGGGCACCCCCTCGCCTCCTCCTTCCCTGCTGAGAACGAACTCTGAGATTCTGAGGGATTTCCTCCTGTTCTCCAGGCTCTCTTTCCGCTTGTGAGGGAGAGCCTGGGAGCAGAAGGAAAGCTCGGTTCGGGCTGCTTCCAAAGCGCCCGCCTCAGCTCTCGGCTGGTGAGAGGAGAAAGGAGGGTGCTGCTGCCCTCCAGTCTCCTCTCGTGAGTTGAAAACTGAGGAGGGGAAAATGACCTAATAACGTGCGCTTTACAAAAATGGCGATCCCAGATTCGGTTTTGAAACTTCACTTCCAGGTTGGACGCCGAGGGTCGATATAGGGTCAAAATAATTTCAAATACGAAATATTAGCAGGTTTCAAAGTATTTAAATTGGAGATATCCACCCCTACTGAGTAGCAACCCTGGAGAGAAGCCCAGTGATGAGATTTTCATTGCAACTGCCTGTTTTCATGTGGACGGGAAGTCATCCGTCATGGTTAGTGGGACAAGACCAGGGCGATCACAGGATATCCTGAGCCAGTAGTTGAGTATGACCACCCACACTCTGGCCTCCACTTCCATGAAGCCGGTCTCAAATTGCAGAATGGCATTGGAGATGCATTTTGGTACTTGCAGGGTCAATCTCAAAAATTTTGATTGTACAAGCTCTAGGGGGATAAAGTTGGAGAAGGGGCCGATTTGGGCTCCATACGGTAGTTCTGCCACTGGTTTGGCTTCAAATGGTTTGAGTGCTGTGCAGCTGCAGGTATGAAATGGCCCCCTCTTGACTTGAGGTATTTCAGGATGGCAAATGAGCTTCTTTGTGCAGACTCGGCATCATCTGCATAAAGTAAGGTGAAAATATGTCTTCCTGTGAGTTTGAGGGGTGGGTAGAGAGGAAATCCATGTTGTGAAGATGATCCACCATGGAGTTGATAAAATGTTAAATAGTAGAGGGGCCAAGATGCAGCCTTTCTTGACACCTTTTTCGACTCCAACTCCTTGATGAGGTGGCCCTGAGGGTTACATCTTATTTTCCCTTCATGGAGAAGGTGGATTAGGTGTTGCACTGTAGACTTGATGGATCCCTCAGTAAACCACTTGAGACCAGCCGTGGTTAAATGCCTTATTTAGAATAAGTAGAAGGAGTAAAGAAGATAGAAATATAGTCCAATGATGCTCCCAAGCACCAGGGTATTGCAAAGCAATAGTCCAAAAGTAAAACAGGATCAAAATAGGTAAAAGCGTCTTGATCCCCCAATGGGCTAAATCCAGGGATAAGTTCTTGGCACAAAGACTTGGCAAATAGAGTCTCGAGGCTGGAAGGCTGGAAGGGCCAGGCAGAGATCCGTGAAGACAGGGCTTGAAGCTGAACGTTGGCGAGAGATGCCACACAGCTCTAAGACCCAACTTAAATAGGTCTCACAGGCTTTGATCCTTACGACGCAAGGTGCCAATGGCCCGTAAGGTTCTGGTTCTCATGAGCCGATCTCCGGCTGGGCTTTCTCAAGCCTCCTGCATCAGAATGGTATGCCAACTCATTGGCGCCTGCACCTGGAAGGAAAGGAGTTAACCCGACTCCACTTTCCCAGCGCTCCTTATCGGCCCGGGATGGAGCTGAGCTTCGCCTGGCCTTGGACGTGGATGGAACTGGAGGCCTCTGCAGAGGCTTGCTTTCTGGCCTAGCTGGCAACTCAGAAACAACATGGCTTTGGCCTGGTTTGGCTACGGAATCAGGCTGGGGTCTGACATTAGGTGAAGAAGTCATTAGTCAATTGTAGAGCTCTCTAGTTTTTCCCATAGCTTAATTCAGGAGATGGAGTTAATGGATGCTTTAAAGTCTACGAAGGTGACGCAGAGTGAGGATGTATTTTGGGAGGAGCATTTTTCAACAAGATGTTTATTTATTTATTTACATCATTTATATTCCGCCCTTCTCACCCCGCAAGGGACTCAGGGCGGATCACAATGCACATATACAGGCAAACATTCAATGCCATAGACACACAACATATACAGACAGACAACGAGCTATACAATTGGTCGAGAGCTCACCCCGACCCGGGCAGGCCTCGAACTCATGACCTTCTGGTCAATGGAGATCTTTTTTTGTTTGAATATTTTTTTATTGAGTAGTTTTACAATCGTAGTAATAAAAGCAACGATAGTCAGAAAAGAGGTGGGGAAAAAGAAAAGAAAAGGGGGGTTGTGGGGGAAAGGGGATATCAAAGGTAGGATAGGGGTAAGAGGGGAATAGAGGGAGGGAGAGGGGAGGGTTGGTGTGAGAGGAAGAAAAAGAAAAAGAAAGAAGAAATGAGTTTGCTTTCAGTCCAGGTGACTGGGGGATCATTTTTCCCTTGAACATTACAGTCTGTTGAGTGGGCTTCTGGGCCCTTTCATGTATATTTTCAACCACTGTTATCTTAACTTTGTAGTCTTTAAGTACCTAAATACCGGTTGCCAGTCCGTTCGCTTTCTGGGGTTTTCGTTGTTTACCACACTGTTCAAAATGTCCATATCTGAGAATTCTGCCCGTTTTATGGCCCAATCGGTTATCGTCAGCGGGTTCTCCTGTTTCCATTTTCTTAAAGCACTACGTTATAAAGTAACAATTTTTGTCTTTATTCAGACTAAATTTTGTGTTTGTTAGATTGAGTAGGAAAAGGTCTGGCTTAAATTCTATTTCTGTCTCAAGGATCCTTTGCGAGTGGCTGTGTATTTCCTTCCAGAATTTCTTGACTTTTGGGCACACCCACCAGCAGAGCAGGAGTGTGCCCGTTTGCCCTTTGCACTTCCAGCAGTTTTTGTTGACATTTTTATAAAACTTAGATAGTTTTTGAGGGTCAGGTGCCAGCAGTAGAAAGTTTTTAACCAGTTTTCTGTTATCGCCGTTGTTCCCGAGTACTTGATATTTTCCCGCCAGATTGCCTCCCATTCACTTAATAGGATAGAGCAGTGGTTCTCAACCTGCTCAATGCCGCGACCCCTTAATCCCGTTCTTCATGTTGTGGTGACCCCCAACAATAAAATTGTTTTTGTTGCTACTTCATAACTGTAATTTTACTACAGTTATGAACTGTAATGTAAATATATGATATGCTGAATGTATTTTCATTCACTGGACTAAATTTGGCACAAATACCCAATATGGCCAAATTTGAATGCTGGTAGAGTTGGGGGGTAGATTTTGTCATTTGGGAGTCATAGTTGCTGGGATTTAGAGTTCACCTACAATTAAAGAGCATTCTGAACTCCAGCAATGGTGGAATTGAACCAAACTTTGCACATAGAACTCCCATGACCAACAGAAAATACTGGGTTCGGTGAGCACTGACCTTGAGTTTTGGAGTTGTAGTTCACCTACATTCAGAGAGCACTGTGGGCTCAATGATGGATCAACACCAAACTTGGCATACTCAATATGCCCAAATGTAAATACGGTACTAGTGGAGTTTGGGGGAAATAGACCTTGACATTTGGAAGTTGTAGTTGCTGAGATTTATAGTTCTCCTACAGTCAAAGAGCTTCTTGGACAAACTTCCCTTACAGAACCCCCAATGACTAACAGAAAATACTGTGTTTTCTCATGGTCTTTGGCGACCCCTCTGACACCCCCTCGTGACCCCCCTAGGGGTCCCGACCCCCAGGTTGAGAAACACTGGGATAGAGTGTTCCAGATCCTGGGCCCATTTTATCATGTTATCTTTAACAGTCTCAGTTTCTGTCTCCCATCCCAGTAGGGTATTATATAGCAGTCGTATTGTTTTCTTGTTTGGGTCAGTAGAGATCTTATGCAGCTGGCCTATGCTAGATCAACCTTCTCTGAATCCAGCTTGCTCCTTAGCAAACATGCTTCCATATTCCAGCCAGTCCCGGAGTTTCCACTGAAGATGTTTCGCATATAACTTACTGGTTGTATTGCAAGGTCATCCTTTTCCCCTTTCTTTTTGTAGATGGGGACAATGATTGCAAGCCCCCAATCCTTGGGGATTTGGCCATAGCTGTTGATACATGTGAAAAGAGAGGCTAGGATGGAGGTCCAGAAATCCAGATGGTTCTTGGAGGCCTCTGCTGGGATAAGATCTTCTCCTGGGGCCTTTCCTGGTCTTAGTTGGGCAACAAGGTTCTTGATCTCTGTTGTGGGTGGCCACAGTGGAAGTTTTTCCATGTCAAGGTTGAGGCGGTCACTTCCAGCAGAGGTGGAAAGTCCATATAAAAATTCCTGGAAGTATGCCTTCCACATTTCTGGGGGAATATGAGGGCTAACCAATAATAACAATAACAATAGCAATAACAATAACAATAAGTTGTTTAAGAACAGGGGCGGTCCTACCAATTCCGGGGGGTAAGCGAAAATTATTTTTGCTCCGCCCCCGTGGCTCCCGAAGTGCGAGTCACGCTCTGAGCCCAGTGTCACGCTCTGTGTACTGGCCCAGAGCGTGCGCACTCGGGAGCCCAGTGCACCTCTGCACGCACGCGGACGGGCACCAAAGCTGGAGGTGCGCTTTGGAGCCAGTACGCATCCGCGGAGATTTTCACGCATGCATACTGGCTCCAGAGCGCGTCTCCAGCTTTGGAGCCCAGTGCGCATGTGCGAATCTGCGCGCATGCACACTGGAGCAAAGCTGGAGGCGCGCCTGAGCATGCATGCGCAGAGATTTTTGCGCATGCGCAGAAGCTTCTACAGGTGCTGTGTGCGCCTGTAGATGCTTCTGCGCATGCACGAAAATCTCCGCGGATGCGGAGGCGCAGCCGGCGTGGCACAGATGGCGGGACCGGCTGCAAAGGCGCGGCCGGCGGTGTGGCAGGGGGGCAGTGCGAGCAGTGTGGTGGCGGGGCGGCACCCCTCCCAGGTGGCAGCGCTCTACGCAACCGCGTAGTTCGCGTAATGGATAGACTGCCCCTGTTTAAGAAGGGAAACTGCAAGAGACGTTATTTTTCAAGATTAAGAAGGGAAAATAAAGATAACCATACAAATACAGGAAAGGGTTGTTATCTCTCCCCCATGCTACACAAGTATTTTATTTTTCTTGTCAGGTTCACACAGCTGGTCTAAAATACTTGTTAAATGGTTTTGTGTTAGTGACCTTACCTCCCAGGGTAGCTGACAGCAGGAAGTGTGTCCCATATTTCTTGATAAGGTTTTCTGTGATCTGTTGAAGAGTCGGCCTACGTCCTATGAGTCTTATGTTTCGGAAAAATTCAGGAGCAAGAGGCAGCGGGGAACCCAGAAAGTTCTTTCTCTCGACAGCTAAATTGTTTACTTTCCAACGACCAAATTCCCTGGAAAAGCAAATAAAAAAGAAATAAAACAAACATTCATTTTAAAATGGAGCACTATTTGTATCTGTATATATATATATATATGTACTATTACAAACAGTATTTTCAAAATGATAATTTTGAAAATAATTATATAGAAAACAATCACTGGCTGAGATTACTTTTTTATTTTGAACTCAATTTGAAGTCAGGCTTGATGAGCGATTAAACCTGTGCTAAAATGTGGTTTCTTGTATTTTCAGCCGTTTGAGATCCTTTTGTAGAAGCATTCCCTTATTTCATTGCTGTTACTAAAATGAATAAGTGTTTACACTGGGTGTATAGTACTGTGAGACCACCTCAATATATGACACTAGCTGTACCCGGCACGCGTTGCTGTGCCCTATTTAGGAGATGCGAGAAAGTCTGAGTATGTAAGGGTTGGAAATGATGTTACTTGGTGGGGTCATGGCTGTGTCGTTGTGGGTTGTTCTGGTGGGTGGGATGTTGAAGTCCTGGGAGTTGTCGGTGTGTGGTGTTCCTGGCATTCTGCAGAGCTTGTGGATATACAATGTTTTTTGTCTTTCCGTTGGCTGTGTTGATGTAGAGGTTCTGTGGTTTCGCAACTCTGGAGCACGCTAGATAGAGTTGTCCGTGGGAGAAGCATTCTGTGTCAAGGTCTATGCCACAGATTTGTAGTGTTTGTCTGTTGTCTGTGTCTCTGCTGCGCAGTGTGTTTCTGTTCTGGCGTTTGTTCTGCCCTTTTTTGTTTGATGTATGTAGCGTTGTGAGTGTGTCGTCCAATGCTGTTATTTTTATAAGGCATGGCTTGTCTTTTGGGTCAGTTTATGTCTGTGTGGAAGGAAGGAATGGTTTTAGTTTGTGGTGTTTGTAGGTGTTGTGTGTACGGGGTCCCGTAAGGTTGGTGGGATGGGTTGTGATTGGAAGTTGTGTTGTGTTGTGTGGGTAGGAATTTGCTGGAGAATTGCTCCCTCAGAGTTTGGTTTTGGCAGTTTAACCCTCAAACACCAACTGAAATCTCTCAGCATTCTATCCTAGCCTTGGATGGCTCTTGCCAGCGTTGCTATGGTTACAGCAGTTATGCAAATCCGTCCTTATTGGCAGCCAATCATGTTGTTCAGAATGTAGAGGCTGGGTGAGTCTTTGGCTGCCCCGGAGGATGCTGGTAAATGTAGTTTTATTTTTACTCGTTGTTTTGGGGGCCTTTTAGGTTTTGGGGGGAAAAGGTTCTTTGCTACAAACGTACCTTGCTTGAGGCCTATTTCTGTTGGCAAGTATTGTGTTTCTGCGTTGTATGGTTTCTTTGTTTGAGGTATACATCACATGACGTGAACCCATTTATATAATAGATAATCCCTCATTTGAAGAAAACAACTCATACAATCAGGAAGGATGGAAGGAAGGAAGTCAATAGCCAAGAGACAAAAAAAGGTCTTACGTTTCTGGATCTCTTACAAGGTGTTGGTATTGACCTTTAAGGCCTTGTATGGCCAGGGCCAACGTACCTTAGGGACAACCTCTCCCCCTATCAACCCCAGTGGTCACCTTGAGCCTCCCAAGAGAACCTCCTCCATATACCGGCCCCAGAGAAATCCACCTGGAGGTCACTAGGCGGAGAGCTTTCTCGGCCTCCGCCCCAAAGCTGTGGAACTCTCTGCCGCCCGACATCCAAGCCATGCGTGAGCTGAGATGCTTTGCTGTTGCACTGAAGACTTGGCTCTTTGGCAGAGTATTTTATTAGTTGTTTTAATTGTAATTCTTTTAAAGTGTTTCATTGGTTTTATGTTGTAAGTCGCCCAGAGCACCGCTGGTGGAGGGCGACTAAGCAAGTAATAAAAATTGATTGATTGATTTTGCACACCTCTAATTCCTGGAACTCCCTCAGAAGGCTGTTGTTGTTGCTGTTGTTTAACTTCAAGTTATTGCCAACTTATGGCTAACACAAGGTCGCCCACTGGGTTTCCATGGCTGAATGGGGACTTGGACTCCAGTATCCAGAGTTGTTGTCCATTGCTCAAATCAAGATCTCATGATGGCTTTCCCAACTCCCAAACCACTCTTTCGGAGACACTTAATCTCTCTTTGATGTTCACAAAAGTTTCCCAATAATATTTAATAACACTCACACATGCAAACAACACTGAAATATTTTTTATACTACTGTTTTCATCATCTCTGTGGTTGGGTCGTCCAGGTGGGGCGGAGATCCAGCTTCCTCCCCTGGACGGCGTGACATTATGTCCATCGTGGACAGTTAAAACTCTTGGCGTCACTCTGGACTCTCGACTGACGATGGAGACGCAAATCTCCGCCGTCAGTCGAGTTGCTTTCTTTCTTCTCCGTCAGGCGAGGAAGGTGGCTCCCTACCTCTCCCGCCACAACCTAGCCACAGGGGTCCAAGCCACGGTCATCTCGAGACTGGACTACTGTAATGCTCTCTACGTTGGCCTTCCTTTGTCGGTGATCCGGAAACTGAAGCTGGTCCAGAATGCGGCAGCTAGACTGTTGGCTGGCGTCGTGATGGCCAGCCACATAACACTGGTCTTGCGGGGGCTGCACTGGTTACCAGTGGAACACCGGATCACCTTCAAAGTGCTGGTACTGACCTTTAAGGCCTTGAATGGTCTGGGGCCAGTGTACCTTAGGGACCGCCTTATCCCATACTGTCCCACTAGGCCACTACGTTCAGAGGTGGGTCAACTTCTAGAGGTGTCCGGCGTTAAAATATACCATCTGACGGCCACAAGAAGGAGGGCCTTCTCAATAATTGCCCCCACCCTGTGGAACGCACTGCCTCCCGGAGTCCGAGCCCTTACGGACTTAGTGGCATTCCGGAAGGCGTGCAAAACCCTCCTGTTTCGGCAGGCCTCTGGGTATTAATGCTGAGATTTGTAGGCTACTCCGCCTCCTTGCACTGTGTATGGTCAGTCGAAAGGCCGAACAGGGCATAGGGTTACAGCCTGTGTTAGACGGGGTTACACTCCCCTGAAGACGCAGGTTCGCAGTTTGGGTGTCATCCTGGACTCATTGCTGAGCCTGGAACCCCAGGTCTCAGCAGTGGCCGGGGGAGCTTTTGCACAGTTAAAACTTGTGCGCAAGCTGCGCCTCCGTACCTTGAGAAGTCTGACTTGGCCACAGTGGTCCACGCTCTGGTTACATCCCGTATAGATTACTGCAATGCTCTCTACGTGGGGTTGCCTTTGAAGACTGTTCGGAAGCTGCAAGTAGTCCAACGGAGAGCAGCCAGGTTGATAACAGGAGCGGCATTCAGAGAGCGTACCACTCCCCTGTTGTGCCAGCTCCACTGGCTGCCAGTTTGCTACCGGGCACAATTCAAAGTGCTGGCATTAGCCTTTAAAGCCCTAAATGGTTCGGGTCCTACCTACCTGTCCGAACGCATCTCTCCCTATGAACCAACGAGATGTTTAAGATCATCTGGAGAGGCCCTGCTCTCGGTCCCGCCTTCTTCGCAGGCACAACTGGCGGGGACGAGAGACAGGGCCTTTTCAGTGGTGGCTCCTTGGCTTTGGAACGCCCTCCCTAGAGACATCAGATCGGCCCCCTCCCTCCTGACGTTTCGCAAGAAAGTCAAGATCTGCCTATTTGAGCAGGCATTTGTTGATGAAATATAAGGCCTAATTGGATAAATGGAATGACGACGATGCGATGGAAACTGATTTCAACATGACGCTGAGGCTGCAATTGCATGTTTTTAATTGTTAAATTGTTATTATATGTGTGTTTTGGGGGGGAAGGGTTTGTCTTGTTGCTGTGTTGTATTGAGGGCAGAGACTGCCCGTGTAAACCGTCCCGAGTCGCCTTCGGGCTGAGAGGGGCGGTATAGAAACGTGACAAATAAATAAATAAATATGCCAATGTAGTCACACACACCTGTGCCACCCACCGGCTTGCTGTGTATCGTACTTATTGTATTTTACTGTGTTTTTATGTGTTCTATGGTGTTTTTATTCTGTTTTTAATCCTGAATTTTGATGTAAGTCGCCCCGAGCCACCCAGGAGTGGCGACTCACAAATTTCAATAATAAATAAATAAATAAATAACTTTTAGTTTTTCTTAAAAAGTGATAGAACAGAAGTATGAATAAAGTAATAAAGAAACCCGGAAAGGGCACGCGGGAGTCTCTTCTACTGGCAGTCTTTTGCATAGAAACATGTGAATAAATAACCCCTCAAAACAGTTTAGTAAAATTACCCTTCATGTTATTTTCCTTATTTTACATGACAGTAATGCTTCCAAAGTAAATTCTGAAAGGGAGGCAGCCTTTGATTGCCGCCGAAGATAAATTATTCCAGAGGCTGCACGATCACAAAGAATGACAGTTCCTCTTCGCTAGTCCCAAACATCTCAGTGGTTGCAGTGAAAGCAAACAAGTCAATTAAGCAGTAATAAGAGCATCTTTTATTCATTTACTCACCAATTAAGATGAGGCTAAGAGTTATTAAGAAAAGGACACATTGTCCTCAAAAGCTAATGAAAAGAACATTCTTGTTGCAAAACATCTGTGGAATCCTGATGTTGATGAGTTCTGCCAATGGTTGTCGCATTTGCTTCAAAGGAAATGTAGAGTATAGATGATGCTTACTATGCCGAGATAACATAACAGCTTCTGTCTTTCCTTAAGCCTTAGAGGACAGGGCATTTGCCACAGAAACCGATCAAATTGGTCCCTCTTTTCATTTGAAACCACACAAAGGGATGCTTCATATGCATCAAGGTGGGACTCGTGAAGCCCTATCTAGGCATGCCAATGCTGAAGAATGAAGCAATCCCATTCAGTTATTTTTATGACATTACTAGGGTTGGTTGATCCATTAAAAATTTGGTTCTAAACTACTAATGGGGGGATTTTTTTATTAGTAGTAATTGAAATACTTACAAAAAAATTTCCAAAAAGTTCGTGATTAAAATGTTATTAATAACAAAAGACAAACATTTATTGAAAATGGAGGGGTTTGACATCAAATTTGGGTGGCATGCATATCTATTTTATAACAAAATCCAACAAGACAGGGGTTTCAATAATCATATCATACAGTCCGCCCTATTCAAGATATGGACCAAATTTAAGAAGAAGCTGTATGGGAAATTTCCTTTATGGGTCTCGCCGATCAAAGCCTTTAAAATACAGAAGTATGAGGGCAAGGTTGAACCGAAATATGAAGATTTAGTAAAAAAAGATGGGGCAAACTTAAGGATAAAAGATCGAGAAGAGCTGGGGCAATGGAATCTAAATTGGTTCCAGTATGGCCAACTAGTTAAAAGATTTAAAGAAGATGATAAAATAGGATGGGAAACCTCAATTCCAGCGGGGGGAAAGATTTGGCTATTTACAAAAAGAAAAAATGTGAGCCTACTATACAAATTTTTGTTAGAATTTGAAAATAAGAGGAAACAACCAACGGAGGAGTATATCCAAAGGTGGACAAAAAATATGGGTTATAATATTGATGTAGCTGAGTGGGAAAGAATTTGGAAAGTGAACCAGAAATATACGTATGCCAACTGTTTAAAAGAAAACATATTAAAAATGTTTTACAGGTGGTACCTTACTCCAAGTCTTTTAGCAAAAGTTTACAAGAACTCGAATGATGTTTGCTGGAAGTGCAAACAGGAAAGAGGAACCTTTTACCACCACTGGTGGACCTGCAAAACAACAAAAAAAAAATACTGGGATAGGATCCACCAAACTATTCAAGAAATTCTCAAATTAATTATCAGAAAAAAACAGAGATATACCTCCCAAATGTAACAACCTTTGTAAAAGTGAGGCACGGAAAAACTTCTGAACTATCTTATAATTTCAGCCAGGATCTGCTTCGCCAGGTACTGAAACTCCCTCAATGCCTGAGGAGGATGAATGGCTAGCAAAGATTACTGAGCTGGCAGAAATGGACAGACTCACTCACCTGAGGACCAAGCAAAGGCTACAATACTACTTGGACTCTCTATGTTAAATTTATGAAAGAAAGAAGAAATATATGCTTGAAAGGTTTTCATATATGATTTATTGGGTGCACAGTGTATATAATGTCTCGGTCGTCTGGAATAGAAATATTGAAGAATTATCTAAGATGTGAAGTCAACATCTCTAACTTCACCAATTTTTTTTAATCTTACCTAAAACCTTTTCCTTTTTCACACTTCCCTCTTCCCTCTTTCCTCCCCCTTTCCAACCCCATACTTTCCTGATATTCTTTTTCAACACTTTGAAGAGCGGAAGATAATTGTGTGTATAATCGCTGTTCGGGGGACTTGAGCCCTATGTGTGATTTTAATGTTTGTTTGGTGTGATTTCTCTCTGTACCTTTTTAAACTACAATAAAGATTTATAAATTTTTTTAAAAAAACAAAAAAAACCCACAAATATTCGTTATTATTCGTGACCTCAGCTGGGAGGGAAAAATGGAGGGCAAGCCTGGATCAGTCCTAAACATCACTAATAACATCATAGAAGCAAGCTATATCAACAAATAATCAGTTAATGCAAATGAAATGCACAGATACAGTATGAGCTTCTTCTAACAGGAATATTTATCTCCTCCAAAATTGCTTTTCAGGGTCACTTACAGACATCAGAGCCTTGTCCCTGCCTTCTGCCTTCTCCCAGGAAAGAGGAAAAGCGCGCGGAAGCTTTGCCCAAAACCGCAGACCTGAGCAATAGCTTGCCAGAGCAATGGATCCTATCCATTCAGTAAGACCAAAAGCACACTACCTTAAAATTTGTCTGCACTAATAGTTTGTAACCAAATACCTATTCAAGTAAAATAGGGACCCCAGGGAGCCATGATGATGGATCTGTGCCAGAACTAAATAATTGTATTGCCAATCTTAAACCCTGCTGGCAGCTTGCTTACTACTCAGAGGAGGCACACAGTGCTGTGATTTGTGGGTGCTTGGAGGGATGAAGCTCACTGGGCAATGAGTCAGGCTCCCACACCCAACACAAAAAAGACCTTTGATTGTACAATTAGTGCACATTTAGGACCTTTTAATATGAAGCTACACTGGAGGACTCGCCAAACTCTGTTTTCCACCTTATGCGTCCTTTGGCCATCCTGAAGGGAAGAGGGCTTTGCCAAGGATCTCAAAGAAAGGTTGTTCTTTCTGGCCAAGTGAAAGGTATGAACTGAGTTCTTTAATGACTTTCTCACTGAGTACAGATGGCAGGAAGCCCTTGTCATTCATCTTGTTAAGAGGACTGAAAAGAATGAGTAACTCTATCTATCAACCAATCAAGTTATTTTTTCTGCATCTATTCCCACAGTGGCTTTACTAGTGAATCTCTGGTAAAGGGGTAGACAGAACAGCTTGCTAAGTTTTGCTGGTATGTATTTTGCAGCTTTAGTTTCCAAAAGTATCGGCGATGACCATGGGGTATGGTACTAGGGACCTCATCATAATAGCCATGCGATGTGTCCCACTTCACCCGGCATCCAGGAGGAAGAGGGAGCAGCAGAGTGAATCTTTCGCCCTGTCCGCAGCTCCCTCTTGGTGACACTTCCTTGTCACGTGGGGAAAGTGTCACTCCCATGGAGAGGCCCCATTTTATTTATGTATTTATTTATTTCGACTTGTACACCACCACTCCCAAAGGCTCGGGGCGTTTACACAACTCAGTAAAAACAATAAAACAATACAGCAATACACATTAAAATAACATCACATTACGACTCAAAGGCCTGTTTGAACAAGAAGCTTTTGCAGGCTTTGCGAAAAGTTACCAGGTTTCGCATAGCTCGAGTCTCAGGTGGTAGATCGTTCCAGAGAACTGGGGCAATGACAGAAAAAAGCCTTCCATCGAGTTGCTGTTACATGATAGGATTTCACGCTAGGAATGACCAAATGGTTCTGATCTTCCGACCGTAGCGATCTCAAGGGCCTATGGCCCCAGACCAAGGTACACTGGCCCCAGACCATGTAAAGCCTTGAAAGTTAAGACTAACACTTTGAAAGTAATCCATCACTCAATTGGTAGCCAGTGCAGTCCCTGCAGGACCGGGCTGGTGTGACAACTCACGGGCTCCCCTGCGAGTAGCTGGGCTGCAGCGTTCTGCACTAGCTTGAGTTTCCGGATCACCGTCAAAGGCAGGCCAATGTAGAGAGCGTTGCACTAGTCAAGTCTTGAGATGACCGTAGCCTGGATCACCGTGGCCAGGTCATTGCGAGACAGATAGGTGGCCAGCCGCCTAGCCTGTCGCAGATGGAAGAATGCTGTTCTGCTGACCATGGAGATTTGAGCCTCCATAGACAGCAGAGGGTCCAAAAGGACTCCCAGGCTTTTTACTGATGGTGACGGGCATAGTGCCATGCCATCCAGGGTCGGCAGCTTGACATCCCTATCGCCTGGATGGCCCAAGCAAAGGATTTCCATCTTCGCTGGATTCACTTTCAACCTACTGGCTCGCAGCCATCCAGTAACAGCTTCAAGGCACAGATGGAAATTATTGGGTACAGAGTCCGGCCGGCAGGGGCGGTCCTACAGGTAGGCCAAGGAAGTGGCTGCATGGGGTGCCATCTGGGAAGGGGTGAATTCCCCCGCCCGCGGGGCGCCGGGCCCAGACAGCGTCCTGGCTCTGCTGATGTTCCTCAGGCAGCGCCGCGGCTGCCTGCTTTTGGGCCCCGGTCTTGTGTCCTCCGTCGCCACTTCTGGGTATGCGCGGAGGTTTTCGCACAGGCGCAGTTGCTCCGGAGCTGAAGTTGAGCGCAGGAGCAACTGCGCATGCGCGAAAACCTCCGTGCATGCCCAGTAGCGCCTGTGTGCAGAAGCCTGTAAGCAAAGCACTCCCTATCGGGCAGGCAGGGAGTGCTTCCTCTCTCCCTTTGTCTCCGCCCTGCCGCCGAATACGGTGACCCAATTGGGCAGGCAGGGGGCGGAGACAAAATGAGAGGGGGTGGAGCCAAAGGGGTATTGGCGACGTATTGCCTCCTGACAGCCGCCACCAGAAGTAGCCGCCGCACGCTGAGGCGAACTCTCTCACCAGGCCCAATCACGTGTGAACCCTACCACACACACACACCCGCGCGTGCGCGCGCCGGCCAGGAGCATCAAGGAGAGACAGGCGCAACTGCGCAGGCAAATAGTAATATATAATATTTTATTTTACTTTATTTTGGGTTATTTGAGTTTTATAGGAGTAATGAAAATATTTTTTTTGAAATATGTTTATTCAAGATTTTGAATTATACTTAGTTACTAGGCATGGTTTCGAATCCAAAAATGGCGATTCTAAAATCAAATGGGGGGGATTTTTTGATTAGTAAAAGAAAGACTTACAAAAAAATTTCCAAAAATTTCTAAAATGTAACTTAAGTACTAACGAAATTCGTTAGTAATTCGTATGCCAGAGCATGCGCATTCCAGATGGGTTTTGGCCTACAACTCCCAGAAATCCTAACAGCTGGTAAATTGGCTGGGATTTCTGGGAGTTGTAGGCCAAAACTTGAAGAAACCACACTGAATTCTAGATGGGACTCTCCAAATAGGAAGGAGGGAGGGAAGGAGGGAGAGAGGGAGGGAGGGAGCGGGTATTCTATTCTTGGAAGCAGCAAAAATAAAGGAGGAGGAGGGCCTCCCCCTCGCTCCTCGCTGCCTCTCTCTCACCCCGATCCTGAGGGAGCGAGGGCCCAAGTTTGCCCAGGCTGAGAGGAAAAGGAAGAGGCCTGAGGCTGTGGGGAATGGTGGGAGTTGAAGTCCAAAACACGTACCTGGAGGGCTGAAGCTGGCCCCTGCGATGGGGCATGGCAGCAGAGCAACGGGGAAGAGAAGCATCTGAGAGAGCGCAGGGAGAGAGAGGAGGAGAAGCGCGCACGCGCGCGTGTGTGTGAAGCTGGCCCCTGTGATGGGGCATGGCAGCAGAGCAACGGGAAGAGAATGGGGGGGAAAGCGTGGAGGACTACACTTTCCAGAATGCCTTGCCTACCTAGCAGCAGCATCACTTCCAGTTCCCCATAGAAATGCGGAAAAAGAAGAAGCTGAATGAAGGCGGGAAGGAAATGAGGGGAGAAGACAGGGAGAAGTGAGTACGTAGTACAATAATTAATTAATTAAGAATTAAGAATTTATTACGATCATAACGCAAATTGTTGGCCTCAAGGACCGTAAAGGAAGTCTACTTCCGGTTCGCGGCAGCAATACGTAAAAGCTCAAAAGTCCCATTACATACGAATCTCTTACGAATCCTTTTAATTTCCGTTTCATTTTTCTCATGTCTATTAGTTACATGTTTATATAGAAATAGAAAGGAAATTACACTTTCGTTTCCAAAGTGGGCTTGGGTAGGGTATAGGGGGTGAGAATTAGGGTGGGGGGTAGTAATTATAAAGAATAAGATAAAGCAAAGAATTAGGTAAAGATGATAGAATAGAGAATTGTGAGTTAAAACTATCTACATGGAGGCTTCCATTCTCCGACGGGTGGTATTGTTGTCACAGTCTTTTATAGGGTCGTTTTGCTTTTTATTTCCTTAGTTCTTCGTGAGATAATCATCTATTTGTGTCCAATCTGTCTGTGTCCGAGCGTTTGGGGCATTCCCTTTCATAAGGTAAGTTAGTCTATCCATATTCTTAATGTCCAAAATTTTGTCCAGCCACTCGTCCTTCTGGGGGACCTTATCTCTTTTCCAGAGTTTAGCGAAGGTGATCCTTGCGGCAGTAGGCATGTGAAAGAGAAGTTTGTCATCATTTGGGTCCAGCTTTATATTTTTATCTGTAATCCCTAGTAGGGAATATTCTGGCCGCAGTGGGAACTTCTTATGTAAAATAGGTTGTACCTCATTATGAATAATTCTCCAGTATGCTGTTGTTTTGGGACACGTCCACCACATGTGGAAGAAACTGCCAGTGTGTGACTGGCATTCCCAACACTTGGATGATGCTTTTTTTATACATGATGCCAATTTTTGGGGGGTTAATATACCACCGATGGAATAACTTTAACCAGTTTCCCTTTAGATCTGATGCATATGTATATTTTAGCTTTTTAGACCAAATCTTCTCCCATTCTTGTAGTTTGATTGTTCTTCCTATATTTTTGGCCCATTTCACCATTGAATTTTTCATGCTTTCTGTTTCCGTCTCCCAATCAATCAGTCTATTGTAGAGTTTTGTTATATTCTTTTTGTCTGCCACAATCAGTTTACCCCAGAAGTCCACCTTATTATCAAAACCTATTTCCTTGTCTTTCTCATACATTTGTTTAATTTGAAAGTACTGCAGCCAGGATATGCCCCCTATAATCTGGGACCGTTCTTCTTGTGACCTCAGCCTTGGTTGTCCATTTTCCCATTTCAGAATGTCCTCATAGGTTACCCAAGTTTTCCGCCCTTGTTGCCCCCTTTGTTCTGCTTCCACTGGGGATAGCCAAAGGGGGATTTCTGTGTAAAACCGGGTTTTGTACTTCTGCCAAACTTTTATCAGGGCGGATCGAATGAAGTGATTGCCGAAATTTTTCCTCAATTTTTGACTTGTTGTACCATATATAGGCATGCCAGCCTAGTCTAAGATTAAACCCTTCTAGGGTCAATAACTTTTTGTTTCTCAAAGAGATCCACTCTTTGACCCACGACCGGGCACAAGCATCGTGACAGCTCTTCAGATCTGGAAGACCAAACCCTCCTCTTTCTTTTTTGTCCACCATTATTCTATGATTGGTGCGGGCCCTCTTTCCCTTCCACGGAAATTTTGATATTGCTTTGTTCCAGGTGGTGAATATTTTTATTACTCCTTATTATGGGCAGGTTTTGGAACAAGTACAACAACCTTATTTATTTATTTTATTTCGGGATTTTACCCCGCTCTTCTCAACCCCCGAGGGAGGGGGGACTCAGAGCGGCTTACAGTACGGCACAATTCGATGCCCACATAATCACAATATAAAACCCCAAAACCCTTCAACAATTAAAATACATTAAAAATACATTAAAATACAACTACATGAGCACCATACACATTCACTCTGGATTAAAACCATGTTCAGTCCATAAACACATTGGCCATAATCACCCACTTTCATTAAAAACCAATCTAAAATGCTGCCTTGTGCTGGTGTACGAATGCCTGGTCCCACAGCCAGGATTTTACTTTTTTCCTGAAGGCCAGGAGGGATGTGGTGGATCGTACATCAATAGGAAGCGCATTCCACAGGCGGGGAGCCACCACCAAGAAGGCCCTATCCTCGTCCCCACCAGCCTCATCTGAGACGAGGCGGGAGCGAGAGCAGGGCCTCTCCGGATGATCTTAGATTACGAGGTGGGACGTAGCGGCTGATGCGTTCGGACAAGTAGGCTGGGCCAGAACCGTATAGAGCTTTAAAGGTCAAAACCAGCACTTTGAATTGAGCCCGGAATTGGACCGGCAGCCAGTGGAGCCGACACAACAGGGAGGTGGTATGCTCCCTGTATGTAGCTCCCGTTAGCAATCTGGCTGCCGCCTGCTGAACTAATTGCAATTTCCAAACTGTCTTCAAGTGCAGCCCCACGTAGAGTGCGTTGCAGTAATCTATTCGGGATGTGACCAGGCGTGGACGACCGTAGCCAGATCAGACTTCCCAAGGTACGGGCGCAGCTGGCGCACGAGTCTTAACTGTGCAAAAGCTCCCCCGGCCACCGCTGAGACCTGGGCTTCCAGGCTCAGCGATGAATTCAGGATCACTCCCAAGCCGCGAACCTGCGTCTTCAGGGGGTGTAACCTTGGCAGTAGACTCATTTTCACCGCCGCTATTCGACCCAGAAAAGAAAGATTCAGGAGACTCCATTGTTTTAAGTCCTTTGATATTGTTTTCCAAGTCTCTTCATAATTGTTTTTGAGTAATTGTGCATTCTTCGCTGAAATCCAAATTCCTAGATATTTAATTTTGCTCTTTTATCTGGAAGTTTGATTCGTTTTGTAATACCTCTTGCTTTATCTTTGGTATATTTTTAGTTAGCATCACTGTTTTTTTCGTGTTGATCTTGAGGCCCGCTACACTCCCGTACTCCTGAATGGTTTCAAGCCATTTTTTAATAGATTTCACTGGGTCCTGGATTATGCAGATAAGATCGTCCGCATAGGCCTTTATTTTGTATTCTTGGTTTTGTAATTTTAGGCCTTGCAATTCTTTATTATCCCTTATGGCTTTCATCAGTATCTCCAGTGCCATAATGTAAAGAAGAGGGGAAAGCGGGCAGCCCTGCCTTATTCCCTAATTGATCTCGAAGTTTTCTGTTAGGTCCCCACTTATTTGTAATCTCGCTCTCTGTTCATTATAAATTGCATTAATAGCACTGTGAAAATATTTAGTAGAGGATAATTTTATTTAAATAAATAATTTTATTTATTTTTTATAATAATAATATAATAGAATGTTATATTATATTATGTCAATATATATTATAATTATATTGTAATGTAGTATAATATAATTATGATATAATATAGTATGAGCGTGTACTATAATATATTGTATATACATTGATACAATATAATACTACTAATGGTATTGTGATATTATAATTGTATATTTGTTTTACATGGGGGGGCGCCAAAATAATGTTCGCTTACCATATAAAATTACCTGAGACCGCCCCTGCCGGCTGGCCCTCCATCCTCAAAATGAGCTGAGTGTCATCAGCATACTGATGGCACTCAAGCCCAAAGCTACGCACCAGCTGAGCAAGTGGTCGTATATAGATGTTAAATAACAGCGGGGAGATGCTGGCTCCATTGGAGGCAACACAACACAGACCCTTCCCGTGTTGAGAGGGAAGTGTTGCATGACAGTTTCCCTCCAGTTGAAGAAGGGGCTTCCACGGAAAGCTCCTTTGCGTTGCTTGATAGGGAGAGAGCCCATCAGTCCTCCAGCTAGAGTGGAAGGGTTGTAGGATGCTTCCCCTTGTTAAGCTGGTACGGAGTTTTGGTCTGGAGTGTCATCAGTACGCGGATGACACCCAGCTGGTGCTGAGGATGGACAACCAGCCGGACTCTGTACCCAATTGTTTCCAACTATGCCTTGAAGCCGTGACTGGCTGGCTACGGGCCAGTCGGCTGAGAGTGAATCCTTCGAAGACAGAGATCCTTTGGCTGGGTCACCCGGGTGGATGTGAGCTCCGGCTGCCTGTGCTGGACGGCGAGGTATTACGCCCGTCGTCCCTAGTAAAGAGCTTGGGGGTCCAGTTGGACCCGCTGCTGACGATGGAGACTCAGGTCTCCACTGTCAGCAGATCTGCCTTTTACCATCTGCGGCAAGCAAGGCGGCTGGCGCCCTACCTATCTGGTAATGACCTAGCCACGGTAATCCAGGCAACGGTCATCTCGAGGCTAGACTACTGTAACGCCCCTTACATTGGTCTTCCTTTGTCGGTTATCCGGAAGCTCAAACTGGTGCAGAATGCAGCAGCGAGACTCCTGGCTGGAGCACCGGCCAGGGCTCACATCACTCCAACCCTGCAGCATTTGCACTGGTTACCAATTGAGCACCGGGTCATCTTCAAAGTGCTGGTACTGACCTTTAAGGCCTTGCATGGTCTGGGGCCGGTGTACTTGAGGGACCGTCTATTCCCATATGTTCCCCAGAGATCCCACCATTCAGAAGACCTCAATCTTCTACAGATTTCATCATTACGCACCATCCGTCTGTCTTCAACTAGACAGAGAGCCTTCTCCATGGTGGCACCTTGTTTGTGGAATAGCCTACCATCAGAAGTTCATTCAATTGGTGAACTAACGGCTTTCCGGAGAGCATGTAAAACCGCGCTGTTCCGGCAAGCTTTTGGCCTTTAACTTCCCTGGGAGGGTGGAATCGTTCTATTTGGAACTGTTCTGATCTTGTCTTCTCTTACACTGTTATTTGGTACTGCTTTAAATTGTTATGTTTTATGCCTGTTAGTAGTTCGATACACTGTGTAAGGAACTGGAGTTGTGGCTTTGATCATGCTTTGCTTAGGCCCCATCTCCAGCCCCTCCCATTCTGTAAACAAAGGAGATAAGCAAGCAGCTGTGGCCTGTGGCCTTGCCAGCAATGGCTGAGCTTTTGGCGCGAATGCCAGGAGCCTCTTCCCGGGCTTTTCCAGCTAAGGGGAGGGACTTAGGTTCAATTGGGAGAATGTCTATATAAGGCTGTGCCTGGGGACCCTTCCCCAGTTCTGTTTTTTTCGACCTGGATTAAGGACTCAATAAACTACCTTTTCCTTCAACACCATTTGGAGTGAGCGTGGTTCGTTGGGTACCCTACCGGAGCTGACACACTGTAAACCGCCCTGAGCCATCCGGAAAGGACGGTATACAAATCGAAATAATAAATAAATAAAATAAATAAGGTAAATGTGATGAGGTACTAGGATTGCAAGGATTTCAAAGAGCAGTAAGGAAGTGTCAAAATTCATTATAGATGAAGTTGACAGTTAAGACATTTCTATTAGCAAGCATCTGCTCTACCTCAATGCAAAATAAAAGTATTTATCTGTAAACTTAAAATATTCCCCACATTTTCCACTCATACCTGGCATGATTATATGCACAAGCTTCTCAATTTAAGCAACCCCATGCTTGGATTCTCTGCTGCTGTGCATCAACAGTCTTTATCCATTTTAATCATATCAAAATTGCCTGACAGCTATGATTGAAATGCAAAGCAACCCAATCTTAGAGTTGGTTAGATTTACAAAACATCTGTTCCTCTCATCGCTTCATTGTTTTGCCTTTTTATGAAAAAAAACTTCCAACAAACACACTTTCCGTGAATTCAGATGTCCCTTGACTGCACCACAAGAGATACACAGCTCCAACAATAGCTATTCTCAAATTCACATTTAGAATAAGCAACCCACTTGTTTTTGAGATGTTTACTGTTGCACCTTAGACCTGAAGGATCCCTCAGTAAACCACCTGAGACCAGCCGTGATTAAATGCTTTATTTGGAATAAGTGAAAAGAAGTAAAGAGATAAAAATATAGTCCTTAGATCAGTGGTTCTCAACCTGGGGTCCCCAGATGTTTTTGGCCTTCAACTCCTAGAAATCCTAACAGCTGGTAAACTGGCAGGGATTTCTGGGAGTTGTAGGCCAAAACACCTGGGGACCCACAGGTTGAGAACCACTGCCTTAGATGCTCTCCGCATCTAATATGGTAATGCAATAGTCCAAGGAGTAAAAAGATTCAATGAAATAAGAAATAGTCCTGATGCCCCAATGGGCTAAATCCTGGATAAGTCTCTGGCAACGAAGGCTTGGCAAAGGTCCTGCTGAGCAAGATAGGCGCCCCCACCCTTTTCGGAGGGTAGGCAGGGAGCCGGACACCTAGTCGGGTCGTTAAAGAGGGATGGGCAGGGGCGGGCAATTCGCGTGATCTCGGGCAGGGGTAATAGGGATGGTAGCCGTAGGCCTTATGAGAGAGAGAGGAGGAGCCGCGGGAAGGCTCGTCCTCCCTCTGACCTACGTGCTATCCCGAAGTACGCAGATGGTGGGCTCCCAAATTCCTCTCCTCCAACTCTGATCCTGGCCAACGTTAGATCCGTCCGAAATAAATCAGGGACCATTAGGGACCTCCTCCTGGAAAAGAGAGTCGATCTCGCCTGTCTCACGGAGACATGGTTGCAGGAAGGAGATGACGTCATCTTGCACGAGACTGCATCCCCAGGGTTCGTGGTCAGTCATCAGACGAGGACAGAGAGGCGGGGGGGAGGAGTGGCCATTCTCAGCCGAGACAATATTAACTCCAGGACGATTCAGACGGCGAACATCCCTGGGATGGAGTGTGCGGGCCTGGTGTGGGATCTGGGCGAGAGTGTAGCCTTCCTGTCGGTGTACCGTGCACCCGACGCACCGGCAGGAAGTCTGCCTAAGCTGCTGGAGGTGGTTGCGGAGTGGGCATTGAGGTTCCCTAAACTTATTGTTTTGGGGGACTTCAATGTCCACGCCGACACCACCTCCCCGTCGACAACAGCCATGGACCTAGTGTCTACCATGGAGGCACTAGGACTCTCGCTCTGTAAGACTGGCCCCACGCACCATGCAGGACATACATTAGATCTGATCTTCGCCGCCGGAATTCAGGTGATCCTAACCTCCATCATGGAGGTTCCATGGTCGGATCACAAGGTCCTGGAAGTCAGGCTGGGACTCGCCCCCCCTCCCGGTAAGGGTGCAGAACCTATTCTGGTTCGCCCAAGGAGACTTATGGAACCCACTAGGTTCCTGAATGCTCTAAGGGATTGGGAACCCTCCAGCGACTCGGTCGATGGGCTAGTGGAGCATTGGAATACCAATCTTTCCGCGGCCCTAGACGAGATCGCCCCTAGGCGTTCTCTCCTTCCCCGCAGTAATCGCTCGCCATGGTACACAGAGGAGTTGCGGGCGATGAAACGGAAAAGGAGACAACTAGAGGACATGTGGCGGAGTCTCCGTGACGAAGCGTCGAAATCAGCTTATAAACAATTTAAGGAGGTTTATGAGCAAGCTATCAAGGAAGCAAAAAAGGTTCACTATTCTTCCTTGATAGAGTCAGCTAGCTCACGCCCAGCCCAATTATTTAAGGTAATTCGGTCACTGACAACAATTCCAACTGTCCCAAAATATAGGGGTTTGGCTCCAACGGCTAAGGCCTTTCAGAACTTTTTTGCTGACAAGATTTTGACCCTCCGCCGGGACATTCCTGCCACTCTTGATACAGTTAGTGAACTCGAGACTCCGCCGCCTCGGTGGGCCCACCTTCACCCGTTTCCTACCGCTGACGCAGCAGCTGTCGATGGGTTACTGACTGCAGCTAGACCACCTACTTGCTCCTTGACCCGTGCCCTCCTGGCTGGTTAGATCTTGCCGGGAGGGTCACGTGGCCCCCTGGGCACGATCTTAAATAGCTCCCTTGAGCAAGGAGTCTTCCCAGGGGGATTAAAAGAGGCTATGGTGAGACCGCTGTTGAAGAAGCCGAATTTAGACCCTTCGGCTCCCTCCAATTACAGGCCTGTTTCCAACTTGCCATTCTTAGGCAAAGTAATTGAGAGGGCAGCAGCGGATCAGCTGCAGCGGTTCCTAGAAGACACAGCTGCTTGACCCCTTCCAGTCCCTTCCAGTCCATGGGACGGAGACCCTTGTCGCCATTACAGACCACGCCGCCAGCTGGACCAGGGTGGAGGCCCTGCTTGTTTTGTTAGATCTAACAGCAGCATCGATACAGTAGACCTACTGATTTGTAATCTAATGTTAAATAACTGTTTACTGGGGAGTTGTCCTTCTCTTCTTAGGGCGCTTGTGCCCGCTTTGTGCTGGTCAGTGACCGTAATAAAGATTTGTTGTTGTTGATACAGTAGACCACGCATTGTTGACCCACCGTTTAGCCGTGACTGGGATGAGGGGGACTGCCCTTATATGGGTGGCCTCCTTCCTCCAGGATCGGGGACAACGTGTGGAGAGGGGAGAGGAGGTCTCCGGGAGGCTCCCATTGAGTTGTGGGGTCCCCCAGGGGGCCATCCTCTCCCCTTATTATTCAACATTTATATGCGCCTCTTGGCCCAGCTGGCCCGCGACTTTGGTCTGGAGTGTTATCAGTACCCGATTGTTTCCATCAATGCCTGGAAGCTGTGACTGGATGGCTGCGCTCCTGCCGGCTGAAGGTGAATCCGTCGAAGACGGAGATCTTGTGGCCCGGTCGCCCTGGGCTGGATGAGTGCCGGTTGCCTACCCTGGATGGTGAGCAACTTAGCCCGTCATCCCTTGTAAAGAGTTTGTGTGTCCGTGCTTGACTCATTGCTGTCCATGGAGACCCAGGTCTCTATGGTCAGCAAAACATCATTCTTCCATCTCCGACAGGCTAGGCGACTGGCACCCTACCTGTCCAGGGATGACCTGGCCACGGTGATCCAAGCGACGGTCATCTCGAGGTTGGACTACTGTAACGCCCTCTACGTTGGCCTTCCCTTGTTGGCAATCCAGAAACTCAAGCTAGTGCAGAATGCCGCAGTTTGCTTACTGGTAGGAGCACCGGTGAGAGAGCACATAACTCCCATCTTAAGGCAACTGCACTGGCTTCCTATCGAGTACCGAATTGCCTTCAGGTTCCTGGTGTTAACCTTTAAGGCCTTGCACGGTCTAGGGCCTGTGTACCTGAGGGACCGCCTTACCCCGTACGTTCCCCCGAGATCGCTGCGCTCAGAGGGGCAGAATCTGTTAGTTATTCCATCTATCCGCTCCTGCCATTGGTCCTCTACTAGGCAGCGAGCATTTTCTGCTGCGCCCCTATGCTGTGGAATTCACTCCCAGCCGACACCCGTGCGATCTCAGAGCTTGTCCCTTTCCGGAGGGCGTGCAAGACCGCCCTTTTTAGACTTGCTTTTAGTTAATAAACCGGAAAGGTATTTGTATGATCACGTCTATGAGTTTTAAGGAAGTTGTAAATCCTGATATTTTTAACATTGTTGTATTGATGTTTCATTGAATGTTGTGATCCGCCCCGAGCCTGCAGGGAGGAGTGGAATATAAAACTGAATAAATAAATAAATGTCTAATATCCAATAAGACTATGGTCACTTTTGAGGCTGGTTTGTTTGTTCCTTTGTTTTGAAACCAATACCTAGAAAGGTATTTCACAAAACTATTTTTATCCCAGCCTAGCTGCATGGGATTTTGAAAAACAGAACCATTGGATGGACTATTTGACTGTGTGTATGCATGTGTATGCACGACCTGATATTTGACATATCGATTTGGCACAAATTGACTTGGGGGGGGGGGGGATTTTCATTGTTTATCTCTCACACAACAAACAGGATATCTCATGATCCAATTAATAGCCTGCCTGTCTCTCAATATATGACACTAAACTTGACCAAGTGATGGCCGGTCCATGGCAGTGGGACTAAAGAGAGTTCCTCCACACTGCCACCTTCCTCCCATCTCTGACAGAACACCAAGTCCAATGTATGCCCAGCACTGTGAGTAGGGCCAGAAACCACTTGGTACAGTCCCAAGGTTGCCATGGTTACCATAAAATCCTGAGGTCTCTACATGAACATGGAAGTCCCCCAGCACTATAAGCCATTGGGACTTGAATGCCAGGCCCGAGATCACCCCGGCTAGCTCAGGTAGGGAGGTTGTAGTGTTGCAAGGTGGACGGTACACTACAAGTATCCCTATTCTGTCCCGGTCTCCTACCCTCAGGTGGACGCATTCAAATTAGGGTGCCTGTGGGATGGGGCATCTGGTCAAGGAGATGGAATCCCCATAGACCACCGCAACACCACCTCCCCACTTTCCTGATATATGATTTCTGTTCTCCTCCAATTTAACACAGTATGTGCCACACAAAGTTTCTGGAGTAGAATGACTTATTTAATTTAATTTAATTTAATTTTTCATTTTGATTTGTATACCGTCCTTTCCAGTTGGCTCAGGATGGTTTACAGCATAGCGAACTACAAACAAAGAGCATAAGAACAATAAAATATAAAACAATTTCCACAATAGCAAGTTTCATCATGATTGGTCTAAAATGAGGGAGGGGGGATCCCCTGAAGTTTCCCCAGTGCCAGTGCTGTTTTTTTCCTACTGCGCATGCATGACTGCCATTAATGCCATTAATGAAGTGATTCCGAAATTTCAGATGTTTTGGAAAGTTTTGAATTTTTATAAAAGTCGCAAATGATTTTAGAATCGAACCACCAGCGCCCACTACATCCGAATCGGGTTTTGAACCATTGCTTTATCAACCAAGCCTAGTAAGTATCCTAGTAATTTTAAACAATATGAATACATACCTCTAAAAGACCCTTCAATGCAACCAAATAATCACCTATTTAAATAAATACGTATATCTTTATCATGCTGCAGAAGCATTATTGATTTCTCTACAGGATCTCATGAAACGTATTCTTGAGATATTTTGTAAATATACTTCACATCCATAGTTGTGCATTTTATGGAAGACTGGGGCTGTGTTCACATGCCCCCTAACCTTCCCTTTGTTGACGGGGCCTGCTGAGCATCATCAGATGAAACTGGCTTGGCCTTGCCCACATTCACAAGATGCTTCCTCTTCCATTACAGAGAAGAAAGTGTTTTTTGGGTAGTTCCGATTGAGCTAGCTGCACTTTCCTCTCAATTTATTTATTTATTTATGCTTCAAACTTTTATGCTGCCACTCCCCGAGGGCTCGGAGCGGTTTACGGAGTTTGTCACATAAGAACAAAGACATCAATAGAAAGAGAGAAAAGAGAGAGAAGACTAGAACAAAATATACAGCATAAGAAAACAGGAAGGGGAACGTGGGTCCGAGATTCCGCTCGGACCTCAAGCTAAGACAATCGTCTAGCCACATAGTTAGTCTGAGAGTCAAAAGAGGGGAGCTGGAGAGATCCTGCCGAGTCGCCAAACATACCCTCTGAACTTGATAGTTTGGGGGAGTCTGACCTGCGCCAGCTTCCGGCACTTAGGCCCCAGAACGTCCTTGACTTGTGGACCCTCGGCTTCTTCCACCCTGGTGGGTCAGTCAGGGTCCTAGGAGTCTTGGATGCCCTATGGTGGTGGTGAGCGGATGGTCGGCTTTGTGGCTGGGAGACCCAGGAGGTATCCTGGCGCTCCATTAGGCGGCCGGAAGTTGCCTCTTGAATCCTCCTCTTTCTTCGATGACGCTTCCGTTTCCGGCAGCGCTTATATGGTTTCCTCTGTGGGGGCGTCGAGAACTTCCGGTTTTCGGGCGAAGAAGATATCCGGCCAGCCTCGGCGTCCTCAAGGTCTTCTGCGGGCCTCCGATGACCCAATCCACTGCCCCAGGAAAACCATGGCGGTGGACAGGAGGGTCTTGAGGGCGGGCTAGGATCTGTGTAATGTCCAGCGGCAGCATCAATGGGGGGCTGTCGGTCTGGCCCACTCCACTTCTGGACGATCGCCGTCGCTCGGGAACAGGACTAGAGCCAAAATCAAGATGTCGTTCGGTTTCTGCTGGTGAGGATTTGACGGGGGAAAGGGTGGTGAGGCAACATGTCTTGCTGCCCTTTGCCCCATATGATGGAGGGCGGGTACATGGGACACCACAAACTACCCTACACCCCTTGCTGGCAACTGTCAGTGAAACAGCATGGCCCAGGGGGCCTGTAGACTAATTCAAACTCAAATTCCATAACCATATTAACTTAAAGCATTTCCACGGGTATTAGATTCAAGTAGGCTAGTCTGGGTTTCATCTTTTGCTTCTAATGTGCCACCTTCAACACAAATTCCATTTTAGGGAAAACAACATACTCTAGCTAATCGAAAATGCAATTAGTACGGAACATGAAAAAGTCAGCCATACCAAGCAATATAACAATATATACCTAACTAAAATGAACACTCTATACCAGGGCTGTCCAACTTCTACCGGCCCAGGGGCCGGAATTCCGGTGACTTATCACCTGGGGGGCCGCAGCGGAGGCGGGGTCGGTCACGGGGGTGGGGCCGATCGCGGGGGGGCGATTTCTGGCGCCTGGCTGTGACGCTGTAAGGGAGGGCGAAGCCAAGGCAAGCTCCCCTTGGATCCTCCCTCCCTTCTGCAGCATCACTCTCGGGCGATTTCGCCTCTTCTGGCGCCCGCCGTGACGCTGTAAGGGAGGGCGAAGCCAAGGCAAGCTCCCCTTGGCTCCTCCCTACCTTCTACAGCGTCACTCTTGGGCGCCAGAAGCGGGTGATTTCGCCGCTTCTGGCACCCGGCCGTGACGCTGTAGGAGGGAGGGTGAAGCCAAGGCAAGCTCCCCTTGGCTCCTCCCTCGCGGCGGCCGTGGATGGCACTTGCACTGCCGCGCGCATGCGCACTTTTTAAATTTTATTTTGGGGGGGGGGTTAAATTTTTTTCCCGGATTTTTTTAAAAAAAAATTTATTGCAGGAGGGTAGGGGGGCCGGATCCAAGGGGCTGGCGGGCTGTGTGTGGCCCGCGGGCCACCTGTTGGACAGGCCTGCTCTATACTTAAAGATGAGGAGAAGGGGGTCAGTTTGGATACGTATAGAAAAGCATAGATATTCAAGACAGAATAAAAGGATAGCTGTAGAATGGAACAAGAACAGACTATTTATTTGAAGTACTTATAAGTCAGATTTTGTCAGTGATTTCAGAAGGAATATTTTTGGAATCAGGGAATGTGAGGCAGAAAGAAAATTACAACATACAGTAAGCCAAATACTTCAGCTCACTGTGAAGGGAGAAATATCCCCCACTTTAAGCAAAAAAAAAAGGGGGGGGACACGACAGCACTTTCTCTGCCAATTGTTTTTCGGAACATTATAAAGAAGCTACTTCAATTATACCGAAGTTGAAGGTGTCACAGAGATAAAATTGTTTTGACAGCAGAATAATAGTACAAGTATGTCATTAAAGTACCCTTGGATGGTATATTTTAAGACTTTTCAGAAATCTTTTTTACCCTGAAGACGCCTGTTGTTGCTCAATAATCGTTTCACACAAAATGATTCTGATAAAAGCCACGCGTGGAAGGGAAGCAGGCGTGTTCTGGACATTTCCTGACAGCATGTCATTTAAACTCAATGGAGTCGAATGGAACATTTCCTTATCAGGTGCATCATTTAAAACAAAGCTTTTTAAATTGTGGACCATGATCCCAAATTGGGTCCTTTGAGCTCAAATTTGGGGTTGGGAAATATTTGGCACCAGTAAAAGGTTTCCAATCACCACCTAGTGGATGTATTAAATATTTATATGAGGGCGGGTCAATAAGTCCGTGACTTTTTTAATGTCCCGCCTCTTAACTGAAAGGGCGACACTGCTCCTGTCAACAGGCATCTGTCACTTGACTCCTGTCAAAATTTGAATAAGCTGTGTCATTTAGTTTGTGTTTGGCAGCCATTGATAGCAGACTACCGCATGATTTGAGGAGAAAATGGAAAAAAGTGAATTTTGTGTGTTCATTAAGCATTATTTTTTGCAGAAAAACCAAGGCTAAGCTTGATAAATACGATGGGGACTCTGCACCATCAGTTTCAATGGTAAAAAAGTGGTTTACTGAATTTTGTTGTGGCCGTATGTGAGGACTCACCCATTTTATGCTAGGCCCAGACCAGCATAGCAGTTTGGCATCCATGGTAAAACAGGACAGCCAGGAAAGGGGGAGTGGCTCAGATCCTTCTCAGGGAGTGAGAGAGAGAGAGAGAGAGAGAGAGAGAGAGAGAGAGAGAGCTGCCTGGGAATGGCTCAGAGCAGGGGGGAGGAGCCGAGCTACTTGAGAGGGGAAAACTGTAGCTTATTCAGCAGTGGGTTGTCAGAGCTGCGAGAGAGAGCAGTCGATTGTCAGAGCTGTGAGAGAAAGCAGTCTCTTGACAGAGCTGAGAGTGAGCACTCAGAGAAGACAGTTGTCTTGAAACTGACAGGAAAAGTTCTGTGTGAGAGCTGACAGGTAGTCAGGTTTAGGCTTTTGGAATCTCTAGGGTTAGAGATTAGCTCACATCTCAGGAGAAGCAAGCTATAGGAAAACTCTTGGAAAGAGTTAGTAGCTAGGGTGCTTCTGGATGACTGAGTGTTAGCTCAGAAAACTAACTAGGTTAGTTAGTTGAAGACTACTCACGTGTAGTTTTAATATTAGAGTGAGGGAGTTTAGAGAGACAAGTTTCGAACTGTCTAGTTTTGTAACGAAGTCAAGAATCAATCTTTAGTAACCAACACGCTCTAGTACTTTTCTGTATAACCATTACGCATTTGTGCTTTAAGATCTGCCTGTTGAGTTAATAAACATTCCATTTGTTAACTTTACAAGGAAGCTTCAGTGTGCCTCATTCCCTCCGTGTGTGCCAGTTTCAGCCTTCCCACATTCCCAGTCAAAGGGGACAGGTTTTACCTCAGCAAGCCTCTTAGTTTGCCTTCAGTTTAGAAGCCTAGCTTAATTATTATTTGATCAAAAATCCTAAAAACAATTTTTAGGTTGGTGGCAACATTCCAAATGATTAAAGCCTCTCTGTTTATAGCCCAAGTCGTCACACCGTAGAAGCACGGAAGACGGCGAACGTTCTGGACGCCCAGTTGAGGTCTCTACACCCGAAACAATTGAAAAAATTCATGATATGGTGTTGGCCAACCAGAGATTGAAAATGCGAGAGATTGTGGAAGCCATGGGCATCTCACGTGGCTCAGTGGTTTCAATTTTAAATGATCACTTGGGTATAAGAAAGCTTTCCGCAAGATGGGTGTCGCGTTTGCTCACAATGCAAGGGTGAACACATGTGCAGTTTCCATGGCAAAAACCAAGAATTGGGGGATACGAACTGCTCCCTCATCCGCCCTATTCTCCGGATTTAGACCCAAGTGACTATTTCTTGTTTCCAAACCTGAAGAAATGGCTCGGTGGAAAGAGATCTAACTCCAACAATGAAATCATCTCAAAACAAATACCTGTTTTGATGACCTCGACAAATCTTATTTTTGGAAGGGATAAAAAAATTGGAGAAACATTGGACAAAGTGTATAGAGCGCAAAGGAAACTATGTTGAAAATAACATGATTTTTTATCCCAAACCCTGTGTTTCATTCAAAAAGTCACGGACTTATTGACCCGCCCTCGTACTAATCTGTTAGCAACAACATGCACCAAAGCTGACTTTACTTGATGGTTTTCTTTTCAGTTACAGAAATACTTTCCTTTAAATTTTGATTCTGAATGACTATGTTAGATTCATAAACCATACTCAATTGAGATTTTAAAAAAATAGTAATTTGTTATTAGAAGTTCAAGAAACATTTTCCTGCAACATCTGCAGGGAGAGAAGCGTTAAGACCACCTATTTGGAGAGTGGAGGTGGGTGGAAAGGATATGAATTGTGTGCATGGATGTGACCAGAATAGAGCTATGTTTAAATATGTCAAAGCATGACACATTGAGAATGCATCTTCTACAGAGATCTTAGATCCAATCTCATTGGGCCATGGCTTTTGAACTACCCGGGGAGCAGTGAAAGATGTCATTCCACCCTGCTGCTGCTTTCGGACTCTGACACTGCAATGACTTACAGTGTTGCTCAGTTCTGTGCTGCCACCCTTAACATCAGACGGGTGATGATTGACACCGTAAGGCAACAATATCCTGTCTTTTAAAATATATTTTTATACTGATTTCTAGTCTGATTTTAAATAACTGTTTGCTGGGGAGTTGTCCTTCTCCTCTTAGGGCGCTTGTGCCCGCTTTGTGCTGGTCTGTGACCGTAATAAACTTTTGTTGTTGTTGTGTCCATTTCAGGGATATTTATATATTTACTAGCTTGGGGACCCGGCGGTGCCCGGGTGATTTGAGAAGTGCCAGCAGGATGTAGAGTGGGTCATGGGGGCTCTGTGTGCCAAGTTTGGTCTTAATCCATCATTATTGGGAGTTGCAGTGGTATCATGAAATTACTGAAGGTAGTGGAAGTCCCATCATCTCTGGTCCACCCTCCCCCCAAATGTAGTAGGATGTAGATTGGGTCATGGGGGCTCTGTGTGCTAAGTTTGGTCTGTATTGGTGAATGGATGAGGGTTGCATTGTTTTAAGGAAGTGAGTGAAGGTACTTCAAGTCCCATCATCCGTGGTCCGTCTCACACAAAACTGCACCAGGATGTAGAGTGGGTCATGAGGGCTCTGTGTGCCAGGTTTGGTGTTGATCAGTCATTGGATCAGGTTTGTAGCAGGCTTGGAAAGTGAGGGAAGGTACTGCAAGTCCCATCATCCATGTTCTGCCCCCCTCCAAACTTCAGTAGGATGTAGAGTGGGTCACTGGGGCTCTGTGTGCCAAGTGTGGTATTTCTCGGTGTTTGTTGGGGGCCGCAGTTGTCTGTGGGAACAGAGGGGTGTGAAAGTACTACAAATCCCATCATGCATTGTGAGTCCTCCCCCGAACCTCACCAGGACGTGAAGGCATTCATGGGGGTTATGTGTGCCAAGTGTGGTCTCGATCAGTAATTGGATGAGGGTCGCAGCGGACTTGGGAAGTGATTAGAGTTACTTCAAGTCCCATCATCCATGGTCCACCCTCCTCCAAATGGCACCTGGATGTAGAGTGGGTCATGAGGGCTCTGTGTGGCAGGTTTGGTGTTGATCAGTCATTGGATTAGGTTTGTAGCAGTCTTGGAAAGTGAGGGAAGGTGCTGCAAGTCCCATCATCCATGGTCCACCCTCCTCCAATCTGTGCCAGGATGTAGAGTGGGTCATGAGGGCTGTGTGTGGCAGGTTTGGTGTTGATCAGTCATTGGATTAGGTTTGTAGCAGGCTTGTAAAGTGAGGGAAGGTGCTGCAAGTCCCATCATCCATGGTCTGGCCCCCTCCAAACTTCAGTAGGATGTGGAGTGGGTCACTGGGGCTCTGTGTGCCAAGTGTGGTCTTTATCAGTGTTTGTTGGGGGCCACAGTGGTCTGTGAGAACAGAGGGGTGTGAAAGTACTACAAATCCCATCATCCATTGTCAGTCCTCCCCCAAACCTCGCCAGGACTGGAAGGCAGTCATAGGGGTTATGTATGCCAAGTTTGGTCTCGATCAGTGATTGGATGAGGGTTGCAGCGGACTTGGGAAGTGAGTAGAGGTACTTCAAGTCCCATCATCCATGGCCCACTCTCCTCCAAACTGCACCAGGACGTAGAGTGGGTCATGGGGGCTGTGTGTGCTAAGTGTGGTCTGTATTGGTCCTTTTTGGTGGCCTCAGTGGTCTGTGGGAACCAAAGTGATTGAAAGTACTACAAATCCCATAATCCATGGGTCATGTCCCCCGAACTGCACCAGGACGTAAAGGGTGTTGGGGGGTTATGTGTACCAAGTTTGGTGCAGGTCCATCACCCACGCTGGTCGCTGTGGCCTGTGAAAGTGGCTGCCACATATCCGCCCTCCCGCCCTCCCGCACTTCCGCCCTCCGCACACATACATACAAGCATTCCGCTTTATAAAGGTATACAGATACAGATTTAAAACTTTTATATACCGACCTTCTCTACCTCCGCAGAGGGACTCAGGCCGGTTAACAGCAAGAGTTCAATGCCAAATTACAATTTAAGTCATCATAATGAAGGCGAGCCCCTGAAGACCCCCTCTGCATGTGATTGGTTTGACCTGCGGCAGCGGGTTCCAATGTTCTTGCATGCTCTATGTCAGGGGTGCTCACACTTTTTCATCATGCGAGCTACTATATGAACAATCAAGTTGAAAAGATCACCTGCTGTGCATGTGAGCGTGTGTGCGCACATGTGCGCGCATGCTCCTACTGCAGCCTTCCGTCCTCGCAGGGCTTCTTTCTTGCCTGCCCACGAACTCACCGCCGCACGCCGGGTGGGAAGGGGACCCTCCTTGCCTGCGCGAGCGCTCTCTCTTAATGTCTTCGTTGTCCCCATCCCGTCCTGCTTCTTGCATGCACAGCAGGCCCCTCCCATGCATGCAGCAGGAGGATATTTATAGGCACACCCACCAGCGCTCTGGCCAGATATGGCTTCGGCGGCGGCTCGGAAGGCGCAGGGCTGGGAAGAGGGGCTGCCTGGCTGCTGCCTGGGCCAGGAAACTCAACCGAGAGAGGGAGCCACGTGAGGCTGGAGCCTCCCCACGGCAGCCTCCCCCCCCTCAATCCTCCCTCGAGGTTTCCTTACCTGGGCAGGAGAAAGAAGAGTGGAAGAGGTGCTTCCCCAAGGTGACAGATGCAGCGGGGGGCGCCCTTCCTTCTTTCCTTTCGAGGGTGTCACTCAGAAAGGACGCCCAAGTGACAGCTGGCAGGAAGGAGGACCCTCCCACTGGTGGCAGTCCATGCCCACGGGAGAGAGAGAGAGAGAGAGAGAGGGTGGGTCTTCCTAGCCGTCTCTCTCTCTCCTCAGGCCCGCCGCCTTTCTCCTTCGAGGGCGAGGGAGGGCGAGGTGGAGAAAGGCGGCGAGGGCACACGCAGCAGCAGCAAGTGGAGTCTCCATCCCCGCAGCCCCCTCCTCCTTGGGTTCAGCCCCAGGAACACGGCGGAGCCCTCCCTCCTCGCCCCCAACCAAGGAAAGAAAGCAGCCCCACACAGCTCGCTCGCCCAGGTCTCGGCTTGGAATGGGAGTCCCGAGGGCAGCAGCAGGGCTTGCGGCGGGGCTTGCTTGGCTTTGCCCCACTTTGCCCAGCCTCCTTCACCTCTTTCTCTCTCTCTCTGCCTCTCTGGTGAGGTCCAAAGATCACCTGGAAGAGAGCTGAAGATCACCTAGGTGCTCCCGATCACCATAATGAGCACCCCTGCTCTATGTGGTCTGGCATCTTTAGAACAAAGACTGGGACTTGGCATCAGAAGACCTCCAGCCCTTTTCTGTCTTTCTATTTCCGTGCCTCATTTGAGCTGAAACATTGTAGCGCCACTTTGATCAAGAACACTCCACACGGACTCTTTGTGCACAAGGTCGCATGCAGGCAGGTCAATATGGGGGCCGCCCAGAGCGTGCTGGGAAGTATAGTTTTCCAAGGACTTTTGTGTTTTAGAACTCTCCTCAAGGCTGGCGGCAGAAAGAACTCACTCTTTTAGTTTCCCAAGGACTTGACCAGGTGAACTTTCCCTTTTGTATGAACTTCTTGTCGTGGCTTCCCCAGAAACATATGGATTGGTATTTTATATTCCCTCTATAATCAAGTGGACTATATTCTCCCCTTTTCTTATGAAATAATGGTGGCATTATGAGATATTGGTGATGGTGGAAATTTCTCTCTGATTCCCATCTATGTCACCCTTCCCTGCACATCTTTTTCCTTCCCATATGTCTTTTGAAAATATGAGAAAATGCTGCATATCTGTGTGAACCAGCTGAGATAAAATCAGGGCAACCCCATTCCAAAGCCACACCTTTAATCCCGTATCAAAAGCCCTTGCATGGAAAATAGGGTTTTTCTGGTTTGGAGAGGATCCTTTCCCCCAGGCCCGGATTACCCATAAGGCCAGCCTAGGCCATGGCCTCGGGCGGCAGGTTTTGGGGGGCCGTGGATTCGCCCCCCCCGAAAACTTTTTTTAAACCGCCCCCGCAGCGCTTTCCCCCCCCCTCCAGAGAGTCATCATACCTCGGGAGAGGGGGAGGAGCGCTGAGGGGCAGGGGAGGGGAGGGAATGGCACCCTCCCTCGCCTGGGCCGCCCCTTGTAAAGGAAGGAGGCGGCGAGGAGGAGGAAGAAAAGCCCCGCCCCGCCCCACCGGCGGGCTTCCCTTCCTCCTCCTCCTCCTTGCCGCCTCCTTCCTTTGCAAGAGGGCGGGCCAGCCGGGCGAGGAGAAGGAGGGCGGGACGTCCCTTCATCCTCCTCGTACCTTCCTTTCAGTCGCGGAGGAGGAGGAGGAGGTGGACGGAAGCCGCGCGGCACTGCTTGTGGGGCTTCCGTCCGCCGCCTCCTCCTCCTCCCATGACCGAAAGGAAGGCGCGAGGTGGCAGGGAAGTCCCGCACCTCCTCGCGCCTCCTTTTGGTCACGGGAGGTGGAGGAGGCGGCAGACAGAAGCCCCACGAGCAGTGCCACACGGCTTCCGTCCACCTCCTCCTCCTCCCGCGACTGAAAGGAAGGCGCGAGGTGGACGGAAGCCGTGGGGCCAGTGCCGCGTGGCTTCTATCCACCTCCTCCTCCTGCGACCGAAAGGAAGGCGCGAGGTGGATGGAGGCCGTGGGGCCGGTGCCGCGTGGCTTCCGTCCACCTTTTCCTTCTGCGACCGAAAGGAAGGCGCGAGGTGGACGGAAGCCGTGGGGCCGGTGCCGCGTGGCTTCCATCCACCTCCTCCTCCCGCGACCGAAAGGAAGGCGCGAGGTGGACGGAAGCCGTGGGGCCGGTGCCGCGTGGCTTCTATCCACCTCCTCCTCCTGCGACCGAAAGGAAGGCGCGAGGTGGATGGAGGCCGTGGGGCCGGTGCCGCGTGGCTTCCGTCCACCTTTTCCTTCTGCGACCGAAAGGAAGGCGAGAGGTGGACGGAAGCCGTGGGGCCGGTGCCGCGTGGCTTCCATCCACCTCCTCCTCCCGCGACCGAAAGGAAGGCGCGAGGTGGACGGAGGCCGTGGGGCCAGTGCCGCGTGGCTTCCATCCACCTCCTCCTCCCGCGACCGAAAGGAAGGCGCGAGGTGGACGGAAGCCGTGGGGCTGGTGCCACGTGGCTTCCATCCACCTCCTCCTCCTGCGACCGAAAGGAAGGCGCGAGGTGGATGGAAGCCGTGGGGCCGGTGCCGCGTGGCTTCCATCCACCTCCTCCTCCCGCGACCGAAAGGAAGGTGCGAGGTGGACGGAAGCCGTGGGGCCGGTGCCACGTGGCTTCCATCCACCTCCTCCTCCCGCGACCGAAAGGAAGGCACAAGGTGGACGGAGGCCGTGGGGCTGGTGCCGCGTGGCTTCCATCCACCTCCTCCTTCCGCGACCGAAAGGAAGGCACGAGGTGGACGGAGGCCGTGGGGCCGGTGCCGCGTGGCTTCCGTCCACCTCCTCGGGCCCTCATAGACAACAGATCCTCAGAGTTTCGTCTCACCTATTGTCTGTGAGCGCTAGGCATATTACTCCCATTTATCAAAAAGGCTGTTATCTTTTGACTTCGGACCTCAAGAGTATCAGCAATCTGCAAAAATCATTTTGTGCATTTTAACAAAATATTTAAAAGTTTCTACGTGTAGGCCACATTGTCCATGGATGTCACTTCTTCAATATCTCAGTTTTATTTTCCCATTTTTGAAGTTGCTTGTGGAAAGCATTTTGGGCAGGCAAAGGTATGATATCCAGCATGAATATTGCTCTTTACTTTAGGAACTTCTTCAAGTTGGGAAATATTAACGGTTGAAGAGGTCCCTCCTTTAATATAGGGCCATGCAAGCCATGTCTTTGAATCCTATAGTTACGTTGCAATCTGCCCTTCATTTCAGCTTCCTTGCTAGTGATCGTTGCCCATGCAAGGTTGTGAATTCAGAGCAAGCAAGTTCTCTTTCAATTGCACTTTCATTTTATTTTTGAATATATTTTTGTTCTGACAGTTGCATCAAACATTTGGTCTCAGCGCAGGATACCAAGTTCAGACAGAAGTGTTCAGAAACCTCAGGATATCGCTGAAGAACAGCTCTAAGCTTCTTTTTGAAAGGTAATTGTTCAGTGCTTGAACTAGTCCATGAAGATCAAGCACAAGAAAGCCCGTCTAGCTGAGCAAAAGGTCATGTGCACGTTTAATATAGCTTGTGGCCAGTATGTCAGTTCCAGTTGCTTGCATGAACATGTGGAACAACCGAGCTAATGCCACATGTGACTGCATTTGCTATTAGAAAAAAGATCTCAAAATTACTCTCTAGAAGTGGAACCTGCAAAAATATTTCAGTAAAAAAGGCTGCTGTTTAGTACAATTCAAGGCAGTCAATTCCCTTCTCCTCCCTTGAGCAAACAACCAGGCAGCCTGCCGTACTGACTCCACATATACGGTCCTCGTCAAGCTGCTTTGGTTTCTTGCTCTGAGTTTTCTCCCTAGCAGCATCTTCTGAGTGGAGGGCGGTAGGTTCTGTTCTCTTGCTAGCTCTGATTTCACTGGCATATTTGCTTTTATCTTCATCTTGTTTCTAGGTATGGGCACTCTACCATTTTACTTTGATAATTAAATGTATTTATTTAAGATCTTTAGAACATAAGAACATAAGAAGAGCCATGCTGAATCGGACCTCAGCCCATCTAGTCCAGCATTCTGTATCACACAGTGGCCCCCAGTTGTACACGGGGATCTCGAGCAGAAGGGAGGGCAAAACCCTGACCTGCTCCCGACCCCCACAACCAGTACCCGGGAAATCCTGCCTACCTCAACCAACTCCGAGGTGGCACTTGAATGTCCTTTTCAGTAACTACCGATACACTTGGTATCCATGAATCTTTCTACCCTTCCTTTCTCTGCAGCCAAAACCAAAGCGGTTTATAGCATATACACACAATATCAACAATCTATATATCTATCTATCTATTTATATAATAAAAGTCAGTGTTAATAAAAGTGCGGCCGAGCGGTGGTGCAGTGGGAGGAATATGTGCCAGCGTTTTGATTGGCTGCCACTCTGGGATTATTTGCATAAATGGCTCTGACTGGCCAGCCTCAGAACTCCAACTGCCCCAGACAGAGAGGATTGGTTACCACTAAAATGGTATTTGCATAAAGGGCTCCGATTGGCCAACAACATTCCAACACTCTAAGGTGACTCAGAGGGAAAGGGAAAGGCCTCAGGCAGTCAGCCACAGCAGCCCAGAGCAATGACGGATCAGGACCAAACTTGAAGTGGGCCTGATCCACAGGCCCACTTCACAACCTGGTTGTGATTTAGGGCAGGACGGGCCACGAATGATGGGATTTGCAGTACCTTCACTTCATTCACTTCCCAAACAACACTGCATCCCCTATACATCACAGACCAGGCCCAAAATTGACAGCAAGGCTTCCTTAACTTGATTTTCTTGACTAGGCCTCAGCACATGGGATACTGTTAGGCTCCCTCAACTTGATTTTCCCGCCTAGGCCCCCGGGACTCGCAGTACCTTCACTAAGTTCTTGAGACCACTGCAAGCCACATAAACACCTAATAGGAACCAACCTTGGCACACAATGCCTTCCTCAAATAACCCGGGCACCGCCGGGTCCCCAAGCTAGTAAAACATAAAATTCACATACTAAAAACATATATAATAAAAAATACCCAAATAAAAACCAACTTCCACCTCCCCTAATAAATAGTCGTAAACCTTAAAACTCAACCCATTTCTATGGCACATGTTTAGTTAAAGGTCCTCTTGAAAAGAAAGACCTTTACCCCTTCCTGAAGCTTTGGAGGGATGGAGCTATTTATTTATTTATTTATTTATTTCCACCCTTTCTACCCCGCTCCTTCTTCTCAACCCCCGAGGGAGGGGGGACTCAGAGCGGCCTCACTACGGCAACAATTCGATGCCACACAGTATACATATAATGAAACCAAAAGCAGTTAAAATTAAAATACAATTAAACTACAGTTAGCATTAAAACACATCATGCACATTCACATCAGTTAAAAAGAGTATTCCGTCCATAATAAAACACCGGTTTGCCATTTCAATCCCATCTAAAGTGCCGTATCGTGCTAATGTGCAAACGCTTGGTCCCATAGCCAGGATTTCACTTTTTTCCTGAATGCCAGGAGGGATGGACTTGATCGTACAGTATACCCATAGGGAGTGAGTTCCACAGACGGGGAGCCACCACCGAGAAGGCCCTATCTCTCGTCCCCACCAACCGCATTTGAGAAGTAGGCGGGAGCGAGAGCAGGGCCTCCCCGGATGATCTTAAATTACGAGGTGGGGCGTAGCGGCTGATGCGTTCAGACAAGTAAGCTGGGCCAGAACCGTATAGAGCATTAAAGGTCAACACCAGCACTTTGAATTGAGCTCGGAAGTGGACAGGCAGCCAGTGGAGCCGACACAACAGGGGGGTGGTATGCTCCCTGTATGTAGCTCCTGTTAGTAGTCTGGCTGCCGCCCGTTGGACTAATTGCAGTTTCCAAACTGTCTTCAAAGGCAGCCCCACGTAGAGTGCGTTGCAGTAATCTATTCGGGATGTGACCAGAGCGTGGACCACCGTAGCCAGATCAGAGAAGGAGTCCTCTGTCATTTTGCATAAACACATTTTTGAACAGGACTGAGTGGCAATCAGTGTCTCCTCATTGTACCTCAACTCCTGACCAGGCGTGTAAAAGGGGACACAGTTCCCCGGGTAGACTGGACTGAAGCCACATAGGGCTTTATAGGTGAGAACCAGCACCTTGAATTGGGTCCGGAAGTGCATAGGCATCCAGTGGAGTTGTCTCAGGAGCAGTGTAGTGTGCTCCCTGCTGCCAGCTCCTGTTACCAGCCTGGCTTCAGGTATTTGTATGAACTGGAATTTCCTTTTTTTAATTTTATTTTATTTTATTTGTTTTGAATTTTAAACAACAATAAGTAAAACAAAGGGCAGGGGGACGGGTTAAGGGAGGGAAAGGTGTGAGGAGGGGGTTACACTGGGGAAGAGAGGGGTAACATACACTCTATTACTCCCGTCCAGTCTCCCGGGACCGTAATACTTCTAGCTAATTTGAAGCCACTTCAACGGCTTCCTATCAAAGTCCCAAGCACCTTCCTGTATAGATTGTTATGTCTCACTTGCTGTTTGCCCCTTAATCTCGAGGTTTCACTTCATTTAAATACCGTCTGACTTTTGCCCAATCCGTTCTTTTTTGGGGGGTTTGGTCCGCCACACAACTCCTCAAAATGTCCAAATCCATTAGTTCCCTTATTCTGAGAAGCCAATTTTTGACAGAGAGAGGCTCGTCGCTCTTCCAATTTTTTGCGATCTCCATTCTGGCCGCTGCTGCCAGAAAGAAGAAAATTTTGTCTTTATTCTCCTCTCTCTTGCAGTCCATAATGTTAAGTAAGTAAAAGTCCGGTTTCATTGCCAACTTTATCTCCAGCATATTCTCCACATGGGGGTGTATACTCTTCCAAAATTTTTTGAGAGCACAGCAGGACCACCAACAGTGCATGAAGGTGCCCTTTTGTTTATGGCACCTCCAGCACTTGTCACTCAGGGTAGGGTAGCATCTAGCCAGACTCACCGGGGTATGATACCAGTGAAAAAACATTTTGAACCAGTTATCCATAATATTTGTGAACCCGGAGTATTTTATTTTCTTCGTCCAGATTGCTTCCCAATCCTTTAACAAAATTGAGTGGCCCAGTTCCCTAGCCCAGATGATCATTGTGTCCTTAATCTGGTCTGTCTCCGTATCCCATTCAAGGAGCTGTTTGTATAACATATTTATCGTCCTTTTCTCTGATTTCATTATTTTTTCCCACCCAGATTCTCGGGTGTTAAAGCCCTTGCTCGAGTCTCTTTTGAATAGTTCTCTAATTTGGGCATAGTGGAACCAGGTCATCTCAATCCCCTGGTCACGCAGTTCCTCTAGTGATTTAAGAGTCCAGCGGTCCCCTCCTCTTGAAATCAATTGGCGGTACGTGTACCACCTGCTCTGTGGGACCTCCCGCATGTGTTGCGCCTCCAACGGTGAGAGCCACAACGGGGTTGATTGGTAAAACCGGCTCTTATACTTGTTCCAAACTCTTAGTAAAGCCGCCCTGATATAGTGGTCTGCAAAATTTTTCTCAATCAGTGCCTTCTCGTGCCAGAGGTAGGCGTGCCACCCCCTGCGCAAATCAAAACCCTCTAACCTAAGTAAGCTGTCATTTTGGAGCGTTGCCCAGTCTTTAACCCAACTCAAGGCTGCCGCCTCGTAGTAGAGTTGGAGATTAGGAAGCGATAGGCCCCCCCTTTCTACCCGATCGCATAAAACCTTGTGCTTTATTCGCGCTTTCTTGCCACTCCACACGAACTTAAGAATGTCGGATCTCCATATTTTAAAACAATGGTTAGATCTAATAACAGGAACATTCTGAAAAAGAAACATAAGCTTGGGGAGCACGTTCATTTAAATGACCGCGATCCTCCCCAAAAGGTTGAGATTCAGGGATCTCCACTTTTCTAATTTGGTTTTGATTTTTGACCAAGTTTGGTCATAGTTATTCTTTAACAGCTGGTTATTCTTAGCTGTAAGATAAATCCCCAAATATTTGATTTTCCTAGCTGTCTCGAAGGCGGAAGTTTCCTGTAGAAGACATCTTCTTACTTTACTGATGTTTTTTGTCAGAAATTTAGTTTTTTCTTTGTTCAGCTTTAGACCTGCCACTTCTCCGTACTCCGCTATCATCCTGGTCCATTTGTAGACGTTTTCCAAGGGGTTTGCAATGATACATGCGATATCATCCGCATACGCCTTAACTTTTACATGCACTTTCCTTGTACGGAGTCCTACTAAGGCCTCATCAGATCTAATTGTTTCCAGGAGTGGTTCTAATAACATGATGTACAATAATGGGGAGAGCGGACAACCCTGCCTAGTCCCCTTTTCAATTGCAATTGAACTGGGATTTCCTAATGCTTTTCAAGGGCAGACCTACATAAAGTGCATTGCAAGTAATCCCGTCAGGATGTAACTATTGCATGTACTATTGTAGCCGCCAGGTCCGATTTCTCCAGGAACAGGGGCAGTTGGTGCAGAAGCTTTAATTGTGCAAAGTCTGACCTCATCACCTCCAGCATCTGGGACTCCAGGTATAAAGCAGGATCCAACAGGACACCCAAACTGCACACCTGAGATTTCAGGGGGAGTGTAATCCTATCTGGCTCAGGTTGTAATCCAATTCCTGGATCCATCTTTCTTGAGACCAGCAGGGGCAGACCAAGCTGTTCCCGGGGGGTACGCGGAAAAAAATTGCGCCCCCCCCAGTGCGCATGCGCCAATCTGCGCGTGCACTGGCTCCAGAGCGCGCCTCCCGCTTTGGCGGCCAGTGCGCATGCGCCAATCTGCGCACGCACACTGGCTCCAAAGCGGGAGCCAGTACGCATGCGCAGACCTTTTCGCGCATGCGCAAAAAGCTCTGCGCATGCGGAAGCACGGCCGGAGCGCCCCGGGCTGCCTAACAAAGGTGCGGTGCCGGCTGCGGATGCCTGGCCAGCGTGGCGGCGGGCAGCGCGGCATGGACGCCGCCGGCGCCACGGGCGGCGGGGAGCCGGTGCGGCGGTGCCCTCCCTGGTGACGCCGCCTCTCCCGGTGATGTCGCCCTACGCGGCTGCTTCGTCCGTCTAATGGACGAACTGGCCCTGGAGACCAGCAGTACCTTGCCTAGCTTTTCGCTCCCGGACGGAGCTTTATCAAGGCCAGATCTACAAGCGCCTAACCCCGCTGGAGGTGCGAGGTGATCTTTTGGTCACCTTTTGGTCACCTTGCACCTCCGGCGGGGTTAGGCGCTTGTAGATCGCCATATCGATATGGACGAATGGCAAATTTGTTTATCGCTGGCCTTGATAAAGCTCCGCCCGGGAGCGAAACGCTAGTCAAGCGGCCCGACATCTCAGCCATCACTGGCTCATTGGCCCCAGGCTTATGCTTATCTGTTGAGGAGTAAACAACACCTCCTTCATGTCCTATTGCGTATTGGCAAATGCCTAATTGACAGTGGGGACGCCGCACCTTCACGGAAACAGAACCTTTTGCACTCTAATTCACATGACCACGGACTGTATGGACTACATTTCGGATTTTCCAACTGATGAACTGATGATGCCGATATTGGCCATGTGAGACTATATCCGTATCATACGGCTCTGTGATATGCATTGCGGTTCTGTATGTGGAAACTGGTACAGTCCCTTTTTGTCTTTAATAATATTATTATTTTGATATCTGATATATTGCCTCTGTGTAATAGTATAACATTTACGCAACCCATGCTCCATTTTTGTTGTATTTTGTGTATCACCCTTATCTGAGATGACATTCCTGCCTTATATATTCACTAGCTGTACCCGGCACGCGTTGCTGTGCCCTATTTAGAAGATGCGAGAAAGTCTGAGTATGTAAGGGTTGGAATTGATGTTACTTATGGTCTTGGTGGGGTCATGGCTGTGTCGTTGTGGGTGGGATGTTGAAGTCCTGGGGAGTTGTCGGTGTGTGGTGTTGCTGGCGTTCTGCAGAGCTTGTGGATATATAATGTTTTTTGTCTTTCCGTCTGCTGTGTTGATGTGGAGGTTCTGTGGTTTCCCAACTCTGGAGCATGCTACGTAGAGTTGTCCGTGGGAGAAGCATTCTGTGTCAAGGTCTATGCCACAGATTTGCAGTGTTTGTCCTTGAGCCTTGTTTATGGTGATGGCAAAAGCTAGTGTAGTGCAGTGTCTTTCTGTTCTGGCGTTTGTTCTGCCCTTTTTTGTGTGATGTATGTAGCGTTGTGAGTGTTGTCCGATGCTGTTCTTTTTCGGAGGCATGGCTTGTCTCTTGGGTCAGCTTATGCCTGTGTGGAAGGAAGGAATGGCATACAAATGGGTTGAGCAGTAGACGCAAGGTTGTGTTATGTGCATAGTGTGTCGTGTGTAGGTATTACTTTTGTGTTGTTCTGGGGGTATGTGTTTGTCAGTGGTGCCTGTGTCCCTGGTGCCCTATTTGTCTCCTTCCTAGATCTTGGCCTTGTCAGTTTAACCCTCAAACTCCAAATGACTAAACTGAAATCACTCAGCATTCTAATCTAGCCTTGGCTGGCTTTGCCCACCGTTACTATGGTAACTGATGTTGGCCAATGGGTTTCACTGGTGGCTGCAGAGGGTGCTGGGAAATGTAGGTTTATTTAATCGTTGTTTTGGGGGCCTTCTAGGTTTTGGGGGGGAAAGTTTATTTGCTAAAAACCTTCCTTGTCCGAGGCCTATTTTTGTTGCCAAATTTGGTGTCTCTGCCTTGTAAGGTTTCTCTGCCTAGGACGGTCGTTTGATGATGACTCTTCCTTTATATATATATAGATTTTAATTTCAATGTAAACACAGAAACAAGTCATTATCTGACAGGTGATTAATGTGGTAGACATTCTTTAATTGTTGACAATCAGATAGTGCTGTACATAGTGTGAATATGGAACATTTCGAAGTGGCTTATTTAATCAAATGAAGTCCTTCAGCAAAAGTTCAATTTTGCTATATCCAGGAAATCTTTCTTATAATAGGGTTCCTCACTGTGAGTATCTCCTCCATGTTCAAAGAGATCTATGTTACAGCTCCGAAGAAGCAATTGGTTAATTTAATTACAATGCCATGAAGTTTGCTATTGATTGGGAGAAGTGCAAGACTTTGAGAGAATTAATTATACTTGATAATGGTTTCAGAATAAAATGAGTTTTGGAGGTAATCAACAACCGTGACATAGAGCAATATACCGTTCATGACAAGTATTTGGTGTAGTCAGAGGCACTCTCGCTAAAGAAGGGAAAATAATGATCCCTATTAAGTGAAGCAGAGCATTCGAAAAATGGCTCTTATTAAGCGAGGGAGCCCATTATCATCCTTGAAAACATGTCAGTGCTTTAAACATATGGTCCAGCGCTGAACAATCTCAAACTTCTGCATAACATATGGAGCAAGGGAAAACACTGCCACGTCTCTTCATTTGCTGTGAGAACGAGGCTCTATAGAATTTCCTTGTTTACAAATCCCAGGATTTCACAGCATTGGTCCATAGCAAGATTTATTTATTTATTTATTTATTATTGGGCTTCTATGCCGCCACTCCTGGGAGGCTCGGGGCGGCTCACAAGCGCCGGATAAAACGGAATAAAACAACATATTAACAAATTAAAACACGGCAATAAAACACAATATGATAACAGCGAAGTTAAAAACCTGGTGTGTGAACACAACACCACAGGTACTGAATACAAACATGGCGGGCTATGCAACAGGCAAAACCTACAGGTCAAAGGCCTGCTGGAATAAGTAGGTCTTGCAAGCCCGTCTAAAAGGAAGCAAGTCCTTGATGGCGCGCGTTTCAGCGGGGAGGGCGTTCCACAACGTGGGTGCAATGACGGAGAATGCCCTCCTACGGGTTGCTGTCAGTCTCGCAAACTTCGCAGAAGGGACATCTAAGAGGTTGGTACCTTCCGACCGCAGTGATCTCGTAGGGCAATATGGGGAGAGATGGTCCCTCAGATACGCTGGCCCCAGGCCGTGCAAGGCCTTGGAAGCTCGATTGGAAGCCAGTGCAGATCCTGCAAAATCGGTGTAATTTGACAACCTGCTGGCGTGCCAGACAGGAGTCGGGCGGCAGTGTTCTGCACCAGCTTGAGCTTCCGGGTCACCGACAGAGGAAGGCCAACATAGAGTGCGTTACAGTAGTCCAGTCTCGAGATGACCGTGGCTTGGATCACCGTGGCCAGGTCGTTCCGGGATAGATAGGGGGCCAGCTGCCTTGCCTGTCTAAGGTGGAAAAAAGCAGACTTGCTGGCCATGGAGACCTGGGTCTCCATGGTCAGCTGGGAGTCCAAGTGAACTCCCAGGCTCTTTACTGAAGGCGATGGGCATAGACCTCCAGTTATCTCCCCAAGATGATGGACCAAACTGCATCAATTGTACAATATAGATCAGGGGTGGGCAATTTTTTCCCCCAAGGGGCCACACGAGAACCAAAAAATATTATGGAGGGCCGCACCTATTTCTTTATTTATTTACTATATATTACACATCATTAATATTAACATATGAATATATCAAGAAATATTCATATATTATTAGTATTAATATCATATTATTATAGTATAGTATATATATAGACATTATAATATATTGAAATTATAATATAATATAACGTTATTATATTTTTATATTATTATTATAAAATGATAATAAAATAATAATAAAAACCACTAAAGTAAAATAAAATTCAAGAAGACAAGGTGCGAACCAAGATGAAGGCTGACGACATCCTGAAGAGAGGAAGGATCCCAAGATGGAATGGCCCAATGACCCCAGCCCAGAGGATGGCAAAGCGGACCCAGCGTGTGTGTGGCCTGCCTCAGAGAGACTGCCTGCCTGCCTGCTTTCTTTGCTTGCCCTTTCTGCTTGCCTGCCACTCACCCGAAGGGAGCTCAGAGGAAGGCGGAGACGTGGAGGTCAGCAGCCCCTCGGGAGCTCAGCAGCTTCGCCGCCCTTATCGCCCGAGGCCTCCATGACCCGCTTGGGGCAGGAGGCAGGTCTTTCTGGCCGCCTTTCTCCTTCCTTCCTTCCTTCCTTCCTTCCTTCCTTCCTTCCTTTCTTCCTTCCTTCCTTCCTTCCTTCCTCCCCTCCGCCCTCTCTCTACCTCTGCCGCGCCCTCAGCCACTCACTGCAGGGACGCAGCACAGCGCTCTGTCCCCATGTCCCTCTGCCAGGACAAGAAAAAAAAAGAGGAGAGCAAAGCAGCACGCGATCGGAGGCTGCAGGTCTCCGCCTGCTCCCGCCCCCAGCCGTTCTCCACCTGATCGCCCTGCTATGGAGGGCCTGCCATCCCTGGAGGCGATCCGGGCCTGCAGGGGGAGCACTCCGCGATCTGAGGCGGCTGTTCGCCCTGGTGACCTGGAAGACGATCAAGTCTTCCAGGTCGCCAGGGCGATCAGCCCCCGCAGGCCTGTCTGCCGACACAGGCCCTACAGAGCCCACGATGGCATGGCGGCAGCGGCACCCCTTCCTCTTGGCCCCGCCCCCGACGCCCTTCTCCCTGGGCCAGACAGAAGTGGCTGCTGGGCCAGATCCGTAGGTTGCCCACCCCTGATATAGATGTACCCATAGAGTAGTGGTGTGGTTCTCCCAACAAGCTTATTTTACTATTATCTGATACACTAGCTGCGCACCTTTCTAGAACCAGTAGACCTAAAGGTGGCCGTGCATGCGCTGGCAACCTCAAGGCTAGACTTCTGCAATGCACTCTACCTCACTACTATGCTCAGAAACTCCAGTTACTTCAACATTTGGCAGCCAGATTGATTATGGGAACATCTAGGAGTGAGCATTTTACACCTTTATTAAAATCACTCAACTGCTTGCCAATTTTTGGGCAAAGTACAAACAAAATGGATCCGGCACAGTCTACTTTTTCCAAATGTATATATGAACCATCAAGGAGGCCAAGGTCATTCGGGGAAGCCCTGCTCACGGTCCCACCACTTTCACAAGTGTGACTGGCCGGGACGAGGGACAGGGCCTTATCAGTGTTGGCCCCTTGGCTGTGGAACTCCCTCCCCAATGAGATCAGGCCAGCTCCCTCCCTCCTATCCTTTCAGAAAAAAAACCCTCAAAACATGATTGTGGGACCAAGCCTTTACGCAGTAGACACAGCAACTAGACAGAGAGTGATTTTATGCGATCAGCAGTGGACTGGCTTTTGGACTATGATTCTGAACCGGCGCAACTTGTTCACATGAATCAATGTTTTAATAATTGATTTTAGCTGTTGTTTTAACTGTAACTGTTTTATAATTCCATTCATGTATTGGCATTGAATGTACTGTCCTGTTGTAAAGCCGCCCTGAGTCTATCTTCGGGGGTGAGAGGGACAGGGTACAAATGTGTGAAAGGGATCTTGGGGTTTTGGTGGACAGCTCAATGAAGATGTCAACCCAGTGCGCTGCAGCAGCGAAAAAAGCAAATTCTATGCCTGGCATGATCAGGAAGGGAATCGAAAATAGGTCGGCAAATGTTGTATTTGTTAAGATTAAATTCTTTTTAGCGGATGTTTGATGTTGTGAAGCTTGAATAAACCAGGACGCTGAGTCGGGAGTTAAAAATAAAACAATTCTTTACTCACAAAAACAAATCCACTTCACTTCTCAGCACAATCTCTTCGAGAGCCCCACCCAAGGTTAGATAACAAAGCTTTATACTAAACGCTGAGGGAAGTTTTAGGCCAGGTGTCCTTCGTCACTTCCCACTCTACATAACACTTAAAGATATACATACACAAATTAACATTTAATTACTATGGTACATTTTATCAATTCTAACAATTCCCCTCTTAAATGTTAATTTTTCATTCTACACTGTTAATGTATTCTTTAACTTTTACATCCAGTATTCATATATCACATATACACATATATATTTTTCTGGATTACTTCATCACAAACATAATCACTTCCTGCAGAACCTTTTAACTTTAAGATATCACTTCATTCCTCTGTACACAATATAGACGCACCACACATCTCATACTTCACATTTTTAAACATAATACACATTTTTTTAACTCATAGACTGTGACACAATCATCAGTGTCAATCATCTCCACAAGGAACTCTATGGAATTTTCCTGGTTGTGTGATAAAAAGGCTCTAACATATATTTTTCTTCTTTCACCTCCTGCTTAACTGCTCTAGATGTAATTTTTTCTTGGGATGTAGGTGTCTTTACCTTTTGTGTACCTGCCTGTCTTCTTTCAGGTGTACTGCAACTCTCTTTCTTTCCTTCACTCTGTGAGGATGATACAAACTTAGACCTCACTATCTGTTGTTTCTGACTCTCAACACTAGATGGACTCTCCTCCTTTGAGTGTCCCGCTACATTTTTCTTCTGGAATCCCATGTAGGTTTTCAGTATTTGAATGAATTTCATTCCAGTCTTCCATTTTGCTGAAATATGCTAGTTTTGAGAACTTCACTGTGTTTGGGCTATCCAATAACCTATAACAACCATTTCTTGCATATCCTACGAACTTCACCTCTTTATGTTTTATTTTCTTGTTGGTTCTTTCTTTTGCTGACAAAACCATCTTTGCCTTTTGACCAAACACTTTGAGATATTTGTAACAAGGGACGCGGTCATACATTTTTCTAAAAGGAATATCTTGTATGCATTGATCCCACAACCTATTCATAAGGTAATTGCTAGTATTTAGGATTTCCGTCCAATACACTTGTGAGAACTTGCTGTCTTTTAGAATGCATTTCTCCATTTCCCTCAATGCTTGCATTTTCTTCAATGCTACACTCTCTTCTCCCTTTAACTCTTCAATGTTAACACATTCTACATTTCTATTCCTTAGCACTTGTTTTAGCTCTGCACCACAGATTTCCATTCCTTTATCAAAAAACAATTTACCCAATGTCACTCCATATCCATTTTCAATCAAGTTTAACCAGCTTGTTAATTTTTCTTTTGCTTCAGACAGGTCATCAAAAAATACACATATGAAAATCGGCTCAAACGTTCTACAAAGAGCATTGCGTATTGTGAACCACCAACACTTTTCTCAAAAGGACCTTCTATACAAACATGTGCTGCATCAAACAAATTGGTTACTTTTATCTTTGATCTCTTGTTGTAATTTAGAGGCACAGTTTTCACTTTATCGCAAATTGCGCATTGCAAATCACAAAAGCACTGTTCCATTTTATATTCAGGGCATAACTCTAATGTCTTCTTCAAAACTTCCATACTAGCATGCCCCATTACTCTGTGGAACAAATGTAAGCATCTGTCATGCTGAATTGTACTACCAACACACATAACCTCCACATTGTCTTCTACACAAAAACCGTTGACCTTCTCAAACATTTCATACATTTTATTACGTTTTACACCCTTGCCAACTAGTTTTCCTTCCTGTTGTAAATGTAACAGTATATTCCCTTGAATGACACTCTGTACTGTTGTTCTGTTAACTCAGCTACACTCAACAAATTAGACTTCATTTCTGGAACAAACAAAACCTTTTGCCAGTACATTTTTAAACAAGAAATGTAACAAGTTCCAAATTTATTAAAAAGTTGTACTGCGTTATTTGCAAGAGATAATGATGATCCATATAAAGTCTCCACATTTCTCAAATTCGCCAAATCATTAGTGATATGATGAGTTGCTCCAGAGTCTAAAATCCATCTACTGCTTCTACTGGAGTTACTTCCCACTGCAGCAACTCTTGTTCCAGGTTGACTTGATGATCCATCATCACGTTCTCTTCTCCTTCTTCCTCCAGACACCTCCATCTTGGCCTTGCATTCCCGGGCCAGGTGTCCAATGTTATTACAAATATGGCACCTTCTTGCTGTGCTTCTCTTAACCTTGCAATCTCGAGCCAGGTGTTCCCTTGAATTGCAGATAAAACACCTCCTTGCCGCAGACACACACACATTGGCAAATACTGGCTCCATGTCTCTCAGCCTCGGCTTGGGCGACTCCTCCTCAAGCTGGCATGCTCCTTGCTGCTCCTTCAAGGACAGGTTCAGCTTCCCCTCGGCCTGGTAATTCTGGCATCTTTCTGTATGCTCCTCAGGCTCCATTTCTTTCAGCTGCTCCTTGCATCTGTCTGTCTCTCTCAACGGCTCTATCTTGCAATGCCTTTCCTCTGCATGCTCCACAAGTTGGCAGCCAATCTTCATATTCTTAGCCTGCTTCTCCTCAGGCCTGCATGCCCCTTGCTGCTTCTTCAGTCTTGGCATCTCCTCCTCAAGCCTGCATGCTCCTTGCTGCTTCTTCAATGGCTCCACATCAGCCTGGCAACTCTGGCAACATTCTGCTTTCCCCTCAGGCTGGCAACCATTGTCCACATCTTTCTGCACAAACACTCTTTCCATTACATCCAAAATGCTCCTGCATATTGCAATGGCATTGTGCAATTTCTCCTTTGTCAGTAGGCACATCACACACTGGACAAAGTTATCAATTTGCAGCTCACCTCTGGCTTGTAGGTTTTCCATGCTCTCAGACCATTCTTTAAAGTTCTGGTCTATTCCATTTGCCATCTCTGTAAGTGGATTGCGTGTAGACATTTCCACTTTTACTCAGAAGATCTCCTTTTCTCGGATTCACAGCCCAGCCTCTGTAGTTCAACACTATTTACTCACAGCAGGCACCTGTCGATCTTCTTCACATCAAGGCACATCATGGATTTTATGGCTGTTCTCTATTTAGTGAGTGGATTGTACCCAGTCAGTTTTCCATTTGGAAGATCTTCGGTTGCACCCGAAATTCAGCCCAGCTATTTTCCTATAGCCTCCGGCAATCTCCCCTCTGATCTGGCTACTCACAAGACTCAGTGGCTTTATGGCTTCACACCCAGTACCATAAATCTTCAGGGTCCCAGCACGCCCCGCTGTGCAGATATCACTGCTTCTTCTGTGTAAACACACCGTCTCCCAGCAGTAAAAAACTCCTCTGCAGCAGCTCCGATACAGCCTTGCGTCCTTTCCAAAAACTTTAAGCTTCAAAACAAACTTAATCAAACTTTCTCCTTGGCAGAGGGCCCATAACCAATGTTAAGATTAAATTCTCTGCAGCGGATGTTTGATGTTGTGAAGCTTGAATAAACCAGGACGCTGAGTCGGGAGTTAAAAATAAAACAATTCTTTACTCACAAAAACAAATCCACTTCACTTCTCAGCACAATCTCTTCGAGAGCCCCACCCAAGGTTAGATAACAAAGCTTTATACTAAACGCTGAGGGAAGTTTTAGGCCAGGTGTCCTTCGTCACTTCCCACTCTACATAACACTTAAAGATATACATACACAAATTAACATTTAATTACTATGGTACATTTTATCAATTCTAACAGTATTGCCTCTCTACAAATCTATGGTGAGGCCACATCTGGAGTACTGTGTACAATTCTGGTCTCCGCACCTTAAGAAGGATATAACGGAACTGGAAAAGGTACAGAAAAGGGCAACAAGAATGATCCAAGGGATGGAGCAGCTCCCTTACGAAATCAGGTTGCAAAGCCTTGGTCTTTTCAGCCTCGAAAGACGGCGTTTAAGAGGTGACTTGATCGAAGTGTATAAAATCATGCATGGGATAGAAAAGGTGAATAAAGAAAAAATATGTTCTTTGTCCAAGACACTAGGACTAGGGGGCACTCCCTGAAGCTCAAAGGTAGGAAAATTAGGACTAATAAAGGGAAATATTTCTTCACCCAGAGGGTCATTGGGTTATGGAACTCACTTCCAGAGGAGGTTGTGACAGCGGTCAGCCTGGACAGCTTCAAGGCAGGATTAGACAGATTCATGGATACCAAGGGAATCAGTAGTTACTAGGCATGGTTTCGAACCCAAAATGGCGATTCTAAAATCAAATGGGGGGGGGGATTTTTTTTGATTAGTAAAAGAAAGACTTACAAAAATTTTCCAAAAATTTCTCAAATGTAACTTAATTACTAACGAAATTCGTTAGTAGTTCTAAAATAGGCAAAGCAGGGAAACAGGACTGATACTGTTTTAAGCACAGGCAAATCAAGGGGCAACATTTCCCTTGGTTTCCTTGCAGGGAGATATAATGCATTAATATATTATTATTAATATTATTAAATACCTCTGGTGCAGGCCTTGCTAGAGTTCTCCTCATTCCAGCTTTTTCCCATTCAGTTTTACCATAGCAGTCTAGGACCTCCGTTCGAACTCTATGGCTTTTCTTGATTCTGAACTCTTCCTTCTCCTCTCCATGCTCTTTTCACTCCTGCTGTCCTTCTCTCAGCAGTTCTTATGTCCTTCTACTCTGTCCTTCTATCTAAACCCCCTTCCTGGGTGTTTAAATCGCTTTTTTCCTCAGTCCTCCAGCCCCTCTAGGAGTCCCGATCTGGATCTCTCTATGGTTTCCGGCTCCTTTTTCACTTCCTGGAGGAGGCCTTTCACTCTAATTAGGCTTCAAGCATGGAAAGGCCCCGATTTGACTGTGAGTTATGTCTGCAAAGCTATTTTGGGGGAAATTTTCCTGTTGGGGGGGGAATCCGAAATATTTAATAATCTAACGAAATGTTGGGCCCAGGGGGTGCGGAAAAGAAAGTCCACTTCCAGGATTGGCCTTGCGATCCGTATAAACTTGAAAGTCCCATACATACGAATCCCTTCCGATTTCTTTTCATTTTCATAACTTTTTTCTCATGCCTAGTAGTTACTGAAATGGACATCCAAGTGCCACCTCTGTGTTGATGGAGGCAGGCAAGATTTTCCCCGGGTACTGGTTGTGGGGGGTCGGGAGCAGGTGAGGGTTTTGCCCTCCTTTCTGCTAGAGATCCCTGTGTACAACTAGTGGGCCACTGTGTGACACAGAATGCTGGACTAGATGGGCTGAGGCCCGATTCAGCATGGTTCTGCTTATGTTCTTATGTTCTTATGTTCTTAAATAAATAAATAAATAAATAATGATTTTTAAATCCTTGCATGGTTTGAGTCCAGGTTACCTACAGGACCATCTTCTCCCATATAATCTGCTCCATTCACTGAGGTCCTCTGGAGGACACTTACTTCAGTCAGTCAAAACTCAACTGACAACTATCACCTAGAGCAGTGTTTCCCAACCAGTGTGCCGTGAGCGATCATCAGGTGTGCCGTGGGACACTGGAACCTCCAATACCCTTTCTTCCCCCTCCTAGCAGCTCTTTCTCCCTCTTTCCCTCCCCAAAGATCCTCCCCGAGGCAAAGGAAGGGCTCCGCCGAATGCCAGGGCCAGGCCCGCCTTGAGGAAGCCTTCAGGAGCCTCGACTTACCATGGCTCCAGCTCCCGCTCAGGGCTGCTTCAGCCTCCCGATGCCCCTAGGTTCGTTCACTGCCCAATTCACCGACGTGGAGCTTCCGGCTGTGGCTGTTCTCACGAGAAACGCGAAAAAGCCAACTCAATCACTTCTGCCCAGTGGTCTGTTTTTGCGGAGGGAGGAGGGAGGCAGCGAAAGAGGCCACACAGATCTATAAAACGTATAGACTACCCACTCACAGGTTTCCAAGAAACAAATTGAACCACTCCGCTTGGAAATGTGTGGGGTTTTTTTTAACTATTTTACTGGATTTTTCAAGAGTTGCCTCCCCCCTCCCCCAAAGGAACTATTTATAACAGCTTCATAACATCCATAGTTAATTGGAAGCAAGTTTCACTCAGGGTGAAATTTCACAAAGGTCTGGAGAACAAGCCCTATGAGGAGCGGCTTGAAGAGCTGGGCATGTTTAGCATGAAGAAGAGAAGGCTGAGAGAAGGCACGATAGCCATGTATAAGTATGTGAGAGGAAGTCATATATATGTTGTGTTCATCGAAACAGGTCCAGGTTTCACACTGAGGGTATAAATACATTTAAAAACATATTAACTATATGTATTACTGTCTTAGAGTGTCATTTTGTGTCATTTTGGTTGGTGGTGTGCCCCAGGATTTTGCAAATGTAAAAAGTGTGCTGCGGCTCAACAGAGGTTGAAAAACACTGACCTAGAGGGCCTGCTCACTGACTGTCCTTCAACTATGACATGACCTGCCAGAAGTGATCTGGGTTCCATAGCATCTTAGGTTATGTTATATCAGAATTCAGATTTCATAAGCATTGCTAGGATACAGTATACTCTAAGGCATATTGATTTTCACTGTTTTTATTGCCATTGTGCATTGTACAATGAAATTAAATACTTTCCACAGCATACATAACAAAAACAACACCCATCCCTCCACACTCCAACCACCACTGCACAGCCCCCAATGCCACATAATAATAATAACAATAATAATAATAAAGAATATGCTGGATGAGATGGTTCTTAACATCAATAAGACCAAGAAGCTCATAGTGGACTAGAGCAGGGCTGTCCAACTTCTACCGGCCCAGGGGCCTGAATTCCGCTCACTGATGACCAGGGGGCCGTAGGGTCTGCCCCCGCCCCCACCTCTGCCCCTGCCCCTGGCTCCGCCCCCTCCCTGCCCCAGCTCCGCCCTCTCCCCCAGCTCCGCCCCCACCCCGCCCCTGCATGCATACAGTCAAATATAATCTTTTACTGAGATAAAATGCAGGGATAAGATATTAAATTATTTTAATTTAATATTAAATATATTTAATTCCATCCTCCCCTCTCCCCTTATTTTAATTTAATATTAAATATATTTAATTCCATCTTCCCCTCTCCCCTTATTTTAATTTAATATTAAATATATTTAATTCCATCCTCCCCTCCCCCTTATTTTTATTTAATATTAAATATATTTAATTCCATCCTCCCCTCCCCCTTATTTTAATTTAATATTAATATATATTTAATTCCATCCTCCCCTCTCCCCTTATTTTAATTTAATATTAAATATATTTAATTCCATCCTTCCCTCCCCCTTATTTTAATTTAATATTAAATATATTTAATTCCATCCTCCCCTCCCCTTAATGTATCCCATCTCCCTTATTTCATCTTTAAATATATTTAATTTTATATTTAATACATGAGGGGAGATGGGGAGGAATGAGAGCCCCTGAGGAGCCCCCTGCTTCGGCCTACCTTTTCCAAACGCGCAGGATCCAGGAGTACCCGGACGACCAGAGAGGCGACGACCAACTGAGTCGAAGAAGGTCCTAATCGCGTCTGTGGGCCTCAACGATCCAGTAGTAGAGCAGCCGAAGAGTATCGCGAGAATACGCAATCCAAATGGGATTTCGCTGTCAATGCCGGCGTGATCTCACGTTGACAGCGAAATCCCGTGTGGATTGCGTATTCTCGCGATACTTGCTCTGAACCCGGAAGTAGGTATTTTATTTATTTATTTTATTTTATTTTTCATTTTTTTATTTTTTATTAAAAAGCTTAGGGGGCCGAGGGAAGGGGCTGGGGGGCCGTATACGGCCCCAGGGCCGCCAGTTGGACAGCCCTGGACTAGAGGAAGAACAGATCAGAAATCCAGTTCTTGGTCATAAATGGAGACCAAGTGAAGCAGGTGGTCAGTGTTAAATCCCTGGATGTCCCTGTTAAGGAGGATCTGACTTGGATACATTTCACAGGGCTCACACTACCCTCAATAGGAATGGAATTGCTTGCTCTTTGGCACATGCGTTTATCTGAAGTAGAGAGCTTGAAATCTCCAAAGAAGGAGAGAGAGAGAGAGAGAGATTTCAAGCAGTCTATTTTGGCAAAACCCATGTTCCAAGTAGCTTCTCTCTTTCCTACAAGGGAAAGCGAAGAAACCCACCTGCTGCTGCAAACAGAAGCTTGGGTATTTACCACCGCCACCTTCCCGCTGTGTAGCTGCTGTTTGCAAGGCATCCCAGATTCAGTCACCACTGGTTTTAGCTTAAATTGTAATTTAAATGTTCCTTGCAATTCAAGTATGAGGTGCAATTTTGACAGCAGCTGAGAACTGACAAATGCTTCCTATGCGTGAGACGCTGACATGAATGCTCAACCAGAGTCAAAAGGGAAGAGAAGGAGTGTGAATCTCTTGCTGCATAAAGCAATTGTGCCAGCATCACTGCCATCACACGACTCACGTGAATCCGCCACTTTCCAACTGCCTAGGCATGGTGTTGACAACCAATGATCCCTAATATAATTGCCAGGAAAACTGCTGCAGAAAGTATTTTCAGAAAGAGCGAGGAAGTCATAATTAAACAACATAATAAAAGACACAATGGTTCTAAAATGGTTCTTTATTATTCAACATCTATGTCCGACCACTTGCCCGGTTGGCGCGCAGCTTCGGGCTGGAGTGTCACCAGAAGGCATGGTTTAGAACCCAAAAATAGGAAATCGGAAATCTAATTGGGGGGGGGGGGATTTTTTTTGATTAGTAAAAGAAAGACTTACAACTCCCAGAAATCCTAACAGCTGGTAAATTGGCTGGGATTTCTGGGAGTTGTAGGCCAAAACTTGAATAAATCACACTGAATTCTAGATGGGACTCTCCAAATAGGAAGGAGGGAGGGAAGGAGGGAGGGAGGGGGTATTCTATTCTTGGAAGCAGCAAAAGAAAAGGAGGAGGAGCCCCCTCGCTCCCTCGCTGCCTCTCTCTCACCCCGATCCTGAGGGAGCGAGGGGGCCTAAGTTTGCCCAGGCTGAGAGGAAAAGGAAGAGGCCTGAGGCTGTGAGGAATGGTGGGAGTTGAAGTCCAAAACACCTACCTGGAGGGCTGAAGTTGGCCCGTGCGGTGGGGCAAGACAGAGCAATGGGGAAAAGAAGGGAGGGGGGAGAAGCCACCAGGAAAGAGGAGGGGGCAGAGAAGCATGTCAGAGAGTGCAGAGAGAGAAAGGAGGAGAAGCATGTGTGTGTGTGTGTGAAGTTGGCCCGTGCGGTGGGGCAAGACAGAGCAACGGGGAAGAGAAGAGAGGGGGGGAGAAGCGTGGAGGACTACACTTTCCAGAATGCCTAGCAGCAGCGTCACTTCCAGTTCCCCATAGAAATGCGGGAAAAAGAAGAAGATGAATGAAGGCGGGAAGGAAATGAGGGGGAGAAGACAGGGAGAAGTGAGTAGTACAATAATTAAGAATTAATAACGATCATAACGCAAATTGTTGGCCTCAAGGACCGTAAAAGAAAGTCTACTTCCTGGTTAGCTGCCGTGATGCGTATAAACTAGAAAGTCCCATTACATACGAATCACTTACGATTTCTTTTAATTTTCATAACTTTTTTCTCATGCCTAGTCACCAGTACGCTGATGACACCCAGCTCATTGAGGGGATGGAAGGCCAGCCCGACTCCGTACCCGATAATTCCCATCGTTGCCTGGAAGCCGTTACTGGATGGCTGTGAGCCAGTAGGTTGAAGGTGAACCCGGCTAAGACGGAGATCCTGTGGCTGGGTCGTCCGGGCACGGGAGGGATCCGGCTTCCAACCCTGGACGGGGCGACACTCCGCCCCTCTCCATCTGTAAAAAGCTTGGGAGACACACTTGACTCCGAGCTGTCAATGGAGAAACATATCTCCATTGTCAGCGGAGTGGCCTTTCACCACCTCCGACAGGCGAGGAGGCTGGCCCCCTACCTGTCCCGCCATGACCTAGCCACAGTGGTCCAAGCCACATTCATCTCAAGATTGGACTACTGTAATGTCCTCTACATTGGCCTTCCCCTGTCGGTGATCCAGAATCTTAAGCTGGTGCAGAATGCCGCAGCCAGGCTGGTGGCAGGTCTTCCATCTCGCGGCCACATCACGCCTGTTCTGCGCGGACTGCATTGGCTACCGAAAGAGCACCGGATCACTTTCAAGGTGCTGGTCTTGAGCTTCAAGGCCTTGAATGGTCTGGGGTCAGTGTACTTAAGGGACCGCCTCTCCCAATACAATCCCCCACGACCACTGCGATCCGAGCTACAGAACCTCTTGGTGGTACCTGGTTGCCAGTCCATCCACTTGTCCACAACGCGAAGATTGGACTACTGTAATGCCCTCTACATCGGCATTCCCTTGTCGGTGATCTGGAAGCTTAAGCTGGTGCAGAACGCTGCAGCGCGGCTGGTGGCAGGTGTACCATCTCGCTGCCACATCACGCCTGTTCTGCGCGAACTGCACTGGCTTCCAATAGAGCACCGGATCACCTTCAAGGTGCTGGTTCTGACCTTCAAGGCCTTGAATGGTCTGGGGCCAGTGTACCTGAGGGACCGCCGCTCCCACTACAGCCCTACACGACCACTGCGATCGGAATCTCAGAATCTTCTGGTGGTGCCCAGCCGGCAGGCTATCTACTTGGGTGCGGCGCGGAGGAGGGCATTCAGTGCCGCCGCGCCGGTCCTGTGGTATGCTCTCCCTTCCACCGTTCGAGCGGAGACCGACTTATTAACATTCCGCAGGCCCTGCAAGACCCTCCTTTTCACCCAAGCATTTGGCCGTTAGATGCAAGAATAACGGAAGCCGTGCTGGGCCGTTTTGCCATTCTAATGCCAATGGACAGACTGTTCACTGTTTTATTGTGATTTTAATGTTTTTAATGATTTTATATGTTCTGTGGTTATGATTTTATATGTATGTGAGTCGCCCTGAGCCTGTGGGAAAGGGCGGCTAATAAGTCGAATTAAATAAATAAATAAATAAAATAAAATAAAATAAAATCCTATAAAGAATGTCCCAAGATCTGGTGTGGAAATAGAACAAATAAATCAGCTTAAATATAGACTTTTCAAACAATTCAGTGTAATCAAAATGAAAACTGCAATCCAGTAGTCCAAAAATGAACATTAACAGGATTTGGATCTTCAAGGCGAGCACAGTCCAAAACCAGGCACTTAACCAAGAATCATGCCTTTGAATGTTGCTCTAAAATTTGAGATACATAATAACACTGCTTCGAATGTGTGTATCTAACAGGAAGAAGCAAGCTTTGAAGTACCCATAGGCATATAGTGCATTTGGAAGGTTTCACAAAAGAGTCTGGAGTAATAAACACCTGAGGCAAAGCACCAAAATCAGTGTGTATCGAGCAATCGTCTATTCTCCTCTATGGGTCTGAAACATGGGTCACCTATTGCCAACACCTACGACTCCTTGAATGCCTTCATCAGCGCTGCCTTCGCACAATCCTAAATGTACACTGGATTGACTATGTGACGAATGTTGCTGTCCTTGTCCGTGAGCTGCTTTTTGCTGACGATGCTGCCCTTGTCGCCCATTCAGAAGCAGCCCTGCAGCGCCTCCCATCCTGCTTTGCAGCAGCTGCAGAGCTGTTTGGGCTGGAAGTCAGCCTGAAGAAAATGGAAGACCTCTACCAGCCCGCACCACAGGAAGAACGCCACCATCCCAACATCAGCATAGCCACATCTGTGCTTAAGTGCGTTCAGCAGTTCACCTACCTGGGAAGCATCATCTCTTCAGATGCCAAGATTGAGAAAGAGATAGATCACAGATTATCAAAGGCATATAGTGCAAATGGAAGGCTTCACAAAAGAGTCTGGAGTAATAAACACCTGAGGCAAAGCACAAAAATCAGTGTGTATCGAGCTATCGTCTATTCTCCTCTATGGGTCTGAAACATGGGTCACCTATCGCCAACACCTACGACTTTTTGAATGCTTTCATCAGCGCTGCCTTTGCACAATCCTGAATGTACACTGGATTGACTATGTGATGAATGTTGCTGTCCTTGAGCAAGCAGGGGTCACCAGCATTGAGGCCATGCTATTGAGAACACAGCTGCGCTGGGCAGGGCACGTCTCTAGGATGGAGGACCACCGCCTCCCAAAGATACTACTCTATGGTGAACTCGCCACAGGTCAGCGCAAGAGAGGTGCCCCCCCCAAAAGAGACATAAGGACTCCCTGAAACAACATCTCAGGCTTGGCCAGATTGATCACCAACAATGGTCCACCCTGGCCTCACATCAGAAGGCATGGAGATGCACTATTCACGAGGCTGCGGCCTCTTTCGAGAAGGCACGCCGAACGAGTCTCGAAGAGAAACGACAACGCAGAACGAACCGCAACTTGGAAACAACATCACCCAAGGAGACTTTCTGCTGTGCGTTCTGCAACCAGCCTTGCCTATCTCAGATTGGCCTTCTTGTTTATTTATTTATTTATTATTTCCATTTCTATACTGCTCCTCCCCGTAGGCTCAGGGCGGTTCACAACAATCTAAAACAGTAGTTCTCAACCTTCCTAATGCCGGGACCCCTTCATACAGTTCCTCATGTTGTGGTGACCCACAACCATAACATTATTTTCATTGCTACTCCACAACTGTCAGGTTGCTATTGTTATGAATCGTCATATAAATATCTGATGTGCGGGACATATTTTCATTCACTGGACCAAATTTGGCACAAATACCCGACACGCCCAATTTGAACACTGGTGGGATTTGGGGGTGGGGTGGGGTATTGATTTTATCATTTGGGAGTTGTAGTTGATGGGGGTTGTAGTTCACCTACAATCAAAGAGCATTCTGAAATCCACCAATGATGAAATTGGGCCAAACTTGGCACACAGAACTCCCATGATTAACAGAAAATACTGGAAGGGCTTGATGTGCATTGACCTTGAGTTTTGGAGTTGTAGTTCACCTTCATTCAAAGAGCACGGTAGACTTATACAAGGATAGAATGGAACAAACTTAGCACAAATACTCAAGATGTCTAAATGGGAGCACTGGTGGAGTTTGGGGAAAACAAACCTTGACATTTGGGAGTTGTAGTTGCTGGTTCACCTACAATCAAAGAGCACTCTGAACTCCGGCAACGTTGGAATTGAACCAAACTTGGCACACAGAACTCCTATGATAAACATAAAATTCTGCGTTTTCTGATGACCTTCGGCGACCCCTTTGACACCCCCTCACGACCCCCTCAGGGGTCCCGACCCCCAGGTTGAGAAACACTGATCTAAAACCACATAAAATGATAAACATAAAACATCAAGCAGAATAACGACAATCTAAAATGCTAAAGGTTCTATACTACAAATTCTAAGCACAAGCATTCAATTTGAGTGGTCTTGTGTAACAACACAAGGCCACTCAAATTGAATGCTTGTAGAATGCTTAGCCATCAATGCGCTTGTAGAAAGCGTGGGGTGAGTCCAGGGGCGGTCTTTCCATGTAAGCAACCTACGCGGCCGCGTGGGGCGCCATCTTGAAGGGGCGCTGCCATGCCGGCCGCACCGCCGTAACAAACTTCCCTGCTGCCTGCAGCAGCTTCTGAGCATGCGTGGAGATTTTTGCGCATTCTCAGAACCTCCGGAGCGCTCTCCCTTGCCCTATGCAACGCCCTGTGGGAGGGGCCGGCAGCAGGCACCAGGAAGTGCTAGGAGAGGCCTTCGAAGGCCCCTCCTAGTGCTTCCTGGTTTCCTGCCAGCCCCACCCACGGGCGTTGCACAGGGCAAGGGAGAGCGCTCACGCCTCTGCAATGCCCCGTGGGTGGAGCTGGCAGGGGGAACCAGGAAGCGCGAGGGAGGGCCTTCGAAGGCCTTCAAGTTGCACAGGGCAAGGAGCGGCGGCGCGTGGGAGGAATGGAAGGAGCGTGTGCAAGGTACCAAGAAAAAAATTGGGGAGGGGGCACAAAAATAATGTTTGGGGGGCCGGGGGGCAAAATAATGTGTTGGGGGCCGAAATAATTTTCACCTACCATGCGAAATTACCTTAGACCGCCCCTGGATGAGTCCTTCCTGAATCTTCGTTTCGTGAAGAAAAGCCAAGAAAGAAGAAGATACTTGAAATGTAAACCATCTAATACTGATAGCAATGCTCGCTCTAATCCTTCAGGACAGCACCAACTTGAGAGAAGATATTGGAGATGCAACTTCACTAAGGCCCTGTGTGTGTTTGTGTGTGTGTGTGTGTGTGTCTGAAAATCTGGAAAGAAGTGGGAGGGAAAGGGGTGGTGGTTGCATAAACACCCCCCCCCCCCCGGGATGTGCACTGGAGTATGTGTTTAGCCTGATATAATACATTACAAAAACACATTGGAAAGTCTGAAATTGGCAATAAAATGTCCTGCAGTGTATGGACGCTGTAGAGAATTAATTTGGTAGCAATATGCACAGTGCTTGTGGAAACAGCGTCATCATTGGAATATCTGGATGCAGGAATCAGATATGGCGCTCTCAGAAAGCCAAACAAACACTACACCCCCAGGAGGGAATCGCTTTCTCCTTTTTTTCTTTTGCCTCTGAAAGGATTCCTATTGTTGATTCTCATCCAATGGGTTACTTATGTTCAGTGCATTTCTCCCAACGGGGTAAGGGAATTTTTTTTTCTGTTGGGTTGATCTTGAATGGGGGAAGCATTGGGGATGCCGCAGGAGCTCCTTTGCCACCCCCAGGGTGCCTGTGGAGACTCTTGGGATTGGAATGCCCTTTCCCTGCCTACACAGTGGGCGGGGAAAGGATGTTACCTCCTCCCACGAAGGGAGACGATTGGTTCCTTGGGAATCTCCTGGGAGTGGGCGGAGGCTGCCTATGTGTGGGGCAGCCTCCTGCTCCATTCCTGTTCAAGGTGTTGACCCACCACTCCCGCCCGGTTACAGTATAGTGGTCGCCTTAGGGGCCGGGTAGGAATTTTTTCCCCTTCCACGTTAAAAATAAAGAAAATAAAAATACTAGGGGGGTTGCCTACCCTGTACTGTTACTGGGCCTTTTATGGGATGGCGGTTCTATAAATAGGACAGCGTAAATAGTTTAGGGTAATCCATAGACCCATATTCACTCATGCACTCTTCAAGGTTGTTTGGGCCAGTGCACAAATACACTCAGGTGGACGTCTGTTCAGGCTGAGGGGGATGTCATTGGTCCAGAAATTTTGAGAGCCGGTTAAGTATTTCCAGAGAAGTTTTTCTTGTGTTTTCCTTGAAAGGTTGCCCAGTTTTTGTGTTGCTGGGGACTCAGGAGAGTTTCCCAGTGTTGCCGAGGGGTCGTTCGCTCACGGACGATACCTCGGCTTAGCCACACCTTGTTCCCTTGACACCTGAGTTAGTGAGGTTAAACTTAAATCGGTAACTTTAAAATAAATAAAAGTTGCCCTAATTTAATCCAATTACTGTTGTCTGTCTCGTTATTTCGGGGGTTGGAAGGTAACTGGGCCTCTTAATCAACGTTCTGATCTGGCTGAAGTGGCTGTGGAGAAGCCGCCCAAGTTTCTTCTGGAAGCTATCACTGAATAATTTCAAGACCCCTCCAAAAAAAACCAACACAACCCTCCCAGTTTTCATAGGCTATTTTCCATAACTATGTAGACCCCCTTTGTAATATTTTTTTTAAAAAAAACACACAGATTTTTTAAAAAGGCTGGTCAGTGCCACTTTGGGAAGTCCCCACATTTAACATGAAACAGGTTCTCAGCACTAGTAAATCTGTATATATAATAAAAAGAATGTGTGTGTGTGTGTGTGTGTTTGTATGTATGTATGTGGCAGCATTTTGATTGGCTCCCAGCCTCTACATTCTGACAATATGATTGGTTGCCAGTGAGGGAGCATTTGCATAACGCCTCTATTGGCCTGCCAACACGAACATTCCGACCCTCTAAACTGCCAGAGGGGGGTCAGGCAAAGGCCTCAGGCAGTCAGGCATGGCGGGAGTTCCAGGCCAAAACACTTTGCGACCCCAAACAATGAGAGAACAAGACCAAACTTGGCACACAGAACCCACAAGGCCCACTCTACATCCTGGTGCAGTTTGAGGGAGGATGGACCAGGGATGACGGGACTTGCAGTACTTTAACTCACTTGCTTAGAGCACTCTGGCCCACACCATAGAAGGATCAGGACCACACTTGGCACACAGATGCCCCCTGGCCCACTTTACAACCTGGTGCAGTGTAGGGCAGGATGGGCCACAAATGATGGGATTTGCAGTACCTTCACCTGATTCATTTCCCACAGAACACTGAAGCCCCTACAAATCACAGACCAGGCCCAAACTTGGCACACAGAGTACCCATGACCCACTCTACATCCTGCTGCAGTTTTGAGTGGGATGGACCATGGATGATAGGACTTGAAGTACCTTCACTCACTTTCTGAGACCCCTGCAACCCTCATCCAATTACCAAAAAAGAACAAACTTGGCACACAGAGCCTCCATGACCCACTTTACATCCTGGTGCAGCTTGGAGGAGGGCAGACCATGCATGGTGGGACTTGAAGTACCTTCACTCACTTCCCAAAACTGCTGCAAACCTAATCCAATGACTGATCAAGACCAAATCTGACACACAGAGCCCTCATGACCCACTCTACATCCTGGTGCCATTTGAAGGAGGATGGACTATGGATGATGGGACTTGAAGTACCTTCACTATTTTCCTGAGACCACTGCAAGCCACGTAAACATCTCATAAGGACCACCCTTGGCACACAATGCCTTTCTCAAATAACCCGGGCAGGGCCGGGTCCCCAAGCTAGTATCAGTATAAAGTTGAACAGGGATTTGTAAGCTTTGTTCATTTTCAGAAATCTGAAATCAAAACATTCTGGGAACACAGGCGGAGGAATCGTGGGGGGCATTATAAAGTTATCCAAGCCAATTGTCCAGATGGTGTCAACTATCTACAGCCTTTTCAAATTAGCTCTATAGGCTTTTGGCTTGCGATGATACATCACTCTTTAATTATTCCATTGATCTTTGTGGATTTCTGACAGATGGGGAAATGGCCAAACTCCTACCCCTTGACAAGGAACATGACCTAATTTGGCTAATTAAGAGGTATTACAGTAACTGTTCATATCTAATCCAAAGTAGTTACAATATTGACCCCCCCGGCTCTCTTCTCTCTTTCCCTTAAGTGTAGCCTGGTGCAACTCTGTTTCAGGAATGAGAGAGCCTTTACTCACTTCTTCACTACTCCCCTACACACAGCAGCTGCTGTTTTCTGTAGCCCGGTTGCACTGGACTTTCTGACCCTCAGGTCATTCTTTCCGCAATGATTTGTCTGTCAAGGAACATCTCCATGTCACCACTCACAGTATTTATTTATTTATTTCAGGCCCGGATCAGGCCCTTTTGGGGCCCTAGGCCAAAGGCTCTGCCCCCACCCCTGCCTCCGCCCCACCCCCGGCTCCGCCCCGCCCCCGCCCCACCTCGGCACCTCCTTGCTCTGCCGCAGCCCCGCCCCCGGCTCCTCCCTGTCCCCGCCCCACTCCTGGCTCCGCCCCCGCCTCCTCGCCAGCTCCTTCCTCCCTCCCTCCTAAAGCCACTATGCCGGCCTAAGAAGCGGCCGAAATCGCGACTTTAGGAGGGAGGGAGGGAGGAGCCGTGGGGAGGCCCCACATCAGATCTGGGGGTGGGGCTTTCCTTCCTCCTCCTCGCACCAGCAAGGAGGTGGGGGCAGAGCTGGGGGTGGGGTGGAGCCAAGAGTGGGGGCAGAACCGAGGGGAACAGAGCAAAGGAGGGGGTGGCCGTGGATGGCGCTTACACCACCATGCGCATGCACCCTTAAATTTTTTTTTATTTTTTTTGAAATTTTTAAAAACTTTTTTGTGGGGGTCTGGACCTGCTGCCCCCCCCAAAGGTGCTGCCCCAGGCCATGGCCTAGGATGGCCTTATGGGTAATCCAGGCCTGATTTATTTATTATTTGGACTTGTACGCGGCCACTCCCTCCCCGAGGGCTCGGAGCGGCTTACAATCAGGTAAAACACACAGAGGTAAAAGCACACATACTAAACTAGCTTCAAAAAGATTTCTGACCTAGCAGCACGGGATGAATCCCTTTTTGTGGCAGCCACATTGAAGCCCCCACACACACACACAGTTATGCACCACTGAGATTTTGTTTTAGTGTCTGCGCGATCATTTGTATACTTTTCTCTTTGCATTTTTTGCCTGCCGTGCACATTTTGGCATCGTCTTTCCCCCTGAGACTTTGTTGAAACCCCTAAGATTCAACCAGTTGAGTTCGGAGGAAAAGACATCCCGGATGAAATAATTGGTTTTTGATCCGAATTTGTTTTGGGTAACAATACTGAACAGAGCTCACAAATATCCTAATGCTGGAATGAAAAAAAGTATAAAATAACTAGGAATACAATGCAATGTTGTACTACTGATTATTATAAGCTTAATTTTTTCAGTATTACTAATTTTTTTGGATAATTTTTTGGGTTTTTTTTACACTAGTCAAAGGAATACACCCTTGCCATCTTGCTATAAAAACCTACTATATATCAATATTCTAAATCAGGGCTGTCCAACAGGCGCCCCTGGGGCCGTACACGGCCCCCAAGCCCCTTCCCTGCGGCCCCCTAACTTGTTTTAATAAAATACAAATTTTTAAAAACCCCTACTTCTGGGTTTACGCAAGCATCGCGAGACTACGCCAGCCACAGATGGGATTTCGAGGGAGGTCAAAATCCCGTCTGTGGCTGCGTAGTCTCACAATAGCTTCCAAAATCTCGGGTCCCACGGGATTTGCGGCCGGCCTGGGCGCACGCCTCCTCCTCCCTCACGGCTGCTTCTAGGCCAGCCCCATTCCCTCTCAGAGAGGGAGGAGGGAGTGAGGCAGGAAAAGCCCCTCCTGGCTCCGTCCTCTAACTGTGGAGGGCCCTCGCTTCCCGCCCCGCGGATGGGAGACCCACCGCGCCCGGCCTGAGCTTGGCCTCGGCTCCAGCGGGGCTCTTCGGGGACGGCGGCGTTGGCATTGGCGTTGGCACTTCGACCCTGTGGCGGGGCTCCCGCAGTATGGGTAAGGAAGGGCCTGGCTCGAATCAATCAATCTAAAAACAGTGGGGCGTTGGGTGAGGGGGGGAGGGGTCCCTCAGTGGCGGTTTCCTTGGCAATGTTTCCCCCCCTCCTCCACGCCCCCTCCCCCTTGTTGTGCTGCCTTCCCCCGCGCGCAGGGCGCAATGTGGCTTCCTTTGCGCCTGCCCCTGTGGCTTGTTTTCCCTTCAGGGAGGGAGGGAGGGGGCTCTTTGGGCCTCTGGGAAAGGAGGCCCCACCAAGCCCTGCGACGGCATTGAGGTGTTTGGGTTTTTTTTTGGTGTGTCCCAATTTGAGTGTGGACTCAAATAACTCAAAGGGATTAGGAAACATTCCCCCAAATCCACCAGTGTTCCCATTTGGGTATATTGAGTATTCATGCCAAGTTTGGTCCAGATCCATCATTATTTGAGTCCACAGTGCTCTCTGGATGGAGGTGAACTACAACTCCACAACTCAAGGTCAATTGTAAGTAAATTGGAGGCGGGGAGGGGGCGGAGCTGGGAGGGGGCGGAGGCAGACCCTTGGGCCCCCCAGGTGATCAGTGACCGGAATTCCGGCCCTTGGGCCCGTAGAAGTTGGACAGCCCTGTTCTAAATAAAGCATTTAATTGTGGCCAGTGTCAAGTGGATTACTGAGGGGTCCTCCAGGTCTTTGGGACGCAACATGAACACCCAAAAGTAGTTTTGTTGTCAAAAGTGCCAAATCCAATAAAAAATCCAGAATATGTGCAATGCCATAAACTTCTCTCTACTGAGAAAGAAGTCCATCTCTTTCTACTGTGGAGAGAAAGTTCGGACATCTGGTTGCCTCTCTATTTGCTGTGAAAGGAATCTGTGTCTCTCTGAGCCAATAAGCACAGACTTGTGTCAATTCTCTCCACAGAGGAAAGAGGCAGGGTTCTTTTTGGCAGACAGAAGCATAATTGGGGTAGAATGAACTGCCATTTGAACGTATATAAAAACAATCCGGCAGATGCCACAATCCATACACAATATCCATAATGTTCTAAACTCTGGCAAATATTTTTAGAGTTTGAATGATGTAGCAACTCTCCCCTTTGAGTAGAAATATTTATATAACTAGGAGACACACACACACACATATATACAGTGTATATATGTTGTTATATGTACTGCAAGTCCTTGATTATGTACTGCAAGTCCTTCGGGTCCACAGGATAAGGAATGCCTTGATTGACTCTTGCATGATTGTACTTTTCCTGTGACACTTACATGTTGTATTCGCACATCACCGCTTGAAGAAGCCGCTATAGGCTAAACGGAACGGGCCTCGCACTTCCTCCGTCGCAGTGTGCCCTGCGTCCCTCCATTGTGGAGAACTACATCTCTCTGTTCGCCACAGCACCACCTCCGCAACCACCCTTTCACCGGTTCTTAGCGAATTGCGCGGCCGATTTGTACGCAATTCCCGGAGCGCCAGGTTTACCAAGGGAGGAGCCCAGCATATCCTGCCGCGGCTTGACTGTTTGCTGCGCCTCTCCAGCAACTTCCGCCAGTTCTGAGCGCATTCGCGTGGCTGGCTTATCATTGTGGTAAACCTCAACGGCTAGGATATTTTCGTTGGATATTTACCCTGCACCCGAGGATCACCCCTTCTTCTGTAACTGTGTTTTTCATTTCCACGTTTGGTTGCGACTACGAGGTACTGTACTTTAGCGAACTACATTATATTTCCCTTCGGAGAGTTCCATTTTGCATGGAGTACCAATGTGCGCTACTGTTTGATTATCTATGATAGAGATATGATATGTTATTTGTACCTGTTTACTATGCTGCATGATGCTTTGATGTATTTTGTATGATGCTATGTCTACTAAATTATATTAGATACATTTAGATCAGTTCTTTGTGCGTTTGGCTTACTATTTCTTCCACACACCTGTGTTTCAGTAACTACAACAACACAAACTTGCCATTACACTATAGTTCAGAGTATGGAAAATTGTTTCAAGGCTGATGAGTGACTCTGTGTGTGTGTGTGTGTGTGTGTGTTTTAAAACACTTCCATATTTCACTGACAAACATCCTAGCACTTCTTCTGAAATCTGCCTCACTGATTGAACTTTCATGGCTTTTGATATTTATCTTTAGTACCAGATAATGTTTCCATTACTAGTTTAAGGGGGCAATCCCGCTCACATTTACCTTGACAGTTGGTGCTGGAAGCAACAGATCACTAAGATTACTGATTCAAAACTCCTGTTTCCATGGACATATTCAGTAACCTTGGGCAAGTGTTAACCCCACAGACATGCTGACCTGTTTTGCAGATTTGTGTTAAGGAATACGAGAAGGCTAATGCGTATCAAGCCCTTTGGACATCCGAAATGGCTGAGCAGAATGGCTGTTGATTCTCTGAACAGGGTTACACGCAGCCTCAGGAGCTACACCCAGAAGTTCAGAACTCCGAAATTGTAACCTAAAATTTCAGAATAGGATTGTGGGCAAAATGCATGATTATTTCATCCTTGCATACAATTCCTGTGTCTCCGTGGAATTGGAGAAATAAATGCTTCAATGCTATTTATTCCCCATTGTTTAATACCCCATAGTGTTGCACAAGAAGTATTGTGTGAACAAAAAAGTGTTTTTTCTCCCTTGTGGAAACATATTTCCCCGCAGCAGATCCCGACCCCCCAAAATTGAAAAAATTAAAAAAATTTAAATCCGATTTTTATGTGCTTGCTTCTGCACCTGCGCACTGAAGGAAGGAGGGGCAGGGCCGGCGCGAGCAAGAAGGAGCCGGGGGGAAGTCCTGCCCCTAGGGCATCTGACGTGGCTTCCCCCTGCCGCCTCCTCACTTGCGCAGGCGGGCACCACTCCTTCCTTCAGTGAAGGAAAGAGGGGCGCCCGTGCGAGCGAGGAGGTGGCGGGAGAAGCCACGTCAGATGCCCTATGAGCAGGGCTTCCCCGGCTCCTTCTCCCTCATGCCGGCTCCGCCCTCCTTCTTTCACGAAGGAAGGAGCAGTGCCCGCCCGCACAAAGGAGAAGGAGCCGGGGGGGAAGTCCCGCCGCCCCTAGGGTGTCTGACATGGCTTCCCGCCGCCGCCTCCTCGCTCGCACAGGCGGGCGCCGCTCCTTCCTTCAGTGAAGGAAGGAGCGGTGCCTGCACGCATGAGGGAGAAGGAGCCGGGGGGAAGCCACATCAGACTTCCCCCTGACTCCTTCTCACTCACGCTGGCTCAGCCCCGCAAGCGGCCCCGCCCCCTCAAGCACCCCACCTCAAGCGACCCCACCCCCCGGGGGCGGCATTTACAGAGTGTGGCCTAGGGTGCCACAAAATGTTAATCCGGACCTGCCAGCTACAGGACCTCTAGAAGAGAGTTAGGTAGCTAGGGTGTTCCTGAAGGCCTGAGTGGATTCTCAGGGAACTAACTAGATTAGTTAGTTGGACTGCTCACTACTAGCCTGCAAATTAGAGTGAGGAAGTTTAGGTAGACAAGTTGTGAACAATACACCAACTGTCTAGTTTTGTAACCAAGTTTACTGAATACCATCATAACTGAGCATTAAAGAAACCATCTTAAGAAACCAACAAGCTGTAAATACCATCTTTTCTCACAAGTTACGCACGTGTGCCTTTCAAGCCCTGCCTGTTAATTCAATAAACGTGCTACTTGTTAACTTTCAAAGAGAAGCTTCCAGCGTGCCTCGTCACATCAAGCAGAGTGTTCCAGTTCCAGCGTTCCCACAGTCCCAGCCTAGGAGGAGAGATTTCGCCTCAGTAATCCTTTCAGTTCATGTTTAGAATAGGAGCCTAGCTTATCTACTACTTTAACAAAAATCCTAAAGACCAATTTATTTATTTATTTATTTATTCAATCTTATATACCGCTCCTCCCCGCAGGCTCGGAGCGGTTTACAACAGTCAGTTAAAATACATGTAAAACACATAAAATACATATAATCAATTAAAACATTTGCAAGATAGGACATGGTCAGAGTCAGAGCCGGAAGGGCATTAGTTAAAGGCAAGCTTGAACAGAGTTGTTTTGCATGCCCTCCGGAAAAGGGCTAATTCCGTGATGGCGTGGACGTCGTCCGGCAACGCGTTCCATAGTGTTGGGGCCACTGCAGAGAAGGCTCACTGTCTAGTCACGGACAAATGGCAGGAGCGGACTGATGGAACTGTCAGGAGATTTTGTTCTTCTGAGCGTAGTGATCTCGGGGGAACATACGGGGTGAGACGGTCCCTCAGGTACGCTGGCCCTAGACCAGTGCTGTCCAACTTCTACTGGACCTAGGGCCGGACGTCCAGACACTAAAGACCTGGAGGGCCGCTCCGCCCCACCCCGGCCCTGCCCCTGCCCCCGCCCCCCAGCCACGCCCCAGCCACGCCCCGGTCCCTCCTCCTAAAGTGTCACGCCAGCCTCAGAAGCGGCGATTTCACTTCTGAGGCTGGTGTGACCCTTTAGGAGGGAAGGCAAAGCCAAGGGGAGCCCTCCATGGCTTCTCCCTCCCTCCTAGTGTCACGCCAGCCTCCTCCTCTGTTCTGCCTCTCCCACTGGCACACCGATCAGGGCGCCGGTGGGAGAGACAGAACGGAGAAGGCAGGCCTAAAGAGGAGGAAGGCAAGCGCTTGCCTTCCTTCTCTTTAGGCACGCCTCCTCCCTACCTGGCTCCTCCTCCCTGCACCGCCCCTTGTCCCTCTCTCACCGGCACCGATGCAAACCGGTTTGCATCGGCGCCGGCGAGAGAGGGAAGAAGAGGGCGGTGCAGGGAGGAGGAGCTGGCTCTTCTTTCTCCCTGCCCCCCTGTTCCTCCCCTCCCCCCCCCCGCCCCTGCGATCTCGCAGTGGCGGCACGGAGAGAGGACGGAGGGCGGTGCAGGAGGAGGAGCTGGCTCACTTCCTCCTCCCTGCCCCGCCTTTCCCTCCCCCCCCGACCACCATTTTTTTAAAAAAAATTTACATTTTTTAAACAAAAAATTTAAAAGTGGCGGCCGGGGGCATAGCGGGGGCCGTGTCCAACAGGCTGGGGGGCCGTGTACAGCCCTGGGGCCGCCAGTTGGACAGCCCTGCCCTAGACCATATAAGGCCTTGAAGGTCAATGCCAGCACCTTGAATACAGTCCAGTACTGTTTTGGCAGCCAGTGCAATTGCTGCAAGATAGGAGTGATGTGTTCTCTTGCCGATGCTCCTACCAGCAATCGAGCGGCAGCATTTTGCACTAGCTTGAACTTCCAGACTGTAGACAAGGGAAGGCCGATGTAGAGGGCGTTACAGTAATCTAGCCTCAAGATGACCGTCGCCTGGATAACCGTGGCCAGGTCTTCCCTGGATAGGTAAGGAGCCAGCCGCCTAGCCTGTCGAAGATGGTGGAATGCTATCCTGCTAACCGTGGAGACCTGGGTCTCCATGGATAGCAGTGGGTCCAACTGGACTCCCAGACTTTTTACCAAGGGTGAAGGGCTTAATTGCTCGCCATCCAGGGTAGGCAACCGGCACTCACCCACCCCAGGGCGACCCAACCATAGGATCTCCGTCTTCGATGGATTCACCTTCAGCCGGCTGGAAAGCAGCCATCCAGTCACGGCTTCAAGGCATTGATGGAAACAATCGGGTACGGTGGCAGCGTTACCAGAACGGCCAGTGGTCAGGAAGGGCCAGGTCATTACATTATTTGGTGGCAGTGGTAGGATAAAATAGGAAGGTCCACCCTGCCCCAAGTGACCAAGGCCCAAGTCGTTACACCGTCCATTTTCTTTTTGTCGCATTCACTACTGAATACAGTTCCTTAAAACCTCTCAGAAATTGATTCTGGCATAGAGTCTAAGAGAAGTTTCCCAGACTCATCTCAGGTTGATCGACTGGGAACACTCACGATGAATTGTCAAGGAATATGGATATTAATGTCTCCGGATCTGTTTCAAATATAAAAAAGCAATAGAGCGTTATATATTGGTTGGCAGAGAGCGTCTGTGAGGCAGGCTGGGCGTCCCCTCGCCTTCCTCTCTATTTCTGCTTCTTCTGCTCTAGTCGTTTCCTTCAAAGAACCCTTTGCTGGGTTGGAGCAATTGTCCCTCTCAATATGGAAATATACGGCAGATGAAATCTATTTAATATTTCCCCTTGTACTTCTCCTTCACATTAATAAAAAAATTAAAAGAAACCCAAAAGGAAATGAGCCTGGGAAGCCCAGACTAGACTGGAGTGTGACCTAGTTTGGGGATAAATCCAATTTGCTGGTAAAGATGACACCCCAGTTTTTCTCTTGTATCATAAAAAAGGAACTATACATGTTACTTTCCTTATTTCTTCCATGAGGGGAAAAGACAAGACAGGAGAGACCCTTCCTTCCCTTCATAAGCTCCCCACCCCCCCACCCCCCCAACACAAACACACACACTTTGTCCTTTAAAGAAATGACTTTGCATCTCACATTGTTGCTATCGCTTTCATGGTGATCCAACAGCACTTACAAACCACAGAAAGCTATTCATCAACGACACTCTGAAAGGGGAATGGTGCCAAAGAAACCAATGAATCTATCTCCAGCGCATTCATTCTCATTCTTCAGCAAGCAGAGTTTTGTGTATCGCAGCTTCCACACCAGCCAGGTGGCTATCCCTATGGCTTCCATTCATTTTCTAGGGACCTCTGGGTTGGGAATGATAGTGATCTTGTTGCAGAGGAATCTATTATATAAAGGGGTTCCCGTCATGGAACGACCGTCCCAAACAGAGAAACCTTACAACGCAGAAATACCAAACTTGCCAACAGAAATAGGCCTCAAGCAAGGTACGTTTGTAGCAAAGAAACTTCCCCCCAAAACCTAAAAGGCCCCCAAAACAACGAGTAAAAAACTACATTTCCCAGCATCCTCCGAGGCTGCCAGTGAATACCATTGGCTGACATCGGCCCACACAAAATGCAGGGAGGCTGAGTAACCATAGCAACGCTGGCCAGAGCCATCCAAGGCTAGGATAGGATGCTGAGAGATTTAAGTTGTCAGTTGGTGTTTGAGGGTTAAACTGTCAAAACCAAACTCTATGAGGGAGCAATTCTCCAGCAATTCCTACCCACACAACACAACACAACACAACTTCCAATCACAACCCATCCCACCAACCTTACGGGACCCCGTACACACAACACCCACCACCACCACAAACAAAAACCATTCCTTCCTTCCACACAGACATAAACTGACCCAAAAGACAAGCCATGCCTTCTAAAAATAACAGCATCGGACGACACACTCGCAACGCTACATACATCAAACAAAAAAGGGCAGAACAAACGCCAGAACAGAAACACACTGCGCAGCAGAGACACAGACAACAGGTCCCTGCACGATGCACAGCTGAGAACCAAATGCAAAGAACTGCACGACAAGAAGAAGCGCGCAGCCAGGAACAACAAAGACGCAGAAATGCAACACATCAGCAGCGCGCAAGGAGCGCAGAAACACGACGTCGCAACACAGAAAACAAACTTCAAAAACACCACAACCAATTCCACCACCTAGCCTTCAGATACAATGCTGCAGAAGACTACAGCATGGCGCCAGAGGCCGACATTGGCACCCTAACGCACATCTGCACACACTGCAAAGCCCTGAAATACTGCGCAGAAACAACAGGAATGTGCTGCCTAGCCGGTAAAGTCTCTCTACCACCACTTGCCACTCCTCCACAACCACTACAGACATTGCTGAGTGGACACACTCCAGAATCAAAACACTTCCTCCGCTATAGAAGACAACACAACTCATGCTTCCAGATGACATCATTTGGAGCACACATAGAAAGTGCGCAATTCATGCCTACTTTAAAAATCAAAGGACAAATCTATCACCGAGCTGGCTCCCTGCTCCCAAACACCGAGGGAGCACACCAATTTCTTCAAATGTTTTTCATTGGTGATGAAGACACCGAAATCAACACACGATGCCACATTTCCCCAAAAGTTAAAAAACCCATTATCGCACAACTACAACACCTCCTTCATGAACACAATCAGTTAGTCCACTTATTCAACCATTACATACTCAGACTTTCTCACATCTCCTAAATAGGGCACAGCTAGTTTACTATAATTCTGTTGTTATCATGGGCACAGATTAATATTGTGTGGATATAGACTAACTGGGAGTCTTCATCTCCACAGAGCAGGGCAGCGCTTGAAACTCACACAAGGAGGGACACCCCAGAAGACCTCGTCTCCATCATCTATGGCCTGCTGTCTTGTATGCTTGGCGTATTGATTGGGCTGTTTGGGGTGTGGAGTTGAGTGAGTGTGTGTGTGTGGGTGTGTGTGGGGGGTATGTGTGTGAATGTTCTATCCATTTAATTATGCACCATCAGCACTTTGAATTTAATTGCCTTAACAACCGGAAACTTTAAGATGCTACTACCACACTATAAGGCATTGTGTGCCCACTCTATGGATTGCTGCTATTGGTAATTTAAGCCTGGTGCTAGACCTGATCCTGAACTGTGGTGCTCATTGTGACCCGCTACCTGCCTTCTCGCACTTTATAGACTAACTAGCTGTACCCGGCACGCGTTGCTGTGCCCTTTTTAAGAGATGCGAGAAAGTTCAATCATCCACGGTGTGCCCTCCTCTAAACTGCAGTTGGATGGAGTGTGGGACATGGGGGGCATGGTGTGCCAAGTTGGGTCTTTATTGGTCTTGGTTCTGGGCCACAGTGGTCTGTGGGGAATAATGGGTTTTGAAGTACTACAAATCCCATTTTCCATGGTGGTACTTCAAGTCCCATCATGCATGGTCGGGGCTCTGTGTGCCAAGGTAGGTTACTGTAAATTCAGGCCATACACAATGTCCCATGAGCTGAGGCCTAGTCGGGAGAATCAAGTTAATGAAGCCTTACTGTCAATTCAGAGCATAAACAGCTTCCCAGTAAGTGAGGGCTAGTTAGGGAAATCAAGTTAATGAAGCCTTACTGACAATTTAGAGCGTAAACAGCTTCCCAGTAAGTGAGGGCTAGTTAGGGAAATCTAGTTAATGAAGCCTTACTGTCAATTTTGGGCGTGGTCTGTGATTTTTGGGGTGTAAATTTTAGGTTGGAAGTGATTTGGGTGTTTGTGTTGGGGATTGGCTCAGGCCTTTTCCTTATTCTGTTTTGGCAGTTTAGTATGGATCGGAATTTTCATGTTGGCTGGCCAGTGCAGCAGTTATGCAAATCCGCCCTTATTGGCAGCCAATCATGTTGTTCAGAATGTAGAGGCTGGGTGAGTCTTTGGCTGCCCCGGAGGATGCTGGTAAATGTAGTTTTATTTTTATTCGTTGTTTTGGGGGCCTTTTAGGTTTTGGGGGGGAAGTTTCTTTGCTACAAACGTACCTTGCTTGAGGCCTATTTCTGTTGGCAAGTATTGTGTTTCTGCGTTGTATGGTTTCTTTGTTTGAGGTATACCTCACATGACGTGAACCCATTTATATAATAGATAGCCTACTCTGCACTTTACCGCTATCACTGCCTTCCATGATACTAATGTTACGACCAAGTCTGTCGCACTTCATGGCATTTGCACTTTGTGCATTGTTAATAGTCTACAACAACTCGGAGGGAGGTGGAAGCTGCAGGGAAGGAAGGGTTACGGGCGAAAGATCTACATTTTATGAGTGCACTAAACCAGGATTCCCTTTACGGCGTACAACTGGGTGATATGGAGAGAGAACATGCAGGAGGGATGGTTCCCGGGCGGGGGGCTCCTATCGGGGTGGTGACTGGGAGAGGAAGATGCGGGAAAGAGAGACCCAAAGTATGGATTCGGCCTAGAATTTGTGATGGATCTAAATTACCAATTCGACCTAGAAGAGAACACTCAAAATTTTCAATTCGGCCAAAAATCTGTGCAAGAACTTTAATAAATTTGAACCGGGCTCCTGACAAAGCTAAGCTGAGTACCCAGGAAGGCGGTCCCCCCCTGGTTGAAAGTGGTGCTGTTTAATGCCAGGTCAGTCAATGGTAAAACATCAACAATACAAGATTTAATTCTTGAAGAACAAGCTGACCTGGCTTGTATAACGGAGACTTGGTTGGATGAGGCTGGGGGGGTTAATCTCTCCCAGCTCTGTCCACCGGGTTATTCCGTACAGCACCAAGCGAGACCGGGAGGGCGGGGAGGGGGAGTCGCAGTGGTCTATAAGGATTCCATCCCCTTGACCAGGTGCCCCATCCCGCAGTCAACCACGTTCGAATGTGTCGGCCTAAGGGTTGGTGATCGGGACAGGATAGGGATTCTGCTAGTGTACCGACCACCCCGCTGCACTACAGTCTCCTTACCTGAGCTAGCTGGAGTGGTCTCAGGCCTGGCCGTGGAGTCTCACGGCCAGGCCTGAGACTCCAAGTGCTGGGAGACTTCAACGTCCATGCCGAGACCACTCTATCAGGAGCACCTCAGGACTTCATGGCCGCCATGGCAACCATGGGCCTGTCCCAGCTAATATCAGGTCCCACCCATAGTGCAGGGCACACGCTAGATCTGGTTTTCGGCCAGGGATGGGATGAAGGTGGCGGAGTGGAGGAACTGACCATCATTCCTTTGCCATGGACCGACCACCACCTGATCAGGTTTAGACTCACTGTGCCTTTCCACCTCGGAAGGGTGGTGGACCTATTAGAATGGTCCTCCCCAGGAGACTTATGGATCCGAATGGATTCCTGACGGCTCTTGGGGATTTTCCTGCCTCCTCGGTAAGTGACCCTATCAAGGCTCTTGTTTCTCTCTGGGAGAGGGAGATGACGAGGGCTATTGACACGATCGCTCCAGAACGCCCCCTCTCGAGTAACCGAGCTAAACCTGCTCCTTGGTTTACTGAGGAGCTGGCAGCAATGAAGCGAAAAAAGAGGAGGCTAGAGTGCGTGTGGCGTCAGAAGCGGAGCAGATCAGCTCGTGCGCGCCTGGTCCCCTTTTTGAGGACTTATGACGCAGCAATAAAAGCCGCACAAAAAACATCTATCGCGGCCAAGGTGGCCGCCACGAAGAACCGTCCAGCGGAACTGTTCCAAGTCGTTAGGGGTCCTTTAAGTCCGCCACAGTGCGAGATCCCTGACAGCTCGGTGGTATGCTGTGAAGAATTTGCCAAGGTCTTCGCGGATAAAGTGGCGCTGATCCGTTCTGATTTCGATACCACTTTAACGGCAGTCTCTGAGGATGTGACACGAGCACCTGCTTGTCCAGTTTTAATGGATTCGTTTCAATTGGTTCAGCTCGAGGATGGGGACAAGATCCTTGGAGAGGCGAGGTCCACCACATGCATCCTAGACCCCTGCCCATCCTGGCTGATCAAGGAAGCCTGAGGGGGTTTGGCAGAGTGGGTGAAGGGGGTGGTCAAGGCCTCCTTACAGGAGGGCAAAATTCCAGCCAGCTTAAAGCAAGCTGTTATAAAACCGCTGTTGAAGAAACCATCACTGGACCCCACTCAATTAGTGAACTATCGGCCAGTTTCCAATCTCCCCTATTTGGGCAAAGTCATGGAACGTGTGGTGGCTTCGCAACTCCAGGAATTCTTGGTAGACACTGATTATCTTGATCCGGCACAGTCTGGCTTTAGGCCGGGACATGGCACTGAAACAGCCTTGGTCGCCTTGGTAGATGATCTACGCCGGGAACTCGACAGGGGGAGTGTGTCCCTGTTGGTTCTGCTGGACCTCTCAGCGGCTTTCGATACCGTTGACCACGGTATCCTTCTGGGTCGCCTTGCAGAGATGGGGCTTGGCGGTACTGCTCTGCAGTGGCTCCAATCCTTCCTGGAAGGTCGTACCCAGAAGGTGTTGAAACTAAATCCAGACAAGACAGAGGTCCTCCTGATCAGTCGCAAGGCCGAACAGGGCATAGGGTTACAGCCTGTGTTGGATGGGGTTCCCCTCCCCCTGAAGATGCAGGTTCGCAACTTGGGAGTGATCCTGGATTCATCGCTGAGCCTGGAACCCCAGGTCGCACTCTACGTGGGGCTGCCTTTGAAGACAGTTCGGAAATTGCAATTAGTCCAGCGGGCGGCAGCCAGATTGCTAACGGGAGCTACATACAGGAAGCATAGCACCCCCCTGTTGTGTCAGTTCCACTGGCTGCCTGTCCAATTCCGGGCTCAATTCAAAGTGCTGGGTTTTTTTCCATCCCTGAGGGCTGGAGATCAAGCATTATTGCCCCTATACATAAAAAGGGGGACAAAAAAACCCCGCTAACTATAGGCCAATCACTCTCCTGAACATTACCTCTAAACTGTATGCACGTACCCTATTGGAACGCCTAGAAGATTGGTCTGAGAGCAATGACCTAATATCTGAAACCCAAGCCAGCTTCCAAAAGGGAAAATCCACCATTGATCTATGCTTTGTATTAAATTTCCTGATCCGTAAATACACCCAAAATATGAAGCAAAAACTTTATGCCTCTTTTATTGACCTAAAATCAGCCTTTGACTCAATCCCAAGAGACCTGCTCTGGACAAAATTGGAGAAGGCAGACATTGACCCTCGTCTGCTGTATCTGATTAGGGCCCTATATACCAATACCTCGACACAGGTCAAAGTTGATATGGCAGGTCATCTCACACCAAAAATAAATACCTACACTGGTGTCAAACAGGGCTGTATCCTAGCACCTTTTTTATTCAACTTCTATATCAATGATATTGTCAAGGAGTTAGAGGGCCTACAATACGCCCGGTCACTATTCTGGACCAGAAGCTTTCCTGCTAATGTATGCCGACGATATCATTCTCCTGTCAAGAACTCAGGTAGGGCTAAGACGGTTGTTGGCTGGATTCTCAACATATTGTAAACAAAACGCTCTTACAATAAATTACAGCAAAACCCAGGTTATGGTCTTTGGTAGGCGCCCCAAAACACACTCTTGGCGCCTAGATGAACATGTAATAAAACAAGTCAAATCCTTTAAATACCTAGGAATTTTCTTTTCCGAATCAGCCACCTGGAAACAACAGATGAGTAACATCAAAACTCAAGCTTACAGATCAGCCAAAGCAACACTGAGCTTTGCTGCCAAACAAGGTGGTAATCTGGTTAATCCCGCCCTAACTGTTTTCAAAGCCAAAACCCTGGCGCAATTTCTCTGGGGCAGAAATCTGGGGCATACCTAGTGCCCTAGGTCTAGAAGTGCCTCAAAATTACTTCCTAAGGGCACTATTAGGCCTCCCTAAAGACACTCCAACTGCCATGATCCGCCTTGAAACCTCTGTCCCAACCCTAGAAAGCCAAATAGATAAGAGGATCTTGTGCTATTGGCTTAAAATCCAAGAAATGCCAACTGCTAGATTACCAAAAAAATGTCTCTTGGAACTTAACAATGGTCTACCTGTTAACAATTGGGTCCACAAGGCAGCACAACTGGCCATTAAATATGGTCTCTCGGTTAGTGAGCTGGCAAAGCTAGACCACCCCACAAGGAAGACAAAAATAAACAAGACAATATTAGAAGTCACTACACTTACAGACCTCCAGGCTGCCTGTGACTCCCCGTGTGCCCCCTATACTACAGCCTTAGACAACCCACTGGCTACCCAGACTACCTTGACAGTCTGACCTTTGTCCAGCTCGACGAGCCTTCACAGAGCTCAGACTAAATATGTTTGATTCAGCGGAAAGGGACGGGAGGCTTAAAAAAGTCCCCAAAATTGAACGAAGATGTATTGCTGGTTGCCCCTACCCAGAGGACCTGGTACATTACTTAATGTGCTGCCCCCTACACAAAGATCCTAGGGAGCGCTTTATCTTACCTTTACTGGACAACAAAATCTTTCTGAATCCTCAAGAGATACTACTCTACCTCCTTATGGATACAGATAAATATACGACCTGGCGCGTAGCCCTGTTTGCCCTTGCGGCTAAGAAGATTAGGAGGAGGCACATAGCGGAGATGGCTGTCCTATGTAAAGGAGATAATCTGGTTTAAGAAGGTTTAAATGTGACTCATGGTGTATGGTAACCTTTTATTGTCTACTATGCAAATTCCATATGTATTGTTTTGTGTGTGCGCTCTTTTTTATTTTGGACTTGCAACGGCCTTTGGTCAAAAGCAATAAATTTTTATAGTAAGTCGAAAAGTGCTGGTTTTGACCTTTAAAGCTATATACGGCTCTGGCCCAACTTACTTGTCCGAACGCATCAGCCGCTATGTCCCACCTCGTAATCTAAGATCATCCGGGAGGCCCTGCTCTCACTCCCGCCTATGTCTCAGATGAGGCTGGTGGGGACGAGGGATAGGGCCTTCTCGGTGGTGGCTCCCCGCCTGTGGAATGCGCTTCCTATTGATGTACGATCCACCACATCCCTCCTGGCCTTCAGGAAAAAAGTGAAATCCTGGCTGTGGGACCAGGCATTTGTACACCAGCACAAGGCAGCATTTTAGATTGGTTTTAATGGTTTATATTGTTATTATGTGGGCATCGAATTGTGCCGTACTGTAAGCCGCTCTGAGTCCCCCCTTGGGGGTTGAGAAGAGCGGGGTAAAATCCCAAAATAAATAAATAAACATGGATATGAATGGCTTGGAATTTTTTATTCATTTTTCCCAGGAAAAGAGTGCAACTACAATGCAGTTTTATACCACTTTAACTGCCATTGCTTAATGCAGTGTTTCCCAACTAGTGTGCCATGAGCAATCATCAGGTGTGCCGTGGGAAATTGGAACCTCCAGGAAGGGGGGGGGGGGGGAGAGTCTAGTGTGTTGAAGTATAAAAAGCCTAAGAAACCTACCTCAATAAATCACAAAATTACAAACACCCCCTCCCCACCCATTGTCTACTTGGTCCCTCCCTCTCCATGCATTGGGAAGGCCTGCCTCCCTTTCCCCAAGTAGAGACCTCCTCTTGCCTCCTGGGGCTTCTGTGTGGGAAGTTTGGCCCAGTTCTATCATTGATGGGGTTCAGAATGCTCTTTGATTGTAGGGGAACTATAAATCCCAGCAACTACAACTCCCAAATGTCAAGGTCTATTTTTCCTGAACTCCATCTGCGTTCATATTTGGGCATATTGAGTATTCATGCCAAGTTTGGTCCTGATCCAACATTGTTTGAGTCCACAGTGCTCTCTGGATATAGGTGAACTACAACTCCAAAACTCAAGGTCAATGCCCACCAAACCCTTATAGCATTTTCTCTTGGCTATGGGAGTTCTGTGTGCGAAGTTTGTGTCTTTCTGCCATTCCTGCCAGGATATCTATGTTGAGTTCATTGAAACAGGCCCAGGTTTCACACTGAGTGTATACATACATTTAAAAACATATTAACTGTATGTATTACTGTGTTAGAGTGTCATTTTGTGTCATTTTGGTTGGTGGTGTGCTCCAGGATTTTGCAAATGTAAAAAGTGTGCCCTGGCTCAAAAAAGGTTGGGAAACACTGGCTTAATGTTATGGAATTATGGGATTTATAATTTTACAATGCCTTTAAATGTCTATGCCAAATAATGCTGGTGCTTCATCGAAGTACAATTCCCATGGTTCCATTTATTGAGCCACTAGCTGACCCGGCCATGCGTTGCTGTGGGTTTTTTTAACTTAGGGACTGTGTGTGTAGTTATGTATGTGTGTATATGTGTATGCGTGTATACTTATGTATATGTATGTTTGTATATGTATGCGCGTGTATATGTGTTGATGTGTGTAAGTACAGGTGTGTTTATGTATGCGGGTATGTGTATATTTGTATATTTCTGTGCATGTATATATATATATATGTGTGTGTGTATGTGTTTCTGTGTTCCTTTCTTCTCCCCTCTTTCCTTCCTTCCTTCCTTCACTCCATCCTTCTATCCTTTCCTTCCTTTTCCCTCCCCTCCTTCCTGCTATCCTTCCTTTTCCTTCCTTTCTTCCTCTTCCTTCCTTCCTTCCTTCCTTCCTTCTATCCTTTCCTTCCTTTCCCCTCCCCTCCTTCCTGCTATCCTTCCTTTTTCCTTCCTTTCTTCTCCCTTCCTTCCTTCACTTCATCCTTCTATTCTTTCCTTCCTTTTCCCTCCCCTCCTTCCTGCTATCCTTCCTATTTCCTTCCTTTCTTCTCCCCTCTTTCCTTCCTTCCTTCACGCCATCCTTCTATCCTTTCCTTCCTTTCCCCATGTCCTTCCTGCTATCCTTCCTTTTTCCTTCCTTTCTTCTCCCCTCTTTCCTTCCTTCCTTCACGCCATCCTTCTATCCTTTCCTTCCTTTCCCCATGTCCTTCCTGCTATCCTTCCTTTTTCCTTCCTTTCTTCTCCCCTCCTTCCTTCTATCCATTCTTCCTTCTATCCTTCCCTTCCTTTCTTCTCCCCTCGTTCCTTCCATCCATTCTTCCTTCTATCCTTCATTTCCTTTCTTCTCCCCTCCTTCCTTCCCTCCCTTCCTTCTTTCCTTTCCCCCCTTCCTGCCATTCCTCCCCTTTCTGCATCAGTCCTTGCTCCCCTTGTCTCAGTCCCTCCATTCCTTTCCCTACCTTTCCCTACCACCACCAACATTCCGACTCTCTAAACTGCCAGCCTACATTCTAACTGAGGGAGTATTTGCATAATGCCTCCCATTGGTCAGCTCCACTAACATTCCGACGCTGTAAACTGCCAGAGGGAGGTGGTGTGGGGGATCATGGGAGTTTTAGTCCATGATGTTTTTTTTGGATTTGTGGCCGTTGGCTCTTTTTTGGGGGGGGGGGGTGTTTTGGTAAACATACCTTGTAGGGTTTTCTGGGTATGTGGGCTGTTTTTGTGTGTCTGCCTAGTGTGGTTTCTTTGTCTATAAGACTGGAACCACCACATGAAGGATTTTATATACAGTATATAGATTGCAGTTAAAGTGGTTTCAAACTGCAGTTCTTCTACAGTATAGTTGCACTTCCTCCCTGTGAAAAAGATGAATTAAAAATCAAACCTACACATTGATAAACCCATCTATCTATCTATCTATGTATATAATACAAGTCAGTGTTTGCGGCGGGAGGTGCGGAGGAATATGTGGCAGCGTTTCGATTGGTTGCCACTGTGGGACTATTTGCATAAAGGACTCTGATTGGCCAGCCTCAGAACTCCAACACTCTAAGGCACCAGAGAGAGGGGATTGGTTGCCACTGAGGGAATATTTGCATAAAGGACTCTGATTGGCCAGCCTCAGAACTCCAACACTCTAAGGCACCAGAGAGAGTACTTCACAAAAAGGCTTCCTTTTGACAGTAAGGCTTCCTAGGCCTCGGCCTGAATTGTCAGTAAGGCTTCCTCAACTTGATTCTCCTGGCTAGGCCTTAGCCTGAATTCACAGTAAGACTTACTTAACTTGATTTTCCTGACTAGGCCTCAGTTCGTGGGACATTGTGTATGGCCTGAATCAACAGTAACCAACCTTGGCACACAGAGCCCCTATGACCCATGCTACTTTCTACTGCAGTTTGGAGGATGGAGGACCATGGATCATGGGACTTGAAGTACATCCACAGATTATGGGATTTGTAGTACTTTCAAACCTTTCATCCCCCAGACCACTGCGGCCCTGAACAAAAACCCATAAAGACTACACTTGGCACACAGTGCCCCCATTACCCAATCAACATCCTACTGCAGTTTAGAGGAGGGTGGACCATGGATGATGGGATTTCAAGTACCTCCACTCACTTCCCGAGCCCACTGCGACCCTCATCTAGTGACTGATCAAGGCCAAACCTGGCACAAAAAGCCCCCATGACCCACTTAACATCCTGGTGAAGTTCGGAGGAGGGTGGACCATGCATGATGGGACTTGAAGTACCTTTACTCATTTCCCGAGACTGCTGCCACCCTCATCCAATGACTGACAAAGACCAAACTTGGCACACAGAGCCCCCATGACCCACTCTACACGTTGCTGCAGTTTGAAAGAGGAGGGACCATGGAAGATGGGAGTTGCAGTACCTTCACTCATGTACTGAAACCACTGCGTCCCTCATCCAATGACTGATCAAGACCACACACATAACCCCATTACCCCCTTAACATCCTGGTGAGGTTTAGGGGAGGCGGACCACGGATTATGGCATTTTTTGTACTTTCACATGCTTTACTTCCCACAGACCACTGTGCCCCCAACCAAGAACAATAAAGATCAAGCTTGGCACACAGTGCCCCTATGACCCACTCTACATTCTGCGGCCATTTGGAGGAGAGTGGACCATGGATGGGACTTGAGGGAGCTCCATGGATTATGGGATTTGTAGTACTTTCAAAGACTTCATTTCCCACAGACCACTGCAGCCCTGAACAAAGACCTTTAAAGACTACACTTGGCACCTTGTGCCCCCATGACCCAGTTACCATCCTTCTACAGAGGAGGGCGGACCATGGATGATGGGACTTCAACTACCTCTACTCATTGCCCAAGACTGCTGCCCTGAACAAAAACCGATAAAGACCATACTTGGCACACAGAGCCCCCATGACCCACTCTATCTTTTACTGCAGTTTGGAGGAGGGTGGACCATGGATGATGGGACTTCAACTACCTCTACTCATTGCCCAAGACTGCTGAGGCCCCCAACAAAGACCGATAAAGACCATACTTGGCACACAGAGCTCCCATGACCCACTCTATCTTTTACTGCAGTTTGGAGGAGGGTGGACCGTGGATGATGGGACTTCAACTACCTCTACTCATTGCCCAAGACCGCTGCGGCCCCCAACAAAGACCGATAAAGACTACACTTGGCACACAGAGCCCCATGACCCACTCTATCTTTTACTGCAGTTTGGAGGAGGGTGGACCATGGATGATGGGACTTCAACTACCTCTACTCATTGCCCAAGACCGCTGAGGCCCCCAACAAAGACCGATAAAGACTACACTTGGCACACAGAGCCCCCATGACCCACTCTATCTTCTACTGCAGTTTGGAGGAGGGTGGACCATGAATGATGGGACTTCAACTACCTCTACTCATTGCCCAAGACCGCTGAGGCCCCCAACAAAGACCGATAAAGACTACACTTGGCACACAGAGCCCCATGACCCACTCTATCTTTACTGCAGTTTGGAGGAGGGTGGACCGTGGATGATGGGACTTCAACTACCTCTACTCATTGCCCAAGACCGCTGCGGCCCCCAACAAAGACCGATAAAGACTACACTTGGCACACAGAGCCCCCATGACCCACTCTATCTTCTACTGCAGTTTGGAGGAGAGTGGACCATGGATGATGGGACTTCAACTACCTCTACTCATTGCCCAAGACCGCTGCGGCCCCCAACAAAGACCGATAAAGACTACACTTGGCACACAGAGCCCCCATGACCCACTCTATACTGCAGTTTGGAGGAGGGTGGACCATGAATGATGGGACTTCAACTACCTCTACTCATTGCCCAAGACCGCTGAGGCCCCCAACAAAGACCGATAAAGACTACACTTGGCACACAGAGCTCCCATGACCCACTCTATCTTTTACTGCAGTTTGGAGGAGGGTGGACCATGAATGATGGGACTTCAACTACCTCTACTCATTGCCCAAGACCGCTGAGGCCCCCAACAAAGACCGATAAAGACTACACTTGGCACACAGAGCCCCCATGACCCACTCTCCATCTTTTACTGCAGTTTGGAGGAGGGTGGACCATGGATGATGGGACTTCAACTACCTCTACTCATTGCCCAAGACCGCTGCGGCCCCCAACAAAGACCGATAAAGACTACACTTGGCACACAGAGCCCCCATGACCCACTCTATCTTCTACTGCAGTTTGGAGGAGGGTGGACCATGGATGATGGGACTTCAACTACCTCTACTCATTGCCCAAGACCGCTGAGGCCCCCAACAAAGACCGATAAAGACTACACTTGGCACTCTGTGCCCCCATGACCCACTCTATCTTTTACTGCAGTTTGGAGGAGAGTGGACCATGGATGATGGGACTTCAACTACCTCTACTCATTGCCCAAGACCGCTGCGGCCCCCAACAAAGACCGATAAAGACTACACTTGGCACACAGAGCCCCCATGACCCACTCTATCTTTTACTGCAGTTTGGAGGAGGGTGGACCATGAATGATGGGACTTCAACTACCTCTACTCATTGCCCAAGACCGCTGAGGCCCCCAACAAAGACCGATAAAGACTACACTTGGCACACAGAGCTCCCATGACCCACTCTATCTTTTACTGCAGTTTGGAGGAGGGTGGACCATGAATGATGGGACTTCAACTACCTCTACTCATTGCCCAAAGACCGCTGAGGCCCCCAACAAAGACCGATAAAGACTACACTTGGCACACAGAGCTCCCATGACCCACTCTATCTTTTACTGCAGTTTGGAGGAGGGTGGACCATGAATGATGGGACTTCAACTACCTCTACTCATTGCCCAAGACCGCTGCAGCCCACAACAAAGACCAATAAAGACCATACTTGACCCACTCTATCTTCTACTGCAGTTTGGAGGAGGGTGGACCATGGATGATGGGACTTGAAGTACCAAAGACCAACCTTGGCACACCATGCCTTTCTCAAATAACCTGGGCACCGCCGGGTCCCCAAGCTAGTATATATATAAACCACAGGATAAGGCCACAAGGCAGAAAATACGTATATAATTAAAATACAACTAGCTATATACGACATGATTGATCTAACCATCACCGTAATACTACAAAAAAGATTAAAATAAATTTAAAAGCACATCAGCAAAAAAAGAGAAGGCTAATTTTAACGCAACGAAAGGAGAAAAATAAATTATTCTCCCATTACTTCCTGTTACAATTTGGTCTCTGTCGATATTCTGCTTAGAATACATTTTGTAGAGATGAGCTATATTCCCATTAAAAGGTGTTCAGGGTGAAAAATGCTGACATCCTATAGCTGTAAAACCAATGCCAAATTATACAGGACTTAATAAGAACCAGAGGGAAGCATGAAATGAAGCCCCAGATAATCAGGCGAGATGCCTTTTCTCAGGAAAATTACGTTTGCCTTGTTGTTACTCTCTCATTTTGTGCAGCAAGGGGCCGTTACATTTTTTCTTCTTTTTGATCCAAACTATTAGATTGAAAAGCGGTGGAGACAATTGCTGATAAGAACATCACCTCAGCACATCGTTTATTATTAGGACGTTACCGCCTCCAGAAGACGTCCTGGCCCAAACAGAGACTATACAAAAGAAACTGGATGTTCCACTTCTGAAATCCAATATGATCCCCACACCCACTGGATTGCGACCTGTAAGAACATAAGAACATAAGAAGAGCCATGCTGAATCGGGCCTCAGCCCATCTAGCCCAGCATTCTGTATCACACAGTGGCCCACCAGTTGTACATGGGGATCTCGAGCAGAAGGGAGGGCAAAACCCTCACCTGCTCCCGACCCCCCACAACCAGTACCCAGGGAAATCCTGCCTGCCTCCATCCACACAGAGGTGGCACTTGGATGTCCATTTCAGTAACTACTGATTCCCTTGGTATCCATGAATCTGTCTAATCCTGCCTTGAAGCTGTCCAGGCTGACCGCTGTCACAACCTCTTCTGGAAGTGAGTTCCATAACCCAATGACCCTCTGGGTGAAGAAATATTTCCCTTTATTAGTCCTAATTTTCCTACCTTGGAGCTTCAGGAGTGCGCTCTAGTCCTAGTGTTTTGTGACAAAGAAAATAATTTTTCTTTATTCACCTTTTCTATCCCATGCATGATTTTATACACTTCGATCAAGTCACCTCTTAAACGCCGTCTTTCAAGGCTGAAAAGACCAAGGCGTTGCAACCTGATTTCATAAGGGAGCCGCTCCATCCCTTGGATCATTCTTGTTGCCCTTTTCTGTACCTTTTCCAGTTCCGTTATATCCTTCGGAGACCAGAATTGTACACAGTACTCCAAATGTGGCCTTACCATCGATTTGTAGAGAGGCAACACAACATTTGCTGACCTATTTTCGATTCCCTTCCTGATCATGCCAAGCATAGAATTTGCTTTTTTCGCTGCTGCAGCGCACTGGGTTGACATCTTCATTGAGCTGTTCACCAAAACCCCAAGATCCCTTTCCTGGTTTGTCTCGGAAAGCTTTGACCCCATCAATTTGTAGGTGTATTTGGGGTTCTTTGCCCCGATGTGCATGACTTTACACTTGTTTAGGTTAAAATGCACTTGCCACTTTGTTGCCCATTCACTCAATTTCGAGAGATCTTTCTGGAGCTCTTTACAATCAGATTCATTTTTAACTACCCTGAACAATTTAGTGTCTGTGGTTTCATTTATCCACATTTGACCAAACACGTGATCTCTTGGTATTTTCTAGGTCCTCTAGTGCAGTGTTTCCCAACCCTTTTTTGAGCCGCGGCACACTTTTTACATTTGCAAAATCCGGGGGCACACCACCACCCAAAATGATCCAAAACGACACTCTAACACAGTAATACAGTAATACATATAGTTAATATGTTTTCAAATGTATTTATACACTCAGTGTGAAACCTGGGCCTGTTTCGATAAGCACAACATAGATATCCTGGCAGGAATGGCAGAAAGACACACACAAAAAACATATTAATACTAACCCAAAATGACCCAAAACGACACTCTAACACAGTCATACATATAGTTAATATGTTTTTGAATGTATTTATACACTCAGTGAGAAACCTGGGCCTGTTTCGATGAACACAACATAGATATCCTGGCAGGAATGGCAGAAAGACACACACAAAAAACATTTGCAAAATCCTGGGGCACACCACCAACCAAAATGACACAAAATGACACTCTAACACAGTAATACATATAGTTAATATGTTTTTGAATGTATTTATACACTCAGTGAGAAACCTGGGCCTGTTTCGATGAACACAACATAGATATCCTGGCAGGAATGGCAGAAAGACACAAACAAAAAAAATTGCAAAAAAAAAAAATTGGCTGCGGCTCGCCCCACCACCTGCTCCCTCGACCCGTGCCCCTCCTGGCTTGTTAGATCTTGCCTGGAGGGGTTACGTGGGCCTCTGTTGAATGTCATAAACAGCTCCCTTGAGCAAGGAGTCTTTCCGGAGTGCTTAAAAGAGGGTGGTGGCTCCATTACTGAAGAAACCATCATTGGACCTGCGGTTCCCTCCAACTACCGCCCAGTGTCGAATCTTCCGTACCTGGGCAAGGTAGTTGAGAGGGCAGTAATGGAGCAGCTGCAGTCCTTCTTAGATGATGCAACATGGCTTGACCCCTTCCAGTCCGGCTTCCGTTCGGGGCATGGGACGGAGACGGTCCTGGTCTCCATCACAGACCAACTCCGCTGCCAGCTCGACCAAGGCGGGTCTGCGCTGCTCGTGTTATTGGACCTCACGGCAGCGTTTGACACGGTCGACCACAATCTTTTGATCCACCGCCTGGCCATGGCCGGAGTGAGGGGACTGTCCTTAAATGGCTGTCCTCCTTCCTCCGCCAGCGGTCTCAGCGTGTGAGGAGGGGCGGGAGGTCTCGAGGGGCTCCCCATTAGTGTGTGGAGTCCCTCAGGGGGCCATTCTCTCCCTTTATTATTTAACATCTACATGCAGCCGCTTGCACAGCTGGTGCGGAGTTATGGGCTGGTCTGCCATCAGTACGCCCGATGACACCCAGCTCATTCTGAGGATGGAGGGCAGGCCGAATCCGTCCCCGATAATTTCAACATTGCCTCGAAGCCGTTACTGGATGGCTGCGAGCCAGTAGGTTGATGGTGAATCCGGCGAAGACGGAGATCTTGTGGCTGGGCGGCCCGGGCGGGGTGGGTGCCCGGCTTCCGACCCTGGACGGTGCGGCGCTGCGTCCAGCGCTGTCTGTGAAGAGCCTGGGTGTCCAGTTGGACTCCCAGCTGACCATGGTGGCCCAGGTGTCCATGGCCAGCAAGGCTGCTTTGTCCACCTCCGCCAGGCAAGGAGGCTGGCCCCCTACCTCTCCCGGAGCGACCTAGCCACGGTGATCCAAGCCACGGTCATCTCAAGGCTAGACTACTGTAACGCGCTTTACGTTGGCCTGCCTATGTCGTCGATCCGGAAGCTCAAGCTGGTGCAGAACACTGCCGCCCGGCTCCTGTCTGAGGCACCAGCAGGATGCCGTATAACACCAATTTTGCAGGATCTGCACTGGCTGCCTATTGAGCACCGGGTCGCCTTCAAAGTGCTGGTTCTTACCTTCAAGGCCATACACGGCCTGGGGCCAGCGTATCTGAGGGACTGTCTCACCCCATATTGCCCAGCGAGATCACTTCGGTCGAAGAGGCCAACCTGTTGGTAGTACCATCTGTAAAGTAGGCACATCTAACAACGACCCGCCGGAGGGACATCTCTATTATAGCTCCCACACTATGGAACGCCCTCCCGGCCGAAGCCAGAGCCCTGAGAGATCTGCTGCCATTTAGACGGGCCTGCAAAACTCATGAGTTTAGGCAGGCAGGGCCGCGAGTAGGCCTCGTCTATACTCTCTGGGCTGTGATATCTCCTGCTGCTCAATTGTTATATTGCATTTTGCTGTTTAATTGTTTTAACTGTTTTTAACTGTTTTATGTTTTAACCTGTGGCGTTGTGCCACTGGCTCTGTGAGCCGCCGCGAGCCCCCGGGAGTCGGCGGCGAAGAAGCCCCAATAAATAAATAAATAAAATAAATAAAATCCTGGGGCACACCACCAACCAAAATGACACAAAATGACACTCTAACACAGTAATACATATAGTTAATATGTTTTTAAATGTATTTATACACTCAGTGTGAAACCTGGGCCTGTTTCGATGAACACAACGTAGATATCCTGGCAGGAATGGCAGAGAGACACAAACTTCCCGCACAGAACTCCCATAACCAAGAGAAAATGCTATAAGAGTTTGGTGGGCATTGACCTTGGGTTTTGGAGTTGTAGTACACCTATATCCAGAGAGCACTGTGGACTCAAACCACGTTGGATCAGGACCAAACTTGGCATGAATACTCAATATGCCCAAATATGGACGCAGATGGAGTTTGGGGAAAATAGACCTTCTCATATGGGAGTTGTAGTTACTGGGATTTATAGTTCCCCTACAATCAAAGAGCTTTTTGAATTCCACCAACAATGGAATTCAGCCAAACTTGGCCCACAGAACCCCCATCACCAACAGAAAATACTGGAGGGGTTTGGAATGAAATGCCTCCACAGGGGAAGGCAACGCTTTCTTCTGCGGTGGCGGGGAGGCTCCGCCAGAGGGCACGGAGGCCTTTGCACTGCACTGCATGTGGGGGTTAAAGCGAAGGGGGAAGGACCAAAGAAGAGGGCAGCACAACCCCTCCTAAATGGCCAATCAATGCCCCCTTAAAGGGGTTCACCATCCCCCAAATTTCCCTGAGCCTCCCACCGGCCCCTTGGATCACCTCACCGCCCACCAGGGGGTGGTACCGCCCACTTTGAGAATCAGTGATCTACAGCCATGATATTTTGAGACTAGTAATGAGAAGAAGAGACTCTGCAGTCAAAGAAATTGTGTGATAAATAAATACAAAATATAAATAAATATAAATAAATACAAAAGTAATAATATCCTTGTCATCATACTTCCTTTATTTACTTACTTAATTACTTACTTACTTATTTCATGTATATACCACTGTTCTCACCCCTTGGGGGGGGACGGGACGGGACGGGACACGGACTCAAAACGATTTCTAGGATACTCACGGTAAAAATTCAATGCCTTACAAAACATGAAAACTTAACATAAAACAACAGTAACATAAAACTATCAATTAAACCATAAAACATAACTACATTTAAACATTAAAACAAGGAATTAAAAACATATTAATATGAACATTAAAATCACATGATCCAAAAACATGGTCCAGGCCATTCCAGTATCACATAGCACTTGCACACGATCTGTGTTCGCTTCTTGTCCTGCTTGCTGCCCAAATGCCCATTGGTTCCATAGTCATGGCTTTGCTTTTTTTCTGAAGGCCGAGAGGGAGGGTGCTGATCTAATTTGGTTGTGGAGGGAGTAATGGTTCCCTTTGTTATTGTTTAACTTCACCATCCTCAGAATTAAAAAATAAAATAAAATACCCATGGCTGAGCAAATGAAGGTCTTGCATATCAAGACAGTGAAAATGAAATTCCTATATTATCTAGGTCAGGTGCTCAATAGGTAGATTGCGATCTACTGGTAGATCGCATAGAGCATCCTGTTAGGCAGGGCGGGAGGAAGGCTCAGTCCTGCCCCGCAGGCTCCCGACACCGCCCAGGTGCAGAAGGAGGTTGGACTGGATGGCCCTTGGAGGCCTCCTCCTATTCTAGGAACCCATTGTTGTTGTTATTATTATCATCAGAGGCTGAATGGCTATCTGTGAGGAATGCTTTGATTGTGTTTTTCCCTTATGGCAGAAGGAGGTTGGACTGGATGGCCCTTGGAGGTCTCCTCCTATTCTAGGAACCCATTGTTGTTGTTATCTATTATATAAATGGGTTCACGTCATGTGATGTATACCTCAAACAAAGAAACCATACAACGCAGAAACACAATACTTGCCAACAGAAATAGGCCTCAAGCAAGGTACGTTTGTAGCAAAGAAACTTTCCCCCCCAAAACCTAAAAGGCCCCCAAAACAACGAGTAAAAATAAAACTACATTTACCAGCATCCTCTGGGGCAGCCAAAGACTCACCCAGCCTCTACATTCTGAACAACATGATTGGCGGCCAATAAGGCCGGATTTGCATAACTGCTGCACTGGCCAGCCAACATGAAAATTCCGATCCATACTAAACTGCCAAAACAGAATAAGGAAAAGGCCTGAGCCAATCCCCAACACAAACACCCAAATCACTTCCAAACGAAAATTTACACCCCAAAAAATCACAGACCACGCCCAAAATTGACAGTAAGGCTTCATTAACTTGATTTCCCTAACTAGCCCTCACTTACTGGGAAGCTGTTTACGCTCTGAATTGACAGTAAGACTTCATTAACTTGATTCTCCCAACTAGGCCTCAGCTCATTGGACATTGTGTATGGCCAGAATTGACAGTAAGGCTTCATTAACTTGCTGTTCCTAACTAGGCCTCAGCTCATGGGACATTGTGTATGGCCTGAATTTATAGTAACCTACCTTGGCACACAGAGCCCCGACCATGCATGATGGGACTTGAAGTACCACCATGGAAAATGGGATTTGTAGTACTTCAAAACCCATCATTCCCCACAGACCACTGTGGCCCAGAACCAAGACCAATAAAGACCCAACTTGGCACACCATGCCCCCCATGACCCACACTCCAACCAACTGCAGTTTAGAGGAGGGCACACCGTGGATGATTGGACTTTCTCGCATCTCCTAAAAAGGGCACAGCAACGCGTGCCAGGTACAGCTAGTTATTATTATTATCAGAGGCTGAATGGCCATCTGTGAGGAATGCTTTGATTGTGTTTTTCCCTTATGGCAGAAGGAGGTTGGACTGGATGGCCCTTGGAGGTCTCCTTCTACTCTAGGAACCTACTGTTGTTGTTGTTACTATTATTTATTTATTTATTTATTTATTTATTTATTGTGGCTTCTCAACCGCCGACTCCCGGGGGCTCGCGGCGGCTCACAAGAGCCAATGGCACAACGCCAGAGGTTAAAACATAAACACTTAAAAACACAATTAAAACACAATAATAGTTAAAACATTAAGCAGCAGCAGATATAACAGCGGAGTGGATATACACACGGGCCTACTCACCGAAGGCCTGCCTAAACAAATAAGTTTTGCAGGCCCGTCTGAATGGGAATAGATCCCTCAAGGCCCTGGCTTCAGCCGGGAGGCGTTCCATAGCGTAGGAGCTATCACCGAGAACGCCCCGGGCGGGTAGATGTTAAATGGGCCAACCTTACCGATGGTACTACTAAAGGTTGGCCTCCTCGGACCGTAGTGATCTCGCTGGGCAATATGGGGTGAGACGGTCCCTCAGGTACGCTGGCCCCAGGCCGTGTATGGCCTTAAAGGTAAGAACCAGCACTTTGAAGGCGACCCGGTGCTCAATAGGCAGCCAGTGCAGATCCTGCAAGATTGGTGTTATGCAGCCTGCTGGAGCCCCAGACAGGAGCCGGGCGACAGTGTTCTGCACCAGCTTGAGCTTCCGGATCGACGACATAGGCAGGCCAACGTAAAGCGCGTTACAGTAATCTAGCCTCGAGATGACCGTGGCTTATAATTATTATCAGAGGCTGAATGGCCATCTGTGAGGAATGCTACTCTAGGAACCTATTGTTGTTGTTGTTACTATTATAATTATTATTATTAGTAGCAGAGGCTGAATGAATATTATCATCATTATTATTATGAATACATTCAGGGGCTTATTATACTCACATTTAGTTGAATTCAGTCTTAAAATATATTATATGGCTCTCACTGAAATAAATTTCCAGATATTTTGCTTTTCTGGCTCTCTGAGTAATGGGTAGGTAGATCTTTCTGACTTGGTTTTATTATAAGTCGCTCGCATGCTGGAAAAGTGTGAGCACCCCTGATCTAGGTAGTATGTAATTATTCATAACGGCGAAATTATCAATAGAAAATAACCCCAATCAAATTTAAAGCACTTTGCAGAGAGTTTTATTTAGTTTAGGGATTGACTGTAGGGCTAATATGCTTACATTCAGCTATTTTAATATTAACCAAGTTGTTTAATATTAAACAAGTTTTAATATTAAAAAATATTAATCATAAAATGCAATACTCACAATTTTTTAAGCAAAAACAAAATTAAAATAAATCAAGTTTCTTAATGTATTTATTTTTAGGTTAGGGGAAATAAACACTGACTTTGAAATAGTGTCCCTTGAATGATATGTGCTACACACACACACGTGCAATTATCTTCTTCAAAATGTTCTTTATCTGTAATGGGTATCTAGTAGGCTTGGTTGATCCATAAAAAAACATGGTTCTAAACTACAAATGGGGGGGGGGGGGATTTTTTAAAATTAGTAATAGAAATACTTACCCAAAAAATCCAAAAAAATCTTATTTGGTATGTAATTAATAACAAAATTCGTTATTAGTTCTTATTCCAGCGCATGTGCACAGCAGGAAAACAGGGCTGACATCACAGGCAAATCAAGGGGGAAACATTTCCCTTCACTTCCGGAGTGCAATTGACTGGAGCTGAAGATTTATAACATATAGAAATGGTACCACCAACTTATACGGTATGAGGTTCTTGTAACAGGAATATCAACCTTCTCCAAAATTGCTTTTCAGGGTGACTTACAGACAAATCACAATGATGTGCGGCCCTTCTGCTTGGTCGGAGGAAAAGCGCGCAAAGGCTTTTTCCCTTCAGTCCTCCAAGGCGCTCTAGGAGCCCCATTTTTTCTCTATGGTTCCCCTTGCTTCTGTAGTTTTTCCTTCTTCACTCCGTGGTCTTGTCACTCCCTCCTCTTCTTTCAGCCTTTCTTCTCTCCTTCTCCTCCTTTCCTTCTATCTACCCTGATTTTCTTGGTGTTTAAACTGCTTTTTTCCCTTCAGTCCTCCAAGGCGCTCTAGGAGCCCCCGTTTTTTTTCTATGGTTCCCCTTGCTTCTTCACTTCCTCCAGGAGGCCTTTTACTGTAATTATCCTCCATCCAGGCAAAGGGCCGTGATATGTCTTTAAGTAACCCTGAAAAGTTATTTTGGAGGAGATAAATATTCCTGTTAGAAGAACTGAGAGGGAAGATACGATCTAATTACAATAATTAAGAAAAGTGACGGCCCCCAGGTTTGGTAAAGAAATTATACTTCCGGGTTGGAGCACATGGTTCAAAAAACAATTAAATTAACTTTTTATACGAATTTAATCTGATTTTAAATAATTTTTAAACCGCAGAGACCAACCCTAGTATCGAGTGCTCACAGCCTTTATGCTATTGAATCTGTAAGCAAAAAAGAAATATGGGGAAAGGAGCTCAAAAAAAAAGATTTTAGAAATGAAATGTCTATATGGGAGCAGCAATTTTTCACAGGCCTTTTGAAAACACAAATACTTTCTCTTTATTCTTCTTTTTATAATAAAAGAAAAGAAAAGAATTGTAATGCTTTTGACAGCATCCAAATTTCCAAGCTCTGGGGACTGCCGGCTTTATGTAAAACAAACCAGAGAGGACTTAAATGGCACTCACTTGTCAAGGGAATCCTGCTGGTTGCTCAAAATAAATGTAACATTTGGTCTCTTGAAAGCGGGGTTGCTTTTTGAGAAAAGAAATTCCCCTGCCCGCAATTATTCTATTTAACAAAAAATCCAAAAGTCCCAAAGTGACTGAGCAACATCCACGTGATACAGATTCCCAAGGGATGGTTACGGGAGGCCTAGTTCAGGACCCTTTCAAGCCATGAAAACACACTGGTGACCTGGAAACCATCATTCGGGCCCCATCTATACTCCTATATCAGGGCTGTCCAACTTCTACCGGGCCCAGGGCCGGAATAGAGGTCACTGATGACCTCAGGGGCCGCTCGGCCCTGCCCCCAAGCCCTGCCCCAAGCCCCACCCCTGGGCCCCGCCCTCAGCCCAGGCCCCGCCCCCTCCTAAAGCTGTCATTTTCCCTCCTCCTCTTTCCCGGGCGCCACGGCGCCAGGGAAAGAGGAGGAAGAGGAGGAGGAGGGAGATTTCTCCCCCCTCCTTCTTTCCAGGCCCCGCGGCTGTCCCGAGCGCCGCGGCACCCGGGAAAGGCACGGCGCCCGAGGAAAGAGGAGGGGGAGCAGAAGAGGCGGCGCCAAGGGCAGCGCGTCACAGGCCTGGCGTGACGCGCGGCCCTTGGTGCCGCCTACTCCTCCTTGGCGGCTCCCCCTCCCTAGGAAGGGCAGGGGGAGCCGTCAAAGGAGTAGGCGTGTGCCAAGGGGCAGCGTCACGCCAGGCCTGTGACGCGCTGCCCTTGGCGCCGCCTACTCCTTTCGGCACAGAGAGAGGGACGGAGGCGGTGCAGGGAGGAGGAGCTAGCTCTCTTCCTCCTCCCTGCCCCGCCTCCCCCCCCCGGCCACCATTTTTTTAAAATTAAAAATGGCGGCTGGGGGCATAGCAGGGGCCGTGTCCAACAGGCTGGGGGGGCGGATCCGGCCCCAGGGCCGCCAGTTGGACAGCCCTGTCCTATATAATCCAGTTCCCAAATCCAGACTATCTGATTTGAACTAGATTATATGGCAGTGTAGACTCAGATAATCCAGTTCAAATCAAATAATCTGGATTCAGAAACTGGATTGTATGGCAGTGTAGCTCCAGCTACAGTCGAACGTGATTTTAAAAATGCGCAAACCCAATGAAGGCTTTCATGTTGATGGAAAGACTCCCTATTTATTAAATGTTATAATTCACTTTTCCACAAGGATTCCCTTCCAGAACCTCCAGAACCAATTTTCAGCCATTTATCTCTGATGGCAAGGGAAGCAGGAAAGGGAAGGAAGCTGTTTGTGTGAAATATGATAGTTTAAACTGGCCGTCTCCCTGCACAAATCTCACCCCCAAAATCATCTCAGACGGTCAAAATCTTTTCTCTAGACTCCTGGGATGCATCTGAATGGGCAATTATTGCAATTTAACAGTCTAAGTCCTTTGCACAATTTAAAATATTGCCTACTACTCCTTATAGCAGGGGTGGGCAATTATTTTTTCCAAGGGGCCACACGAGAGCCAAAAAATATTATGGAGGGCCACAACTAAAGGCGGAACTACATGCTAATCTACATTATTTATTTATTTATTTACTATATTTACTATATATTACACATCATTTATATTAACATATTAATATATCAATAAATATTCATATATTATTAGTATTAATATCATAATTATTATATTATAGTATATATATTTATTATATTATTATATTATTATAAAACTATTATACAATAATAATAAAAACCACTAAAATAAAATGAAATGAAATTCAAGAAGACAAGGTGCGAACCAAGATGGAGGCTGACGTCCTCAAGAGAGGAAGGATCCCAAGATGGAATGGCCCAATGGACCCAGTCCAGAGGATGACAAAGCGGACCCAGCCGCCGCCGCCGCAGAGCAGAGCAGCAGACGATCGGAGGCTGCAGGCCTCTGCCCGCTCTTGCCCCCAGCCGTTCTGTCAGAGGCGTTCCCGATCGGCTGATCGCCCTGCCATGGAGTGCCTGCCATCCTGGTAGGCGATCCGGGCCTGCAGCGGGAGCATTTGGCGACCTGCGGTGGCTGATTGCCCTGGCGACCCGGAAGACAATCAAGATCCCAAGATGGAATGGCCCAATGGACCCAGCCCAGAGGATGACAAAGCGGACCCAGCCGCCGCCGCAGCAGAGCAGAGCACCAGACGATCGGAGGCTGCAGGCCTCTGCCCGCTCTTGCCCCCAGCCATTCTGTCAGAGGCGTTCCCAATCGGCTGATCGCCCTGCCATGGAGTGCCTGCCATCCTGGTAGGCGATCCGGGCCTGCAGCGGGAGCATTTGGCGACCTGCGGCGGCTGATTGCCCTGGCGACCCGGAAGACAATCAAGTCTTCCGGGTCGCCAGGGCAATCAGCCACCGCAGGTCGCCGATCGCCTCCCGGGATGGCAGGCACTCCAAAGCCTCCTCTCCTCCGATAGTTCTCCGGAGCGGCGGGCTGTCTGCCGACACAGGCCCCACAGCCCTCGATGGGATGGCGGCAGCCCTTCCTCTTGCAGAAATGGCCCTGCCCCCAACACACTTCTCCCCGGGCCGGTCAGAATCAGCCGGCGGGCTGCATCCGGCCCGCGGGCCGTAATGTGCCCAGGTCTGCCTTATAGTGACACCTGCGTATCCACGAAGTAGGAGAATCAGAGCCATAGGGTACATCCGAAAGCAAAGGTATTGCATTGATGCTTTCTCTTCATTCCTTGGCAATGCTTTCTAAAACAAGACAGATGAATGAACAATCCAGAGGAGGAAGTTTTCCTGTCACCATAACCAGCAGCCAATGATGTGAAGGGGAAGCAGGAAAACAGGCAATATTTTTTAAACAAATGCTGCAGAGAAGAATCCCTCAAAATTCTTCGCATTTATTGTCTGGTTGGTAAAGGCCAACATTGTCATGAAATGTTATTTACATTTAAATTGTATCCTGAAGATATTTTTTTCTAGGCTTCCTACAACTCACTTTGCGTTCTTTAAAACACTAGGTAGATTACAACGGGAGCAGAGCCCGACATGTTCACGTTTTCTCTTTCCATTAGTGCTAGTGACAACTACAATGCCTCTATGTGCAAGTGTGGTGTTTTGCACTTCATGAAAGGCTGCATTTATTCAAACTAAGCAGAGGGTTAGGAAGGTGGAGAGAATTCTTGACGCCTCGCAAAATTAAAGCACCACGAAGCATCAATAATAGAATCTGGGGGTTCCAAAATGGACGGAAATTGCCTGGTTTGCGACAGTCCTGCTGGTTTCTCAGGCAATGCGTCCCCTTATCAAAACTCCTGTCACTGAAATTACACTCCAAAGGAGAATAAACCTGACAAGACAGACAGGGCTTGGAAGCAGCTGCATAATTACACGCATATGAAGCAGCCCCCAGCTACACTTATGAGTCTCACATCACAAGGAGATTGAAGAGGGACAACACATAACACGTCCGTGTGAAAGGATGGGCAAATAACATTTCGTGGTAGGACTATTTGTCCTCTGTCCACAGACTGACACGTCTATCAATAAAGAAATCTACAGCGGTATTGCATGTTGCATGAATATTTAGTTTAACCAAATAAATTCTCTAATGATTGCTTGTATGTTCAAGGAAACATCATTCACTGAGCTGTTTCCTGCCAGCCATTTCTTTATACGGCTGCTGCGTGATTCCCTTGGTAGCAGCGGCAACCTCAGCACGAGTTAGGGATGTTCAAGTCTCAGCCATGTCACACGCCAAGAATTGTGGCCTATCAAAATTGTGCCCCCCCCCCCCACACAACCACTCTCGGCATTACTTTGCGAACGAAGATTCAGGAAGGACTCATCCCACGCTTTTTACAAGCGTGTTGATGACTAAAAAGGCCAATCTGAGATAGGCAAGTTCGGTTGCAGAAAGCACAGCAGAAAGTCTCCTTGGGTGATGTTGTTTCCAAGTTGCGGTTCTTTCTGCATTGTCGTTTCTCTTCGAGACTCATTCGGCGTGTCTTCTTGAAAGAGGCCGCAGCATTGTGGGTAGTGCGTCTCCATGCCTCCCGATGTGAGGCCAGGGTGGACCATTGTTGGTGATCAATCTGGTCGAGCCTGAGATGTTGTTTCAGGGAGTCCTTGTATCTCTTTTTGGGGGGACCTCTCTTGCGCTGACCCGTAGCGAGTTCACCATAGAGTAGTATCTTTGGGAGGTGATGGTCCTCCATCCTAGAGACGTGCCCTGCCCAGCGCAGCTGTGTTCTCAATAGCATGGCCTCAATGCTGGTGATCCCTGCTTGCTCAATGACAGCAACATTCGTCACATAGTTGGTCCACTGTATATTTAGGATTGAGTGAAGACAGCGCTGATGAAAGCGTTCGAGGAGTCGTAGGTGTTGGCGATAGGTGACCCATGTTTCAGACCCATAGAGGAGAATAGACAGTACGATAGCTCTGTACACACTGATTTTGGTACTTTGCCTCAGGTGCTTGTTGCTCCAGGCTCTTTTCTGAAGCCTTCCAAATGCACTCTATGCCTTGGATAATCTGTGATCTATCTCTTTGTCAATCTTGGCGCCTGAAGAGATGATGCTTCCGACACACACACACACAGATACAGGTTTTATATATATGCAAAAATTCAATACATACATTTTTAAAAAAGAATTGTGACCAGTCAAACATTTAGCACAAAAGTCATTAAAAAAATTGTCAGGCATGATTCCCATGTTCAGAAACATTCGCAAACTAGAGACACATATGGTGCATAATGTTTCCCTGCTATTTGTCTTGCTGCTGTTTTCTGTTCTACTAACTGGTTTTAAGGACTTAAAAATGTATCATTATTAAACAGTGAGCCACAGCAAAGCATCTGTGCTTCTCTCCCGTGGGATATCTGAAAAACCTGAGACCCATGTTCCAATTCGAGGTTCAACATCTATTTTATATATATATATATATATATATATATATATATATATATATATCAGGCATGAGAAAAAAGTTATGAAAATTAAATGAAATCGGAAGGGATTCGTATGTAATGGGACTTTCAGGTTTATATGCATCGCAGTGGCGATCCCGGAAGTGGACTTTCTTTTCCGCACTTCCTGGGCCCAATTTTTCGTTAGATTTGTAAATATTTCGGATGCCCCCCCAACAGGAAAAAATTCCAAAATAGCTTTCCAGACATTACTCACAGTCAGATCGGGGCCTTTCCATGCTCAGAGCCTAATTAGAGTGAAAGGCCTTCCTCCAGGAAGTGAAAAACCAGCCGGAAACCATAGACAACCAGATCGGGACTCCTAGAGGGGCCTGGAGGACTGAGGAAAAAAGCGGTTTAAACCCCCAGGAAGGGGGTTTAGATAGAAGGACAGAGCAGAAGGACATAAGAACTGCTGAGAGAAGAGGAGCAGGGAGTGAAAACAGCACGGAGAGGAGAAGGAAGTGTTCAGAATCAAGAAAAGCCATAGAGTTCCAACGGAGATCCTAGAGTGCTATGGTAAAACTGATAGGGGGAAAAGCTGGAGTGAGGGAGTAAGAAGAACTCTACAGATTAGCAAGTCCTGGACCACAGGTGGGCAGCTATTTTATTTAATAATATTAATAATAATATATTAATGCATTATATGTCCCTGCAAAGAAACCCTGGCTTTTTATTATTATAATAATATTAATAATAATATATTAATGCATTATATGTCCCTGCAAAGAAACCCTGGTTTTTTATAATAATAATAATAATAATATATTAATGCATTATATGTCCCTGCAAAGAAACCCTGGCTTTTTATAATAATAATAATAATAATAATAATAATATAGTAATGCATTATTTGTCCCTGCAAAGAAACCCTGGCTTTTTATTATTATAATAATATTAATAATAATAATATATTAATGCATTATATGTCCCTGCAAAGAAACCCTAGCTTTTTATAATAATAATAATAATAATATATTAATGCATTATATGTCCCTGCAAAGAAACCCTGGCTTTTTATAATAATAATAATAATAATATATTAATGCATTATATGTTACCTGCAAAGAAACCCTGGCTTTTTATTATAATAATAATATTAATAATAATATATTAATGCATTATATCTCCCTGCAAGGAAACCAAGGGAAATGTTGCCCCTTGATTTGACTGTGCTTAAAACAGTGTCAGTCCTGTTTCCTTGCTTTGCCTACTTTAGAACTAATTAAGAATTTCATTAGTAATTATGTTACATTTTAGAACTTTTTGGAAATTTTTTTGTAAGTCTTTCTATTACTAATCACCCCCCTTGATTTTCGAATCGCGATTTTTGGGTTCTAATCCAAGTCAAATATATATATATACTAGCTGTACCCGACACGCGTTGCTGTGCCCTATTTAGGAGATGCGAGAAAGTCTGAGTATGTAAGGGTTGGAATTGTTGTTAGTTATGGTGTTGAAGTGAATGGGGTGTTTTATGTTTGTGCCTCAGCTCTTTGCCTGCAGTCCTTCAGGTTTGACTTGTACCATGGCCAGGACGGATCAGCTTGGGAGGGCTTGTCCTGTCAGGGGATCTCTATCTTCACAGGTGTGTCCAGTGTCTGTTGGGGACTGCTAAAAATCCTTTCCGTCTCCTTTTTAGCCACCTTTCTCAAGATCTTCATGTCTAGCTTACTTTCTGCTCCTCTCTTTTTCAAGATGTCCTGCTCGGTGTCTTTTGCACCCATTGGTCGATGTCCGATGAGGCTTTCCTCATGGACAGGCCATCTGAGGGAGCTCTTCCAGCGCTGGGCATCAGAAGGTGATGACCTCCATCCCTTGGAGCCAGCATATAGAGGGGCTGGAGCACCCTCCTTGGCAAACCCCATTGTTGCTGGATGGTCCTCTTATTAATGTGGAATTCCAGCCACTGGAGATCTTTTGGGAAAGGAAGAAGAGCTCCCCTTGAATGGTGTAGATCTCCATCATGGTCTTCTGATTTGAAAGTGTTGGAGGAGGCTGTGGCACTCCTCTGACAGTTTGTTATGGGTCGGAATGTTCATGTTGGCTGGCCAGTACAGCAGTTATGCAAATCCGCCCTTATTGGCAGCCAATCATGTTGTCAGAATGTAGAGGCTGGGAGTCTTTGGCAGCCCGGAGGATGCTGGGAAATGTAGTTTTATTTTTACTCGTTGTTTTGGGGGCCTTTTAGGTTTTGGGGGAAAGTTTCTTTGCTACAAACGTACCTTGCTTGAGGCCTATTTCTGTTGGCAAGTTTTGTGTTTCTGCGTTGTAAGGTTTCTCTGTTTGAGGTAGTCTTCACATGACGACTGTTCCTTTTATATATATATATATATATATATATATATATAGAGAGAGAGAGAGAGAGAGAGAGAGAGAGAGAGAGAACAAAAATACTTGTTCCCAGCTGTTGGGATTGCTGGGAGTTGAAATCCAAAGCATCTGAGGACCCACAGATTGAGATCCACTGGTCTAGAATGACACCACAGAAACTGTACATTAAATATGAATCCTTCTTACTAAAAAGGGCTTAACAGTGAGGGTCTTCATGGGGCATGATAGTCCCCATGGGCTTCTCTGCTACTGGTATATGAAACATGGGGCCTGCTCAATTTTGTATCTATCTATGCTCCAGAAGTGACTCTTGGGCCTTTTGGAAGTGGTTTTCTGGTAGTTTTGGACCCACTGGTTTTCTGGTAGTCTTGGACCCACTGGGTGACAGTGAGTCAGGACTGTATAGAACTTCTCTGTCCAAAGAATCACTTAAACCCTGTGTAGATTGTGGGATCCCAGACTGACTTCTTTTACTCAGAATCAAATAACAATTCAGCAACGGTTCCAGACTCTTAATAATTTCCAGTTGCTCTTGCTAGGGAAGAACCTTGAAAAGAGTATTTGAGATTATTTTACAAAACCAGGTTTTGTATTTCAGTCGAATACTACTTTGAGCTTCCTGAGCTCAGCTGAGAACGTCTTGCTCTGGAAACTAAAGGAAGTATAACGTTATTGTAGAAGGCATGGCTTGGAAATATGCCTTTTGTTTGGCTCTCAATCACAGAAGCATTAAAGACATACTGTCTGAAAATAAACTTAATATGGTTTGTTTGGCAACTTCCACAAGTCAGCATTTCCACTCTATGGTGATCTAATTGTTTGGTATCTTTAGCGAAATTTACAGAGGTCTCTAAGCGAGCTGTATGAGGTCCCAGGAGAGGACTCTTTCTCTATAGCCAGGCCCGGATTAAGCTCTTTTGGCACCCTAGGCCACGCTTTGGAAGCCCCGCCGGGCATGCGTGGCAGGAGGGAGGGCGCGAGCGCTGCGGCCTCTGCCATGTTCCTGGGTACTGCACATGCGTGACAGTGGCACCCCGGGGGCTTCCCTTCCTTCCTCCTCGGGGGAGGAGGAGGAAGGAAGAGAAGCCCCTGGGACCGCTGCGGCACTCAGGAACATGGCGGGAGGCAGAGGCCGCGCATGCCCGGAAGCGGCCACGGGGCGGGGCTTCCCTTCCTTTCTCTTCAACTCAAGGAAGGAGGGTGCGGCGAGGAAGGGCACCAGGGGCTTCCCTCCGACTCCTCCTTCCTTGACACGAAGGCGGGGGCAGGGGTGATGGTGGGGGGGAGCTATTCCCTCCTCCCTCGCCCCCTCGCAGCGCTCTCCCCCGTCCTCCCTTGAGAGAGAGAGAGAGAGCCATCATGCCGCACGTTGCGGTTTTGTTTGAACGTTTTTTTGGTCCTTGATCTGGTGCCCCCCTAGGCCTGCGCCCATAGGCCATGGCCTAGTGTTGCCTTATGGGTAATCCGGGCATGTCTATAGCTGCATACTGACAAACAGACTTTTTAGGCGTAAGCACCAATCTTGAGGAATAATAAGGCAGGCTCCTTGAAGGGAACTTTACCCAAGACTGCTTCACAGGTAGTCTGCTTCAAAAGTCTTTTCTCTTCTGAATCAATTTTGCAGGTGAGTATCCTTCGCTCCTTGTTAATATGCTCAACTATTGTGGCAATGAGTTGCAGTGTATGGGAGCAGTCTGGCTGATCCGATAGCTCAGTAGCCTTCACACCTTTTCCCCTTGTCCTTCCTGGTGTCTTTTGACTCTTCTATATTGTTTATATTTTCACAAGGTCGTATGGCCACTTTAACTTCCTCACATTGCTCAGTTTAGTTGTCATTTTCAACTAAAGCTGAAAAGCAGTCTACCAACTGCTGCTCTGAGCCAGAGTCAGGGCAGAAGGGGAAGAAAGACAGCTCCATCTTGCCTCCTTGACTTTCCGTCAGCTCAGGGCCCCTCTTGCTGTGTTTAAAATAATTCTATAGAATTATTTATTTAGATAAGTAATTTTATTTGTTTAAATAAATAATGTTATGTATTATTTTATAGAAAGTATGGTGTAATGTAATAATATATGATATAATGTAGTGTTACATTGCATTATAATTTAAAATAATTGTTTAAAATGATTCTATAAAATTATTTATTTAAATAAGTAATTTTATTTTGTTTAAATAAATAATGTTATTATTTTAAAGATAATATAATAATATATAATATAATATAGTGTTACATTGCATTACAATTTGATATAATATGATATAATGTCAATATATTGTATTATGTTATAGTATAATAATTGTAATATAATAATAATAATAATAATAGTATGATTACGGTATGGTATGTGGTATATGCATTTGGTATTGGTGTTGTTGTATTGTAACACAGTATAATACTGCCAATGATAATGTGATACAGTAATTATATCGTGATATTATAATTTATATATATATGTATTACATGCAATATTGTTAGCAATATTTGCGATATGTTGTAATGTTAATTGTTGTTTTTCAGTTTGTTGTGCCGCTCCGGCAATATTGTGATATGTACACTGTAAGCCACTCTGGCAGTATTGTTGTTTGCTGTAAGCCACTCTGAGTCCCCTTCGGGGTTGAGAAGGGCGGCATCTAAAAATAGTAAATAAATAAATAAATAAATAAATATAATGGGGACTTGAATGTTATAAAAGTCAGCAATTTTTGGTTGTTCGGCTGTTGAGGAAGCATTTTCCTCCATGTCCCTCCGGCGCTTCCAGTGCCCCATATTCAACCACTTAACTGCTTCTTATATACCAGTGCTGTCCAACATCTACCGGACCAGGGGCCTGATTGGCGGTCACTGATAACTTGGGGCGCCGAAGGGTCTGGCCCTGCCCCCGCCCCTACCACCCCCTCCCCGGCTCCGCCCCCTCCCCGGCTCCACCCCCCATACTCAATATGCCCAAATGTGAACACTGGTGGATTTGGGGGAAAATAGACCTTGACATTTGGGAGTTGTAGTTGCTGGGATTAGTAGTTCGCCTACAATCAAAGAGTATTCTAAACCCCACCAATGATGGAATTAACCAATCTTCGCACACAGAACTCCCATGACCAACAGGAAATACTGGAAGGCTTTGGTGGGCATTGACCTTGAGTTGTGGAGTTGTAGTTCACCTACATCCAGAGAGCACTGTGGACTCAAATAATGATGGATCTGGACCAAACTTGGCATGAATACTCAATATGCCCAAATGTGAACACAGATGGAGTTGTGGGAAAATAGACCTTGACATTTGAGAGTTACAGTTTCTGGGATTTATAGTTAACATACAATCAAAGAGCATCCTGAACTCTTGCAACAATGGAATTGAACCAAACTTGGCATATTGAACTCTCATTACCAACAGAAAGTACTGAAAGGGTTTGCTTGGGAACTGACCTTGAGTTTTGGAGTTGTAGTTCACCTACATCCAGAGAGCACATGGTTGGATCAGGACCAAACTTGGCATGAATACTCAATATGCCCAAATATGAACAGGAGAAGGAAGGAAGGAGGGGAAGAAGAGAAGGATGGAGGGAGGAAAGGGAGGAGGGAAAGTGATAAGGAAGAAAAGATAAAAGGGTGGCAGGAAAGAAAGGAAGGTGAAAGAGGGGCAAGGAGGGAGGGAGAACAGTTGAAAGGAAGGACGAAAGGGTGGATGGATGGAAGGAAGGAAGGAGAAAGAGAGGAGGAAGAAGGGAGGGAGGGAGGAGGAAAGGGTGGATGGATGGATGGATGGAAGGAAGGAAAGAAGGTGAAAGAGAGGGAGGGAGGAAAGAAGGAAAGGAAGAAAAGAGGAAAGAGTGGAAGGAAAGGAAGGAGGAAGGAGAAAGAGAGGGAAGGGGGAGGAAAGAAGGCCGGGCGGCAGTTGGGGCTCCTGAGGTGGCGGCGGAGGAGGCGGGGAGCGCCGCGAACTGGGCCAGGCTTCGCGGCCGCGGGCCACGCTTCGCAGCCGCGGCCAGGCCCCGCGGCTGCGGCCAAACTTTCGCGGCCGGCCAGCCCTCCACCGGGGTGCGAGTGCGCCTGCGCGAGTGCGCCTGCGCGAGTGGGCCTGCGCTGATGCTTGAGTGCGCCTGCGCCGGCACGAGTGCGCCAGTGCGCCTGCGCCGGCACGAGTGCGCCAGTGTGCCTGCGCCGGCGAGAGTGCGCCTGCGCTGGCGAGAGTGCGCCTGCACTGGCGCGAGTGCGACTGCGCCGTTGCGAGCGCCGATTGGCGGGGAGGGAGGGAGGAGGAAGGAGCCTGCTCCTCCTCCCTGCCCCGCCCAGCCCCGCCTCTCTGTGAAAAAACAAAAAACCAGCCAATTTCTTTTTAAAAGGGTAGGGGGCCGTAGGGAATGGACTGGGGGCCGATGCGGGCCGCGGGCCGCCAGTTGACAGCCCTGTTATATACAACACTGCATATTCAAGTGATCTAATTGTTTTCAGAAGGAGAGAGAAAACATTTGGGTACATTTAAAAAGGAAGGTATCTGTCCTTGAACGGCGCTCCTGGCCGTGTGACTTTTCCCCTTGCACCTTCTGTCTGAAGCAATGCACCTTCGTCTTGAGAGAGCGAGGAGCACAGAATGATGGAGAAAGCTAAAGGTTTGGCACAATCGAAAAGCATTTCCGAAGCAGTGTCAGACAAAGGTATTTTGCTCTTTAAGACAAAGGATAGGATACCATTATTAATTATTATTTATTATTATTTATTTATTTAAAACTTTTATACCCCAACCTTCTCACCTCCGAAGAGGGACTCAGACCGGCAAACAGCAAGTATTCAATGCTAACATGTAAAATCTAAAAACACCATAAATTTACAATAAAATGTACAACAAAATACAATACAATAAATACATTTAAAAAGCCTTTTGCCAAAGTAAAATCAAGTCCAACAATTATCTTCAGTACTATTGTTCAGAAACAGACAAAATGTATTATCTGTAACTTGATGTTCCAACTTGGTATGGTCTTCCCTCACCACGACTGACCATTATTCATGAATAGCAATTTTGGCTGGGCTACAGCTCCCAGGCCCGGATCATTACACTTTGCCACCCTAGGCCACAGTTCGGAATTACGCCCCCCCCCCCCCCCAATTGGCTGCCACCGGCGCCGCTCCAGTACTCCTGCTTCTGCCATGCCTTAGCAGAAGCAGGAAAAGGCAGCGCGGCAGCGGCAGCCAATCGGGGGCGCCTGAGGTGCTAAGCGCCGCCCAGGGCAACCCCCATTGGCTACCACCGCCACGCCAGTCCCTCCTGCTTCTGCTAAGTTAGCAGAAGCAGGAAAAGGTAGTGTGGCGGTGGCAGCCGGCCTGGAACCCATGGCGCGGCCCCCCTGCACTCTCCCCCTCGCTGCGGGGGTATGGATTTGCCGCCGCCCATGGCTGCCGCCCTAGGCCATGGCCTAGGGTGGCCTTATGGATGATCTGGGCCTGACAGTTCCCACGAAGGTCAGATGTTCTCAATAAACTGAACATTTGCAGGAATATTCCAGTCTCTTCTTCCAGTTTATGGCTTTCCAAACCAGGGTGAGATTTCATACCCTTTGAATGGTTGAATAAAGTAAAAATTACATAGAGGATCAAGACATAGGATTAAGCACAGATGTGAGCAAAGCCTTTAGGCCATGAACACTAATGTCAACACCAATAACACCAAACAGTACAAGGATGTAACTTATTCCAACTAAGTTCAAAAACCTAAGACTTTTGGACAGAGGTGTGGCTAAATACACTTACAACAGCCCTCACAGCCATACACTCAAGGAAAATCCAAAACTATAGACAGTTGTTTTGACACCTATATATACACTGCGGAAATTTGGGGGCAGTAACCATGCATTGTTCTGAATTATACCTAATATACTGTATAATAGTTTAGCATGGGCATGATAAAATCTCTTAGAGCAGGTGTATATATACACCAGCACATCCGAAAAACTAGACTCTTTGGCTAAGATCCTACATTGTACTTGTGTAATGCACATCTAAATTTATTTATTTATTTATTTATTATTCGGGCTTCTATGCCGCCGACTCCCTGAGGCTCGCGGCGGCTCACAGGAACCGAAGGTACAACTACACACAAGCAATGCGATAAAACCTCTAAGACAATTAAACAGTTAAAACAGCAAAATACGAAACCCCCAGGTACAGTTCAGAGATTAGATAGCGTGACACCCCAGGACAGCGGCGGCAAAGCGGAACATGGGCAGGACCTACTCACCGAAGGCCTGCTTAAACAAATAAGTTTTGCAGGCGCGTCTAAACGGGAGCAGGTCCTTTATAGCCCGCGTTCCAGCCGGGAGGCCGTTCCACAGCGTAGGAGCTATAACGGAGAACGCCCTCCGGCGAGTAGGTGTCAGTTTAGCCGATTTCGCCGAGGGTATCTCTAACAAATTAGCATCCTCGGAGCGTAGTGATCTCGGGGGACAGTGTGGGGTGAGTCGGTCCCTCAAGTACGCTGGCCCCAGGCCATGCAAGGCCTTAAAGGTAAGAACCAACACCTTGAAGGAGATCCGGTGCTCGATTGGGAGCCAGTGCAGATCCTGCAAAAACAGGTGTGATGTGGCGGCCTGCTGGGGTTCCAGACAGGAGCCGGGCGGCAGTGTTCTGCACCAGCTTGAGCTTCCGGGTCGCCGACAAAGGAAGGCCAACGTAAAGCGCGTTACAGTAATCCAGCCTTGAGATGACCGTAGCTTGGATCACCGTGGCCAGGTCATTCCGGGAGATATAGGGGGCCAGCCTCCGAGCCTGTCGCAGATGAAAAAAAGCAACCTTGCTGACCGCGGAGACCTGGGCCTCCATGGTCAGCTGGGAGTCCAGATGGACCCCCAGGCTCTTAACGGAAGGCGATGGGCATAGCGCCACACCGTCCAGGGTCGGAAGCTGGACATCTACACCACCCGAGCGGCCCGACCACAAGATCTCCGTCTTCGCCGGATTCACCCTCAACCTACTGGCACGCAGCCATCCAGTAACGGCCTCGAGGCAGTGTTGGAAATTATCGGGGACGGATCCCGGCCTGCCCTCCATCCTCAGAATGAGCTGGGTGTCGTCAGCGTACTGGTGGCACTCCAGCCCATAACTCCGCACCAGCTGTGCAAGCGGCTGCATGTAGATGTTGAATAACAGAGGGGAGAGAATGGCCCCCTGAGGAACTCTGCAAACTAATGAGGAGCCCTCGGAGACCACCTCGCCCCTCCTCACACGCTGAGACCGCTGGTGGAGGAAGGAGGTCAGCCATTTAAGAACTGTCCCCCTCACTCCAGCCATGGCCAGGCGGTGGATCAGTAGATTGTGGTCGACCGTGTCAAACGCTGCCGTGAGGTCATAATTTACAAAGTTACATTATGGTTATCCCAGTGAATCAAATGCACACCAGTTATAGACCATTCAAGAAGACACAACTTCATAGAGGGAGCCCATTGGCCAGTTCAAACTTGAGTAGATACATACAGACGATTCCTGAGTTACAAGTCATTACATTGGAATGTCCAGCTGATTTGTTGACTCAGGTCTAGTTGGTACTAACAGTAGGATTTAGGCCTATTCGCATATGCAATAAAAACTCATTTTCTCTATTGCACATTGATCAAATACTAAAATCAGACAACACACATGGAAAGGAGTGTATATACAGGCATACAATAAAATCAGGATTCTATTCAAAATGAGTTAAATAATGGTGGTGAGGTTTTTCTTCTTTAATGCAGAAAAGATTGATCCAAATACAAAGAAAATACTACGCGTTGTGAAAAAGAATGCAAGAAGCTTTTAAAGAGTTGCTGGCATTTTGCGAATAAATCATCTATGCTCTGAAAGACGTAATAAAGGTCATCGCATGAATAACTATGGCTTTATCCAGAAGTTAACTGCTGTGATTTATTTTGATGCTGAAATTGCAAGTGCATTGATTTGAGCATCCTGAAATATTTTCAGGTTGCTTCTGTGAGGTTTCAAGAACATTGTTTCTATGTAGATTTCCCCCTCATACTATTTTACAAACGGGCAATTAAATTTCAGCACCGTAGGATGGAGCTGGGGTGGGGCAGAGATGGAAATGAACTCTGAGCATTTTATAGGTTTGTAGAAAACTTTGCATGTATAAAGCGGTCACAGTGTCACGGGTAGGAACCCAAACAGGGCTTCCTGAGAGCAGGGTGACATGGAAGGTGGCCTTAGAACAGGGGCGGTCCTACCTATCCCGGCGGGGTAAGCAAAAATTATTTTTGCGCCCCTCCAGTGGTTCCCGAGCGCAAGTCAGGCTCTGGAGCCAGTGCGCTTGCGTGAATCTCCACGCATGCGCACTGGCTCCCGGGCACGCCTCCAGCTTTGTAGCCAGTGCGCATATGCGAATCTCTGCGCCTGCGCACTGGCTCCCGAGCGCGAGTCCCGCTCTGGAGCCAGTGCGCATGCGGGGAGATTGTAAACTTAAGCTAAAGAATATAACAGCTGTAGTATGGCAAAATATATTTATATATTCAAGCAACTGTAAAGAGTTCCCCCCATGGCATCATACTCTCTTCATAGCACAATATAGTAAGGTATTCAAAATAACAGTATGATACAAAATATTCTATTCCTACATTCAACAAATAATAGCATCAATCGTTTCCATGTATATGCAGTTCGCTCTATGCAATTTAAGAATATACCGCTTTCAGTATATCAGCTCAATGCTGAGTCCTGTATAGGCAAACTGGTCCCAGATGGTGGTACTCGGAGACCCCTCCTTGCCTTCTCAGATCCTCCCGTGATTTCACTCCTGAACTTCTTTCCTACGCCTCCCATCCAAAGCATTTGCCCTCATCGTTTTCCTGCTCCCCTGTCTTGTGCACTCATTGAACAATACGGCTTGACCGGCTGCCAAACACAAGCCGCTACGTCGCAAAAGTTTTACTGAGAGACGGCGTTGATTGCTTTGCGGCGCGTCCCAGCAACGGCTTGGAATACGGCCGGGCGCAATTTGTTTTGGTTTGCCGCGGGAGTTTGACACGAAAGTGTGGTGATATATCTCCTTTCAACCTTAAAGAATATATTATTTTGAGAAATGTGGACACCAGGACAGTGAGTACCACCATCTGGGACCAGTTTGCCTATACAGGACTCAGCATTGAGCTGATATACTGAAAGCGGTATATTCTTAAATTGCATAGAGCGAACTGCATATACATGGAAACGATTGATGCTATTATTTGTTGAATGTAGGAATAGAATATTTTGTATCATACTGTTATTTTGAATACCTTACTATATTGTGCTATGAAGAGAGTATGATGCCATGGGGGGAACTCTTTACAGTTGCTTGAATATATAAATATATTTTGCCATACTACAGCTGTTATATTCTTTAGCTTAAGTTTACAGTGTACTGTGACACTAGATAGGTGTATTTTTGTTGTTCTTGCATGCGGGGAGATTAGCACATGCGCAGAAGCTCCTTCAGGTGCTACAGTGCCTGTAGGAGCTGTTGCACATGCGCGAAAATCTCTGCGCATGCGCACTAACCCCAAAGCTGGAGGCGCACTCTAGATCCAGTGCACATGCGCGGAGATTTTCGTGCATGCGCAGCAGCTCCTACAGGCACCTGTAGGAGCTGCTGCGCATGTACGAAAATCTCCGCACATGCGCAGGTGCGGCCGGTGTGGCCAGCGGGGCAGGGCGAAGCGAAGGCGGCGCGGCGGCGCCCCTCCCTGGTAGTTGCCGTAACAGAGAGACTGCCCCTGCCTTGGAACTAGGAATATAAGGAATGTTTATTAAGATTCTCATCCTCCATTGGGGAAAAAATCTTAAGTGTACACTGAAATGATTAAATGAGATAAAAAAGTTCTATTCAGGGAAAAATTCAGTTGCATCCAAAGCTGAAAACATTTTTCTCTAATAAAACGTATTTTGCACAGGTGTATTTTGTATGAAAAATACTTACACAGGGATATGGAAAAAATCTTTCCCCTAAATATTTGGGGTGAGGGGAGTCTGTGCAGAAAACACTGGGCAAGGCAGATCATGTGTTTTATGCTCTCCAAAACAGGACTATTTCCCATAGAAACCACTGTGCTTTCTGCAAACATTTGATGTGCAGAAAAGTCATGTGTTTTGGTATAAAAACTGCTCTTTCAAACCTATGCAGAAACCACATGTAAATCCATAATTTGGAGGCTGTCCAGACTTTGAACCGGTGCTTGGCCGCTGTGTCGGACTGGATGAGGGCTAGCAAATTGAAACTTAATCCAGACAAGACAGAGGTCCTCCTGGTCAGTCGAAAGGCCGAACAGGGCATAGGGTTACAGCCTGTGTTGGATGGGGTCACACTCCCCCTGAAGACGCCGGTTCGCAGCTTGGGAGTGACCCTGGACTCATCGCTGAGCCTGGAACCCCAGGTCTCAGCAGTGGCCGGGGGAGCTTTTGCACAGTTAAGACTCGTGCGCCAGCTGCGCCCGTACCTTGGGAAGTCTGATCTGGCTACGGTCGTCCACGCTCTGGTCACATCCCGAATAGATTACTGCAACGCACTCTACGTGGGGCTGCCTTTGAAGACAGTTTGGATACTGCAATTATTCCAACAGGCAGCAGCCAGATTACTAACGGGAGCTACATACAGGGAGCATACCACCCCCCTGTTGTGTCAGCTCCACTGGCTGCCTGTCCACTTCCGAGCTCAATTCAAAGTGCTGGTTTTGACCTTTAAAGCTCTATATGGTTCTGGCCCAGCTTACTTGTCCGAGTGCATCAACCACTATGTCCCATCCTGAACCTTAGGATCATCCGGGGAGGCCCTGCTCTCACTCCCGCCTACATCTCAAATGCGGTTGGTGGGGACGAGGGATAGGGCCTTCTCGGTGGTGGCTCCCCGTCTGTGGAACGCACTCCCTATTGGTATCCGCTTCATCCCTCCTGGCGTTCAGAAAAAAAGTGAAATCTTGGTTATGGGACCAAGCGTTTGCACATTTACACGATACGGCACTTTAGATTGGTTAGATGGCAAACTGGTGGACAAGACCTAATGCTTATGGATGGAATACTGTTTTAACTGTTCTGAATGTATATGATGTATTTTAATGTTAATTGTATTTTTAATGTATTTTAATTCTAGCTGTATTTCAATGTATTTTATTCTTAACTGTTTGCTTTTATTATATGTATACTGTGTGGCATCGAATCATTGCCGTTGTTAGGCCGCTCTGAGTCCCCCTTCGGGGGTTGAGAAGAAGCGGGGTAGAAATGGTGGAAATAAATAAATAAATAAATAAATAACACTGATTTTTGTATCCTTCCTTTCACCTTGCTCTGAAGAAGGATGCTTTGCACAGGAGCAGTTCAAGGGTAAAGCGTTCTGTTTAAGCACGTAAGTGTGTTAATATATTTCTGCATGAAAAGGTCTAAAGCAGTGGTTCCCAAACTTTTTTGGCCTACCGCCCCCTTTCCAGAAAAATTTTTACACACCGCCCCCCTAGAATTTTTAATTTTTTTTTAATTTTTTTAATAAAATTAAACAGAAAGATATATGTATTAATATTTCTACCTTTTTCGTAAAATATAATAAAGAAAGTTGTAAAGTAGAAACATTGAAGTTTGAAATTATGAAACTATTTATTGAACTTAAAATAGAAAAGTAATGCAAAAAAAGCTAAAACATTCGAAATCATCTGAATGAGAAGGATGAGCCTGGCCTGCTGCTGCCACTCTAGGAATCCTTGGCTCTATTTTCATCAACAGTAATCTCTAATCACTGCAATTGACTATTTCCAATCGGTGAGGAGGGAAGGAGAGAGAGACAGACACCAGAGATGGATGGTAGCCTGTCACCTGGCTCACACCACCGCCCCCACCACCCCCTTACAGGCGTTCAGCGCCCCCCAAATTCTCCTGGGCCTTCCAGCACCCCCCTAGATTGCCCCACCACCCACCAGGGGGTGGTACCGCCCACTTTGGGAACCACTGGTCTAAATGCTTCTAAAGCACTTACTTACCAAATTATTATTATTATTATTATCCCTCTGCTTGGCAATAAGGAGGAGGATTCAATTCAGGAGGTAAATAAGAAGTATTGAGAGAGACAACAAGATGGATGGTAGCCTGTCCCTGGCTCACGATATTAAATCCCACTGTCTCCCACTGACATTCCTCACAGGGGTTCAGTGTCCCCATCTGGTGTCAAGGCATGTCCACTGCAGGTCATCTCAAACTGCGAAAATATATCTTGTGCTGACTCATGAATTGCTATTCAAAATGCAATAATCTGACAGGAACCACTGGTCTAAATGCTTCTAAAGCACTTACTTACCAAATTATTATTATTATTATTATTATTATGATCCCTTGGTTGGCAAGAGGAGGAGGAGGGAGCAGGAGGAGGGAAGAAGAGAGAGAGAGACACACAGAGATGGCTGGTAGCCTGTCCCCTGGCTCACGCCACTGCCCCCACTGCCCCCTTACAGGGGTTCAGTGTCCCCCAAATTCTCCCAGGCCTTCCAGCGTCCCCCTAGATCACCCCACCGCCCACCAGAGGGTGGTACCGCCCACTTTGGGAGCCACTGGTCTAAAAGAATCCTCCAGCAACCATGAGACATAAACGCCTTGTATAAGCTTTTGTTCTGTGACTGTCTATTAAAATTCGCTATTTGCTAAATACACATTTTTCTTATGTTTATGAAGTACAGACGATTTTCACAAAACACACTGTGACAAAAGCTAGATAACCACAAGGCACACAGCAAATAAAAGAAGCATGTGTACCAACTGCCAGAGGCAAACTAGACAATAAGTTGAAGTGTCAAAATTTCAAGGGTTTTCTGCTACCTTGTGTAACTTTCTTAGTATGGGGAAGAAAAAGTAAGTTTTTCTTTCTTTCTTTCGGTTTCTCTTCTCTTTGTTCTGTCTCTTTCCCTTGTTACACAGTCAAATTTACTTTTTCTTTTTCTTATGTTTGGATTTGAATGAGCTCCTTACCGTCTTGGGGGGGAAATTAAGAAAAAAACTCCTCCAATACGTGCCTTGAACAAATGTATTTATCTATGCCAAATATTTCAACCCTTCTTTCATCACCAAATAACCTGGAGAACAAGGGTGGGAATCATCTGCTTGATTCTTATGTTGCCGTTTTCTTCCAATCTCATTTTCTTTCTTTGCATGAAAAGGTGTGTGCAGTTATGACACACTTTGAATTTGTTTCACGTGTATTTTGATGCATGTGCTTTGTACAGATTGCCTAAAAGACAGTCCTGTGCATTTCCTCATACATTGTGAACTGTATGCATATTCTTTCCCAGATCTGAATTGTATTTATTCTTACTTACAATTTTTCTCCGAGCTAGAATTCAAGGCGGCTTTGAGAGTACACACACACACACGCACACAGAGAGAGAGAGAGAGAGAGAGAGAGAGAGAGAGAGAGAGAGAGAGAGAGAGCAGAGTGTCATTTATCCAACATAAATGGGCTGGCAGAACGTTGGATAAGCGAAAATGTTGGATAATAAGGAGACATTAAGGAAAAGCCTATTAAACGTCAAATTATGGTATGATTTTACAAATTAAGCACCAAAACATCATGTTTTACACCAAATGTACAGAAAAAGCAGTTCAATACACGGTAATGTTATGTTGTAATTGCTGTATTTACTAATTTAGCACCAAAACATCACAATGTATTGAAACAGCTGTGGATCCAGGCAGGAGGCAGACTGCGTTGGATAATACAGAAAGTTGGATAAGCAAAACTCTGCTGTATATATATGACTCTCTCTCTCTCTCTCTCTCTATATATATATATATATATATACACACACACACATACACACACATATATAAATGCAACTAACCCAACACATAAGACAACATGTACAAAACATTGTTTTAAAAGTGCAATAAAGCTATCTATTGCTTTAAAGCACTGGTTCTCAACCTGGGGGTCGCGACCCTCAAGGGGGTCACCAGGCCATTTTCTGGGGGGTCATGAAGCCGCCTCTGTTGGCTCCGCCCCTTCTGCCACTCCAAAATAGCTGCTGGCTCCTGTACGAGGCGAGGGGCGAGCACAAGGCTTCCCGCATGGCCAAGGCCATCCAGGGAGCCTTTCTGTTGGTCATGGTAGTCCTATATGCCAAGATTGGTTCAATTACATCATTGGTGGAGCTCAGAATGCTCTTTGATGCCTGGTGAACTACAAATCCACACAGCTGCAATTCCCAAAGGTCAGGGTCTATTTCCCCCAAACCCCGCCAGTGTTCAAATTTGGGCATATTGAGTATTTGTGCCAAGTTTGGTCCAGATCCATAGTCATTTGGGTTCACAGTGCTCTCTGGATATAGGTAAACTACATGTCCCCTAAATTAATGTCAATTCCTCCCAACCCCCTGCAGTATTTTCTCTTCGTCATGGGGGTACTGTGTGCCACGTTTGGTGCAGGAATATAATTTGTGGGGGTCTCATTGGGCTGTGGAATTCAGAGCTGAATTGGTTGAAGGTACTTCAAATCCCTTCACCCATTGTCCATACTCCCTCAAACATGTTTTAATCATTAATCACTATGCTTTAATTATGCAGCACCTCACATCCTGCTTTGCAACAGCTGCAGAGCTGTTTGGGCTGGAAGTCAGCCTGAAGAAAACCGAAGTCCTCTACCAGCCCACACCACAGGAAGAACACCATCATCCTCACATCAGCATAGGCACATCTGTGCTTAAGTCCGTTCAGCAGTTGACCTACCTGGGAAGCATCATCTCTTCAGATGCCAAGATTGACAAAGAGATAGATCACAGATTAGCAAAGGCATAGAGTGCATTCGGAAGGCTTCACAAAAGAGTCTTGAGCAACAAGAACCTGAGACAAAGTACCAAAATCAGTGTGTACAGAGCTATCGTACTGTCTATTCTCCTCTATGGGTCTGAAACATGGGTCACCTATTGCCAACACCTACGACTCCTCGAACGCTTTCATCAGCGCTGTCTTCGCACAATCCTAAATATACACTGGACCGACTATGTGACGAATGTTGCTGTCCTTGAGCAAGCAGGGATCACCAGCATTGAGGCCATGCTATTGAGAACACCGCTGCATTGGGCAGGGCACGTCTCTAGGATGGAGGACCACCGCCTCCCAAAGATACTACTTTATGGTGAACTAGCCACGGGTCAGCGCAAGAGAGGTGCCCCCAAAAAGAGATATAAGGACTCCCTGAAACAGCATCTCAGGCTCAGCCAGATTGATCACCAACAATGGTCCACCCTGGCCTCACATCGGGAGGCATGGAGACGCACTATCCACAATGCTGCGGCCTCTTTCGAGAAGACACGCCGAATGGGTCTCGAAGAGAAACGACAACGCAGAAAGAACCGCAACTGGGAAACAACATCCCCCAAGGAGACTTTCTGCTGTGCTTTCTGCAACTGAACTTGCCTATCTCAGATTGGCCTTTTTAGTCATCAACGCGCTTGTAAAAAGCGTGGGATGAGTCCTTCCTAAGAATCTTCGTTCGCGAGGTAATGCCGAGAGAGAGAGAGAGAGAGAGAGAGAGAGAGAGAGAGAAATGCTTTAATTATGTTCAATTTGTAACCATGAAAATACATCCTGCATATCAGATATTTACATTACAATTCATAACAGTAGTAGTTATGACGTAGCAACAAAAATATGGTTGGGGGTCGCCACAACATGAAGAACTGTACTTGGGGGTCACGGCATTAGAAAGGTTGAGAACCACTGCTTTAAAGCATGAAAAGCAGAAATAGCCATTTCTTTTCCTTTGGGAACATCCCATTTTCACAAGCTTCTTGGTATAAAAATTTCTTTTTTCTAACTGAAGGACTGATACCAAGGAGGAAGCTGACCTCGATGCCTTCGGTAGAGGAATCCCAGAGCCAGAAATCTCCACCCAAACCCCTGTGAGAATTCCCCTAATCTTTTGTCTTGGGGAAGCTTCGGTTAGCCTGTTTCTGGGCCACAAAAGGTTTTGCCAGTTATAGCTGACAATTTCAGTTGTGTCCACAGATGGATTTGGGCACAGCTGAGTGGCTTTAACAAGCGATCGAACTCCATCTCTGGGGGTAGCTGGCTGTTTGAGGCAAGGGGTGCTTCAAGGGGAAAAAATAAGGCACATTTAAATATAATTGTTGAAATGGAAGCACCACTACTGTTGGTTAACCTCAAGTGAAGAACACTTAAGTCTGGATATCAGGTATCGCCACAAAAATATCCTCTCTTTAGCTTCAAACATGAGCTTCCAAGACAACCATCTCTTTGAACCAGTTGAAGTTTCTGAGCACTCTTCAGAGGCAGCCCCATGTAGAGCATATTATAGTAATCCAGACAGGATGTAACTAAGATGTGTACCACTGTGGCCAGTAGGCATGGTTTTGAACCCAAAAATGGTGATTCCAAAATCAAATTGGGGGGTTGATTAGTAAAGAAAGACTTACAAAAAATTTCCAAAAATTTCTAAATGTAACTTAATTACTAACGAAATTCATTAGTAGTTCGTATGCCAGCGCATGCGCATTCCAGATGGTTTTGGCCTACAACTCCCAGAAATCCTAACAGCTGGTAAATTGGCTGGGATTTCTGGGAGTTGTAGGCCAAAACTTGAATAAATCTCACTGAATTCTAGATGGGACTCTCCAAATAGGAAGGAGGGAGGGAAGGAGGGAGGGAGGGGGTATTCTATTCTTGGAAGCAGCAAAAAAAGGAGGTGGAGCCCCCCCCCCCTCGCTCCTCGCTGCCTCTCTCTCACCCCGATCCTGAGGGAGCGAGGGGGCCCAAGTTTGCCCAGGCTGAGAGGAAAAGCTGAAGAGGCCTGAGGCTGTGAGGAATGGTGGGAGTTGAAGTCCAAAACACCTACCTGGAGGGCTGAAGTTGTTGGGGCCCCGGGGAAGAGAAGGGAGGGGGGCAAGGCAGAGCAATGGGGAAGAGAAGGGGAGTTGGAGATGGGGGCAAGACCAAGCAGGAAAGAGGAGGACTACACTTTCCAGAATGCATTGCCTAGCAGCAGCATCACTTCCAGTTCCCCATAGAAATGCGGGAAAAAGAAGAAGCTGAATGAAGGCGGGAAGGAAATGAGGGGGAGAAGACAGGGAGAAGTGAGTACGTAGTACAATAATCAAGAATTAATTACGATCATAACGCAAATTGTTGGCCTCAAGGACCGTAAAAGAAAGTCTACTTCCTGGTTAGCTGCCGTGATGCGTATAAACTAGAAAGTCCCATTACATACGAATCACTTACGATTTCTTTTGATTTTCATAACTTTTTTCTCATGCCTAGTGGCCAGATCTGGTTTCTAAAAAAATTGCCACACTTGGCTCAAAGGTCACCTCCGACACCTGGGCCTTCAGGTTCAGTGCCAAGTCCTTGAGGATCCCCAAACTGCTGAGCTGTGTCTTGGGGGAGTGTAACTCTAACCAGCACAGGCTGGATCTCTATTCCCCGATCTGCCTTCCTACTGACCAGAAGTACCTCTGTCTTGTCTGTATTAAGTTTCAATTTGTTTGCCGTCATCCAGTCCATCACTGATTACAGCCATTGGTTTAGGGTCAGGACTGTTTACTTGGCATTTGGTGGAAAAAATAGTAGAGTTGGGTGTTGTAAGGGGTCAGGGTTGGCCCGTTGGTCAGTCACCACTGACCGTTCCTTTTTTGGTGTGGCAGGGCAGGCTATCCCACCATGCCGCCAAATATGTCAGGGTTCGGAGCCCTTGACCCTTACAGTAAATATGCTGCCACCAAATAATGTAATGAAGTATATAAGGAAGGCTTCCAGACTCCTTATGTTAACCGTGGCAGGGCAGGCCTACTTTGCAAATCTTACCACTGCCACTAACATGTAAGGAACGAAACTCTGGGCAGTAAGGCTTTCTTCCCACTGTGGTAGGGTGAGTACTTTCCCTTTGAGCCCCACCAACAGATGTTCAAGCTGCCTCCAGTGACTATATTTGCTGCCACCAACTGTATCAGATCAGCCACCGATGTGAGGGTTTGTTCTTTTAAGGCTTGTGTTTTAAAAAGAACGACATTGAGAGGTGTTGTAAAAAAGATGTTCAACAGTTTATTTTACAGCAGAGTTCAGAGCTTAGTTGGTTGCAAACAAGTCTCCTAAGAGGTACAAATCTTGCGGTTACAACGTTTCAACAATAGGGTACAGTTTCCACTGTACTTCCTAACACAGAACCAAGCAGTCCTAATAACTACAGTAACTGCTCCAGCAGGTAAATAGCCAACTATAGGCTTTACCTATCTATTAAGTTAGTTTTCTACTCTAACTTGGACAAAGTTTGTCTTTCACCTGGGTTTCTCAAACCCCTAACCGAACTGCTTTCTAAAAGCTCCGAAAGACAGCTTCCCTCCCACCAACCGACAAAACCAACCGACTTATTTTTAAAAACTGAAAGTTCTAAAACAGGTGCAGCTCTAACTTCCGTCTCCATGGCAACAGCCTTCACAGGGGCCTGCTGCTCCAACATTCCCCGCCAACCCTCTATGGTTTGTTAAGCATTTTACCATCAAACGTATAGGCAAATAAGCAATAACAAACTATACATTTATCTTGCAACAAAACAACACGACTTCATCACAGGTGTCACCCGCATATAGGTGGCACCATACTCCAAAACTCCAGATGACCTCTCCCTGGCAGTTTCATGCATGGGGACAAAATGGGACCCCGAGGAACCCCACAGATAAATGGCCAGGGGCTCTAACAGGAGACTCCCAGCACCACCTTCTGGATACAGCCCTCCAGGAAGGACCGGAACCATTGTAAAACAGTGCTTCCCATTCCCACAGGATGAACCAGAAGGATACCGTGGTAAATGGCATTGAAAGCCGCTGAGAGGTCCAGGAGAGACAACAGCGACAGAGTCCCCCTATCTAGCTCTCTTCGTAAGTCATCCACCAAGGTGACCATAAACAGGGTTTCCTTGGAAACATTTGTTCAGAGGGAATTTGACTTTCTTTTTGGATGACTTACCCACAGTGAGTTTCCATGGCCAAGCAGGGATTCAGACCATGGTCTCCAGAGTCATAGTTCAGTTGTCAAAATATTACACCACGGTGAGTGTTGTTCATTACAACATGCAATATTGCATCCCTTAGTAGCTTTTGAGTAGTTTTTGAGTAGCTTTTGTCCAAACAGCTATTTTTTAAAAAACCAGACACACAAAAACTCTTGATTTCACTCCACCTACAAAACCCTCAGTACCTGCACATTCAGCCACGTTCGTCTCAAGACTAGACTACTGTAACGCCCTTTACATTGGCCTGCCCTTGTCTGTGATCTGGAAACTTAAGCTCGTCCAGAATGCCACTGCATGACTCCTCGTTGGGGCTACAGCAAAAGGTCATATCACTCCCATCCTTCAGCAGCTTCATTGGCTTCTGGTCGAGCACCGGATCACTTTCAAGGTGATGGTGTTAACTTTTTTAAAAAATTTTGTTTTTATTTGGTTTTTTGTCAGGGTTGGGTAATGGGTAGGTATTTGCATTTACAGACATGTAATGAAACAAATCTATCTATGACAATACCGGACATAAGGGTATTAGGATGGGGGTAGGGGTGGGGAGTGTGGGTGGTGGGTAAGGGTTTGGGTTTAGGACTTCCCGAGGGTTAGTCCGAGAGAATTCTATCTAAATTGTAACATTTATTCCTGTGTAATAAAGTAGAATTTGTAGTGACTCAGATTACAATTCATTGAAGTCTATTCTGATGTTGTTTCCTTTGTTTTGTAGATATTTTCCAAAGTCCGTCCAGTCCGTTCCTTTTTTCCCATTATTAAGTCTTTGTCTCAGGGAGTCCATCTGTATTATATCCATTACTTTCAGAGTCCATTCTTCCACATTCGGTATTTTGCTCATCCTCCAGTGCCTGGCCAGTGTTATCCGGGCACACATACTTAATATAAAGAAAACTTTATCTTGATTGGGGTTTAATCCCTTCATTGTCATACCCAGCAGATAGCCTTGCGGGCTCAAGTCAAATTTAACATTCAATATTTTTTGCATTTCATTATGCACATTTTCCCAAAATCTCCTTACTCTTTTGCAGTGCCACCATTGGTGCATGAAAGTTCCTACTTCTTTGCTGCATTTCCAGCATCTGTTGGATATTTGATTACCGAATTTTGCAATTTTAGACGGATACAGGTACCAGCGGTACTGCATCTTGAACCAGTTTTCAGCTACTTCTGTAGCTGGGCTAACCCTAAGTTTCTTGTGCCAAATTTCCTCCCACTGTTGGAGCAGGATGGAGTGGCCTAGGTCTTGTGCCCACTTTATGTGACACTCTTTAACTTGTTCCTCCTCCGTACTCCATCTGAGGAGGATTTTGTGCTGATAATTCGTTTTGGTCTTTTGACTACTGGCTCCCATATCTGATCTTCCATGAAGCCCGTTTTCTTATCAGTTTTGAACCTTTCATGCACCTGGTGATACTGGAACCATGACATATCTGGGTGCTCCTGCCTGTTTTCCTCCAATGTCTTTAGATCTCTGCTTCCTGTACTGGTTTTTTTTAATAGTTGCCTATATGTTAGCCAATTTTTAGGGTCTACTAACTCTTTTGTGAGCTGCCTCCACCGGGATATCCATGGTATTTGTCTAAAAAGCCTGCCTTTTTATGCTTCTCCCATATTTTTATCAATGCTGCCCGAACGAAGTGTTGGCTAAAGTTTTTTTTCCAGTTTCCTTTTATCATACATCAGATAAGCATGCCACCCCTCAGAGATCATGACCTTCTAATGTAGCAATTTGGGAGTTTTGGGGAAGGCCCAATCCTAATCGCCAAATTACAAGCCTCATAATAGCATCTGATATCAGGTAGTCCTAAGCCTCCCCTTCCCTTCTCATCCGACATCTGTTTTTGGCTTATTTGTGCTTTTTTGTTTTTCCAGATAAACCTTCTTATTTCTGTGTCCCATTTTTTAAACAAAAAGTCATTTCTAATAATAGGACCGCCTGAAAAGGAAGAGGAGTCTCGGGAGCACCGACATTTTTATCGTTGCTATTCTTCCCAGAAGTGAAATGTTTTTATGTTTCCATTTTTCCAAATCTTTTGTTACTTCCTTCCATACCTGTTCGTAATTGTTTTTTAACAATTGTGTATTGTTTGGTGATGGTTCAAAACCATCCATCTGAGGGACATCTACTCTGAAGATCTGAATTTCAAAGTGCCTAGCCATTTTCTGTGGTGGCACCATCCATTTGGAATACTTTGCCAACCGAAGTTTGTGCCTTGCAAGATTTGTCATCCTTTCGCAGGGCATGCAAAATCTATTTCGGTTGGCATTTGACTGTTGAAATCTGTAACATTGTTTTAGCTTAATTCGTGGTTTTATTGTGTTTTATGTGGATTGTGAACCGCTCCGAGCCCTTGGGGAGTGGCGGCATACAAAACCAAATAATCCATCTATCTATGTATATAATAAAAATCAGTGTTTGCGGGCGGTGGGTGGGTGGTGCGACCGAGCGAATATGTGCCAGCGTTTCGATTGGCTGCAACTGTGGGATTATTTGCATAAATGGCTGTGACTGGCCAGCCTTCCAACATTCCAACACAGCACAGAGAGGAAAAGTGAGGGCCTGAGGCAGGCATAAATGGCTGGAGCTGAAGTTAGCCAGTTGACAGTTTTTCCTGTTGGAAATGGAATGTTCAGTCCCTTCACCCAAGACACTTCTAAGGTGACTCAGAGGGAAAGCAAAAGGCCTCAGGCAGTCAGCCACTGCGGCCCACAGCAATGACGGATCAGGACCAAACATGGCAAACAAGGGACCAATGGCCCACTTCACAACCTGGTGTGGTTTAGGGCAGGATGGGTCACGAATGATGGGATTTGCAGTACCTTCACCTCATTCACTTCCCAAACAACACTGCAGCCCCTATAAAACACAGACCAGGCCCAAAATTGACAACAAGGCTTCCTTAACTTGATTTTCCTGACTAGGCCTCAGCTCATGGGATATTGTTAGGCTTCCTCAACTTGATTTTCCTGACTAGGCCCCCAAAAATGGCAGAACAAGACCAAACTTGGCACACAGCCCCCCCCCCCCCCAAGATGCACCCTACATCCTGGTGCAGTTTGAGGGAGGATGGGGGGACTTGCTGGATGATGGGACTTGCAGTACCTTAATTCACTTCCTTAGAGCACTGTGGCCCACATCAATGATGAACTATGGCACACAATGCCTTCCTCAAATAACCCGGGCACCGCCGGGTCCCCAAGCTAGTAAATAAATAAATATGCCCACATTTTCTTCTGTAGCCTCTCTCAAAGTGATTCTTACCAAATGAACAAAAATGGAGACATTTGAGTTTGCTATGGATGCTGGTGGTAAATCGGCCCCTGGGGTAAACTGGTCCCTGCACTGCATAACTTCTCTTGACTCAGGTTATTGAACTGCATTCAGTGACTCTACACTGATCATATAATGCAGTTACAAACTGTATTATATGACAGTGTAAATGGGGCATCGAACTGACCAATCCAAAAATATAGAAGGGTCTTCTTTGTTCACAGAAGGCAATAGGATCCAGCAGCAGAAATCAAGAAGCCATGGAAAAGGGAATGGGAAAATTAGCTTTGCCCGTTGCCTACTGTGATGACCTGGCCTTAAAATTATTAGGCACACTACCACCAACCTAAAGTTTACTCTTTAGGATTTTCTTTTAAAATAATATTTCAGCTAGGCTTCTTTTTAAAACACAAACGGAGAGGAATCTGAGGTAAAATCTTTCCCCCTTTCCTGGAACGGGAACTGGCACACTCAGATGCAAAGAGGCACAATGGAGGCTTTTCTTAAAAGTTAACAAACAAACTTTTATTAACTTAACAGGCTTTTGAAAGGCACAGAGCATAATGGTTTTCAAGTGACAATAGCGTAATGGTTAACAGAAATGTACTAGAGCGTGTTGGTTACTATATATTACTTTCTTAGATCTTAGTTACAACACTAGACAGTTCTAAACTTGTCTATCTAACCTTCCTCACTGTAATGCCGCTGACTAGTTGTGAGTAGTTGTCCACTAGCTAAACTAGTAACTCCCTGAGCTAACACTCAGTCTTTCTAGAAGCACCCTAGCTACTAACTCTCTTCCCCAGAGTTATCCTGTAGCTGGCTTACTCAGAAAAGTGAGCTAATCTCTAAGCCCTAGAGATCCCCAAAAAGCCTGTGACTGACTGCCTGTCAGCTCTCCCACAGCACTTTTCCAGTCAGCTTTCAAGACACCTGTCTCTCTCTGACCGCTCACTCTCGGCTCTGTCCAGAGACTCCTCTCTCTCTCTCTGAGTTCTGACAAGAGACTGCCAAATAAGCCACACTCTTTCCCTCCTAAGCAGCTTGGCTCCTCCCCTCAGCTCTGAGCCAATCTCAGGCAGCTCTCCCTCCCAGAGAAGGATCCAAGCCACTCCCCCTTTCCAGGCTATCCTGTTTAACCATGGATGCCAAACAACTATGCTGGTCTCGGCCTAGCACAGAATGGGTGAGTCCTCACACCTACCCACTCCTGCTCAATTTTTTGTCACACGCTGTTCCAGAGGATTTTTAAAACTTTTTACAAAACCTGTTACAGGGGGGAAATTGCCAAAATTACATTCCAGCTCCTTTTCTCCAGTGCAAATGAAATTCTACTGAAAACTTCCCTGGTTCATCCCTTTGACTTGTCTTTCACATCATTATTCTGAGTAAAGTTACAAAACGATTACGTAGCACTAGGCATTCCTCATGACAAGTAGAGTAAAATACCGGGGGAATTCAGCATAAATCTTTGATTGAATCCCAAGAAATGGGAGAGATGCACCAGATGTTCAGATGAAATCATGAGGTTTGTTGTTGCCACCAGAGATAATTATGATGGTGATGCAGATCATAATAGTTATGATGATAACATACTGCAACGACATCAGAGTTTGTCACTGTGCTCATATAATTTCTCCTTCTCTCATGGGGACTGAATTATCATAATATATCAGCTGCGTTTCACATCTGCCCATTGAAAGGAGAAATAAAACAAAATTTCCTCCTGTGTCAATTTTGCTGAGTAAAACATTTCACATTTCACATCTTTTGGCTTGTGGGCCGCTTGTCATATTTGAGCGTAGTTCTTATATACGGTGAACAAAGTATGGAAACGGCTTCTGCGAGGAGCAAACCTGCATCTCTGGGATATGGGTGTGTATATATATATATGTATTATATGTCAGATACGGCGATGCTCTCTCGGAGCCCTTTCTCATAACTAATGGAGTGAAACAAGGTTGTGTTCTTGCACCAACCCTATTGACAATCTTCTTCAGCATGATGCTCCAAAGGAATACGGCAGACCTCGAAGAAGAAGGCGGCATATATATACGCTATCGTACTGATGGCAGCTTGTTCAACTTAAGCCGTCTGAGGGCTCGCACTGAGACTCTAAACTATCTAGTCCGTGAGCTGCTTTTTGGTGACGATGCTGCCCTCGTCGCCCATTCAGAAGCAGCGCTGCAGCGCCTCACATCCTGCTTTGCAACAGCTGCAGAGCTGTTTGGGCTGGAAGTCGGCCTGAAGAAAGCAGAATCCTCTACCAGCCCGCACCACAGGAAGAACACCATCATCCCCACATCAGCATAGGCACATCTGTGCTTAGGTCCGTTCAGCAGTTCACCTCCCTGGGAAACATCATCTCTTCAGATGCCAAGATTGACAAAGAGATAGATCACAGATTATCAAAGGCATATGGTGCATTTGGAAGGCTTCACAAAAGAGTCTGGAGCAACAAGAACCTGAGGCAAAGTACCAAAATCAGTGTGTACAGAGCTATCATACTGTCTATTCTCCTCTATGGGTCTGAAACATGGGTCACCTATCGCCAACACCTACGACTCCTCGAACGCTTTCATCTGCGCTGTCTTCGCACAATCCTAAATATACACTGGCCTGACTATGTGATGAATGTTGCTGTCCTTGAGCAAGCAGGGATCACCAGCATTGAGGCCATGCTATTGAGAACACAGCTGCGCTGGGCAGGGCACGAGGTCTCTAGGATGGAGGACCACCGCCTCCCAAAGATACTACTGTACGGTGAACTCACCACGGGTCAGCGCAAGAGAGGTGCCCCCAAAAAGAGATATAAGGACTTCCCAAAACAACATCTCAGGCTCGGCAGGTTGATCACCAACAATGGTCCAGCCTGGCCTCACATCGGGAGATATGGAGACGCACTCTCCACAATGCTGCGGCCTCTTTCGAGAAGACACGCCGAATGGGTCTCGAAGAGAAACGACAACGCAGAAAGAACCGCAACTTGGAAACAACATCATTCAAGGAGACTTTCTGCTGTGCTTTCTGCAACCGAACTTGCTTATCTCAGATTGGCCTTTTTAGTCATCAACGTGCTTGTAAAAACCGTGGGATGAGTCCTTCCTAAATCTTCGTTCGCGAAGTAATGCCGATATATATATATATATATACACACACACACACACACACACACACACACACACACACACACACAGTATATATATACAGTATGTCATAGGGATAAGGGAAAATTGCACCAGACTTTTCTTTCCAGCTGTTATTTCAGTGGATGAAAATTTATTAATTAGATTGGAAAACCACAAATAATAGGAAAGGCAGAATCATTCACTATTGCAGCCACGACTTTTTCTTCTGTTCACCTATGATTCATTAATTATAATTATTTTATTGTCCCCTTCAACAATTAAACTATGACTAGGTTAGGATTACTATAATAAGAGAACATATAATGATGCATTTCCCTTGTGCCACCTATCCACTTAGCCTGGAGCAAGTCCTATTGAATTCAACAATATCACTCTGTGATGTTGCATAAAGTATTGCACTCCATAATATTTCACTGTAAATAGTCAATTTACAATTAATAAACACATACTATTGGTGAAAGGGTTCTACACATATTAATAGAATGCAACCTCAAATGCGGCTAGTGGGGACGAGGGACAGGGCCTTCTCGGCTGTGGCCCTCCGCATGTGAAATACGATCGAACCCATCCCTCCTGACATTTAGGAACAAATTAAAATCTGGGACTAGGCCTTTGCACAATATCATAAAGCAGCATTTTGACTGGAATGGATTGACAAGGCGACAAATATGAGGATACGGCTTTACTGTTTTTATCAATGGGGTTTGTGGACGGAGTATTGTTTTAATTTAATTGACTGCTTGATTATTGTTTTTAATTTAACTGTTAGTGTCTTAATTCTGTATTTATGGTTTTATATTGTATACTGATTGTGGCATCGAATTGCTGCCTTTGTTAGCCGCTGTGGTGTCCCAGCCTAGTGGTCAGAGACAGACTCCGGGGGTCCCAGCTGCCCCGGATCAAGGGGAAGATGGGTGGCCGGATGGATATGGGTCTGGAGAGGAAGACTTAGAATGGGATGATGGTTGGCTACAGGGATATGATACTGCAGATGAGAATATTGGTGACTCCATGGAAGTCAGTTCTGAACTGGACAGTGAGAGGCTTAGTGACCTTGATTCTCACGAGAGATTCTTTACTCCCTTGCCAGGTGAGCATTCTGAAGATTGGGGAATTGGGGAGGATCCAGTTTCCCAAGACGAGAGCTCTGCACCTGGAGCCATTCATGAGGAGGAATTTGACAGGCGGGCCAGTATCCGATCTCCCCGAAAAGATTGGAGCTTGAGAAAGGGGGTGCGTTGGGCACATAGAAAATAATCTCCTTTATTAGAGGGTTGTTCTAGCCAGACCTGAAGCTACGTTCAGCTTGGAAAGTCTCAAGTCAAGTCTCTATGTTCACGGAGGCCGCAGGAGCGGTTCGTTTCCAGTTTCCCGTTTGACCGCAGGAGCAATTTGCCTTGTCTTTGGACTTTGTCTTCTTTGGGTTTCAAGCCAATTGGACTTGCAACTCGAGAACTTTTGGACTATTTTTGGATTTGCTTTGATTGCTTTATTCTTACATCTTTGGACTATTCTTTATTCTTTATTCTAAATAAAAGTACATTTATTGCGTCTGCCTGGTGTGTGTGATCTAGGAGGACTGCCTGCGTACTGAGGTGCAACAGCCGCTCTAAGTCCTCCCTCGGGGGTTGAGAAGGGCGGAGTAAAAATGCTGTAAATAAATAAAATAGATAAATAATACATTTGCCTTCTAGAGTTGCCGGATGGCAGCCTTGTTTAAGAGTGAAATAAACCATACAGCAGATAGTTATAAATAAAATAAAATAAATTAAAAGAGAGGGGTGGGGGGAGAAATGATTATACTATTTTTTCCCCTTTGGATTAGGTTATAGATTAATGTATGCATATTTTCAAAAAGGTTTCTTTCATTTAAAGCCCTTTGGGAAAATTTCATTTCCACAACACAAAGGGGGGGGGGGGAGTTTCCAGCTGCCGATTTTTATTTTTATTTATTTATTTATTTATTATTCGGGCTTCTATGCCGCCGACTCCCTGAGGCTCGCGGCGGCTTACAGGAGCCGAAGGGCACAGTAAAATACAGGCATTATTTTGACGCCGTGGCATTATGCCCGCAGTCCTCAGTCCCCCAGCTATCTACGGAGGCACAAATTTCTTGTGTCTGCAAGATGGCCTTTTTCCACCTACGGCAAGCAAGACGCCTGTCTCCCTACCTATCCCGGCGCGACCAAGCTACAGTGATCCAAGCCACAGTCACCTCGAGGCTCGATGACTGTAACGCGCTCTACATTGCCCTTCCTTTGTCGGCGATCCGGAAGTTTAAACTGGTGCAGAACGCGGCAGCTTGTCTCCTGCTGGAAGCTCCTAGAGCAGCTCACATAACACCCCTGTTGTGCGAGCTGCACTGGCTACCCATTGAATTCCGGACCTCCTTCAAAGTGTTAGTCCTGACTTTCAAGGCCTTACATGGTTTGGGGCCAGTGTACTTGAGGGAGCGGCTTACCCCATACGTGCCCAGAAGATCACTGCGTTCAGGGGATTATAATCTCCTTGAAGTCCCAGATGTGAGGTCTTACAGGTTGGCCAGCACTCGACAGAGAGCATTCTCGGTGGCTGCACCGACCTTGTGGAACTCTCTGCCGGCCGAGACGCAGGCCCTGCAGGACCTGATGGCCTTTCGCAGGGCCTGCAAGACTTGGCTGTTTCGGCAGACATTTGGTGAATGATTGGCATTAACCTCAGCCCTGCCACCAGATTGTGCTGCCTCTGGTACTGAAGATTGGGGTTTTTTAACTGTTTTATGATGTACTAACTGTACCCGGCATGCGTTGCTGTGCCCTATTTAGGAGATGCGAGAAAGTATGTAAGGGTTGGAATTGTTGTTAGTTATGGTGTTGTTGGGGCCATGGCTGTGTTGTTGTGGGTTGTTCTGGTGGGTGGGATGTTGAAGTCCTGGGGAGTTGTTGGTGTGTGGTGTTGCTGGTGTTTTGCATTGCTTGTGGATATACAATGTTTTTTGTCTTTCCGTCTGTTGTGTTGATGTAGAGGTTGATGCTTGTGTGGGTGGGGTACTTTGGAAGTGAGTGGAGGTACTTGAAATCCCATTATCCATGGTGTGTCCTCCTCCAATCTGCAGTCGGATGGAGTGTGGGTCATGGGGGGCATTGTGTGCCAAGTTTGGTCTTTATCGGTCTTGGTTCTGGGCCACAGTAGTCTGTGGGGAATGATGGGTTTTGAAAAGGTACAAATCCCATTATCCATGGAGGTACTTCAAATCCCATAATCCATGGTCCACCCTCCTCCAAATTCTAATGTAGCATGGGTTATAGGGGCTCTGTGTGCCAGGGTAGGTTACTGTAAATTCAGGCCATACACAATGTCCCATGAGCTGAGGCCTAGTCAGGAACAGCAAGTTAATGAAGCCTTACTGTCAATTCAGGCCATACACAATGTCCAATGAGCTGAGGCCTAGTCAGGAACAGCAAGTTAATGAAGCCTTACTGTCAATTCAGGCCATACACAATGTCCAATGAGCTGAGGCGTAGTCGGGAGAATCAAGTTAATGAAGCCTTACTGTCAATTCAGAGCGTAAACAGCATTCCATTAAGTGAGGCCTAGTCAGGGAAATTAAGTTAATGAAGCCTTACTGTCAATTTTGGGCATGGTCTGTGATTTGTAGGGGTGTAAATTTTCTGTGTGAAGTGAATTGGGTGTTTGTGTTTGTGCCTCAGCCCTTTGCCTTATCCTCCTCTGACAGTTTATTTTGGGTCGGAATGTTCATGTTGGCTGGCCAGTACAGGAGCTATGCAACCGCCCTTATTGGCAGCCAATCATGTTGTCAGAATGTAGAGGCTGGGGGAGTCTTTGGCAGCCCCGGAGGATGCTGGGAAATAAGTTTTTTTACTTGTTGTTTTGGGGGCCTTTTAGGTTTTCGGGGGGGGGGGGAGTTTCTTTGCTACAAACCTACCTTGCTTGAGGCCTATTTCTGTTGGCAAGTTTGGTGTTTCTGCGTTGTAAGGTTTCTCTGTTTGGGACGGTTGTTCCATGACGGGAACCCCTTTATATAATAGATTTGACTGTTTGTAGTAATGCTTTTATGATGTTTTAAGATGTCTTTATGTATTTTACTGCGTTGGAAACCGCCCCGAGCCTTGGGAGGCGTGGTCTAGCAAATCTGAATAATAAATAAATAAATAGTCTGTACAAAAACCATTGTGGGCTTTTTAAAATGAAATTTTCAGAAAAGAGTCTGAAGATGGGGAAAATCTGGTTGCATCCGTGTTCCAATTCTGTTGCATCTCCTTGTGTCTATGCAGACCAGAGTCCTTATCAATGGCATTCATGATGGCCCCTTCTCTGGATTTTTCTTTTTTAGAAAAAACAAAGCAAAGAAGCATAGTGACATTCAAACATTCAGTCTGGGAAATGAATGAATGCGACCAGCCCCCCCCCCCCCCCATCAGACTGTTAATTGTTTTTAAATGTGTCTGCAGTCAATAAAATAGACCTAAAGGTCTAAAGAGCAGCCAGCATTTATTACATAAGAAAGCCTGAAATACTGAATGCTTGGGGGGGTTAGAAAGTCAACAGAAAAATCCCAATTACTTTGCAAAAAAACCCGTTTGCACATACTATACTGATTATCAGGTTGCACCATTTATCCATATACTATAGGAAAAGCAAAAATTTAAAAGCTCTTTATTTTAGCTGCATTTGGATAAATTACACCCTGACAGCCTTTTTCTTTGAGAAATGTTTTCAACTCACGACCCACTCAAATACGGATCAAACACCAGAGTTAATGTCAGAAACTAAATTAATGGATTTATCTACTGTTTTTCCAATGTTGGTTTTAGAGCTACTGATATAGTTAATTCCTTTTGAACAATTCAAGGTCTGTTAAAGGCAGTTACATATGATAATCTTTCTCACGGCCAGAAATCTCACTACTGTTATGAAAACTCTTTTGGATTTACTCAGGCAAGCTTCCAATCTGTTGCATCCAAATGAACTTACGGATTTACATAAAACCTTAGGCAAGTGTTGAGCAATATTTCAAGATGTCCAGACACTACACTGCCCCACTGAACCTTGCACAACTGTAAAAGACACTCGCTCTGTTAGTCATCTTAAAAGAAAGATAATCTTTACTCAAAATGATTTTCTATAGTATCCAGGTACGTCTGAGTACCGGGGGCAGGCCCAGATTACCCATAAGGCCACCCTAAGCCATGTCCTAGGGGGGCAGCCATGGGGGGGGGCAGCAGGTCTGGACCCTCCAAAATGTAAAAAATAATAATACATTTTTTAAAAAATGTTTGATGTTCTGGCGCTCCTGCGCCTGCATGCGGAGCGCCATAGGCTCTAGGGCCTTTGACGCAGCTTCCCGCCCCCCCCCCTCCTCCCTGGCATTATGTTGTCCCCGCCCCTCCTTCCTGGGGTCTGACCAAGAGCGTCAAAGGGCAGGATGGGCTCTCTAGCCTTTTGGCAACCATCCTACGAGAAGGAAAACTCTGATTTCAAACCCGGGCAGATGGTGCTCGTCTAACCCTGTAAGGTCAACCATCTAAGAGACGGAAACTTGAACCAACCCTATGACCCGAGGACCTCGCTGCCACTGTCCCAGGTTGCTAGGCCCCGGCAGACGAACCTTTGGTTGAAAGGGTGAGGCCAGATCTGTGCACACTGCCCTACACCAGAAAAATCCATTGCACAAGCTCGAAGGACACATCCAACCTCCGAAAATGAAATCATCAACGCACTTATAGAAAGTGTGGGATGACTCCTTCCTAAGTATCTTCATTCGCAAAGAAAAGCCAAGAAGATGTCTAGAAATTATCTGGTTTTTAACAACACCAGACTCTGAAAAAGTTTCTTTAGTATTTCATGTTTCTGAACCAACGGTCACATCCCAAATAGATTACTGCAACGCACTCTACGTGGGGCTGCCTTTGAAGACAGTTCGGAAATTGCAACTAGTCCAACGGGCGGCAGCCAGACTACTAGCAGGAGCGACATACAGGGAGCATACCACCCCCCTGTTGTGTCAGCTCCACTGGCTGCCTGTCCATTTTCGAGCTCAATTCAAAGTGCTGGTTTTGACCTTTAAAGCTCTATACGGTTCTGGCCCAGCTTACTTGTCCGAACACATCAGCCTCTATGTCCCACCTCGTAATTTAAGATCATTCGGGGAGGCCCTGCTCTCGCTCCCGCCGACTTCTCAAATGCGGTTGGTGGGGACGAGAGAGAGGGCCTTCTCGGTGGCGGCTCCCCATCTGTGGAACGTGCTTCCAAGTGACGTGCGATCCACCCCATCGCTCCTGGCATTCAGGAAAAAAGTGAAATCTTGGCTATGGGACCAGGCGTTTGCACATTAGCACAATGCAGCACTTTGGATTGACTGTAATGGCAAGTCGATGGACGGAACACTGTTTTTAACTTAGTGAATGTATATGATGCATTAATGTTAATTGAATTTTAATGTATTTTAATATATTTTAATGCTTAATGGTTTTGGTTGTATATTGTATTTATAATGTTGTTTCAGCATCAAATTGTTGCCTTCAGGGGTTGAGAAGAGAAATGTTGGAAATAAAGAAATAAATCTTTGATACAAATTATTAAAGTATAATTGATCTCCCCAACTGGAACTAGCAAGTAGATTTAGTCTGATGGAATATCTTGTCAACATCCCAGTCATGAGATTAAAGCAAAAGAATAAAGTAAGGATAAAGCAAGGATAAAGCAATGATCTACATACATTTTTAGGGGCACTCAAGACATGGCTCTTCAGAAGAGCCTATGACTGTTAAGTAACAAGCTGTGACTATGTAACCTGTTTATTTTAATTGTGTAAGTCGCCCAGAGCACCTTTCGTGGAGGGCGACTCATCTATCTATCTATCTATCTATCTATCTATCTATCTATCTATCTATCTATCTATTAGGCATGAGAAAAATGAAACGGAAATTAAAAGGATTCGTAAGAGATTTGTATGTAATGGGACTTTTGAGGTTTTATGTATCGCTGCCGCGATCCCGGAAGTAGACTTCCTTTTACGGTCCTTGAGGCCAACAATTTGCGTTATGATCGTAATAAATTCTTAATTCTAAATTAATTAATTATTGTACTACGTACTCACTTCTCCCCTGTCTTCTCCCCTCATTTCCTTCCCGCTTCATTCAGCTTCTTCTTTTCCTGCATTTCTATGGGAACTGGAAGTGACGCTGCTGCTAGGTAGGCAATGCATTCTGGAAAGTGTAGTCCTCCAGGCTTCCCCCCCTCCTTCTCTTCCCCGTTGCTCTGCTGCCATGCCCCATCGCAGGGGCCAACTTCACACACACACACACGCACGCTTCTCCTCCTCTCTCTCCCTGTGCTCTCTCAGATGCTTCTCTTCCTCGTTGCTCTGCCATGCCCCATCACAGGGGCCAGCTTCAGCCCTCCAGGTAGGTGTTTTGGACTTCAACTCCCACCATTCCTCACAGCCTCAGGCCTCTTCCTTTCCTCTCAGCCTGGGCAACTTGGGCCTCGCTCCCTCAGGATCGGTGAGAGAGAGGCAGCGAGGGCGAGGGGGCTCCTCCTCCTTTTCTTTTGCTGCTTCCAAGAATAGAAAAACCCCTCCCCCCTCCTTTCCTCCTTCCGTCCCTCCTTCCTATTTGGAGAGTCCCATCTAGAATTCAGTGTGGTTTATTCAAGTTTTGGCAACTCCCAGAAATCCCAGCCAATTTACCAGCTGTTAGGATTTCTGGGAGTTGTAGGCCAAAACCATCTGGAATGCGCATGCGCTGGCATACGAATTACTAACGAATTTCGTTAGTACTTAAGTTACATTTCAGAAATTTTTGGGAAATTTTTGTAAGTCTTTCTTTTACTAATCAAAAAAATCCCCCCATTTGATTTAAGAATCGCAATTTTTGGATTCTAAACCATGCCTACTATCTATCTATCTCTATTACATATAATAAAAGTCAGTGTTTGCGGTGGTGCGGCCGAGCGACGGGAGGAATATGTGGCAGTGTTTCGATTGGCTGCCATTGTGGGATTATTTGCATAACGGGCTCTAACTGGCCAGCCTCAGAACTCCAACATTCTACGGCCCCAGACAGAGGGGATTGGTTGCCACTGAAATGGAATTTGCATAACTGCCTCCAGCCAAGCACATCCAAACATTCTAAAGTGACTCAGAGGGAAAGGGGAAGGCCCACAGCACTGACAGATCAGGACCAAACAGGGCACACAGGGGCCCAATGGCCCACTTCACTACCTGGTGTGGTTTAGGGCAGGAGGGGCCACGAATGATGGGATTTGCAGTACCTTCACGTCATTCACTTCCCAAACAACACTAAAGCCCCTATAAAACACAAACCAGGCCCAAGATTGACAGAAAGGCTTCCTTAACTTGATTTCCCTGAGTAGGCCTCAGCTCATGGGATATTGTTAGGCCTCCTTAACTTGATTTTCCCGACTAGGCCCCCGGGACTCACAGTACCTTCACTAAGTTCCTGAGACCACTGCAAGCCACATAAACATCAAATAGGAACCAACCTTGGCACACAATGCCTTCCTCAAATAACCCAGGCACCGCCGGGTCCTCAGCTAGTAAGAAATAAAGTTGGGTTGAGTTGAGTATTGTCATAACAGAACATATGGCATGTGGTGTCATTAATACCTTAGTTAACAAGCTTAGCTAATAGATGCAGCCTGTCAACATTTAACTTCAGTAACAGTATTTTCTGAGATCTCTAAATTTAGTCTGTTTTTTTTTTAAAAAAGCACTCAAACCTCTCCTTTCCCATTCCTCACATGAAATATGGCATTATTGCTGTTGCTTGGCCCACCGTAACTTGAAGCTTTTAGGTCTTTGTTAGCAGCAGCAAGAAGCGGTTGTTTTCCCTTCCAAGTTGCCTTAAAGCAAGGGAATGGGTGGGGCTTGCTACAGCAGCTCCCAGCTGACTCAACATCCCTGCCAGGTGGGAGGAGTTAGCTAGTTTTCTGTTTTAGGTCTTTGTTAGCAGCAGCAAGAAGCGGTTGTTTTTCCCTTCCAAGTTGCCTTAAGCAAGGGAAGGGGTGGGGCTTGCTACAGCAGCTCCCAGCTGACTCACATCCTGCCAGGTGGGAGGAGTTAGCCCAGTTTCTGTTTTAGGTCTCTTGTTAGCAGCAGCAAGAAGCGGTTGTTTTTCCCTTCCAAGTTGCCTTAAGCAAGGGAAGGGTGGGCTTGCTACAGCAGCTCCCAGCTGACTCACATCCTGCCAGGTGGGAGGAGTTAGCCTAGTTTCTGTTTTAGGTCTTTGTTAGCAGCAGCAAGAAGCGGTTGTTTTCCCTTCCAAGTTGCCTTAAGCAAGGGAAGGGGTGGGGCTTGCTGCAGCAGTTCCCAGCTGACTCACATCCTGCCAGGTGGGAGGAGTTAGCCTAGTTTCTGTTTTAGGTCTTGTTAGCAGCAGCAAGAAGCGGTTGTTTTTCCCTTCCAAGTTGCCTTAAGCAAGGGAAGGGGTGGGCTTGCTACAGCTCCCAGCTGACTCACATCCTGCCAGGTGGGAGGAGTTAGCCTAGTTTCTGTTTTAGGTCTTTGTTAGCAGCAGCAAGAA